>GL376564.1:139247-256129 GCA_000143045.1 Globisporangium ultimum DAOM BR144
CAGTCGACGTGTAGAAAGGCGCTCACTTTGAGTAAGGACATTCAAGTGTCTCGGTATTTGCAGCATTCGTTTCTGGTGACGACGCACTTGAATCCAGGGGAACTATCGAAGGAATTTGCAGTTCAGTTTACGGAATCTGGGGCATCGTGTAGTTGCGGATTCCAGATTAATATGGACGCTCCTTGCAACCACGCCATTTTATGCTTACGAATGAACAACAAGTTGGACGAAATGGAAAACTATTTCGGTGACACATGGAAAACAGCGACGTTCATTCGTGCGTACAGTGAATATGGTTCTGCCGTAATGACTCCGCCTACTTTGAAGAGCTCCTTGACGTCTGGGTTATGTGCAGCGCTAAAAATCACTAAGCAACGTGGACGCCCAAAAAAGCAGCATCGTCGAGAAAGTCAACATGCTACGTTGCAACTTAGCCGACCTACGAAACGGGTAAGTCGATGCAGCATTTGTGGTAGTGGGCATAACAAGTGCCATCGCAAATCTAAGGGGTAGTGCATTCATTCTTAAAGCGTATGCTGCTTTTATATTGTATGATTGAATTACAGGGGAGAGCGTCAGTAAGGGACGCTTAATTTTTATTTGTTTGAAGAGGGTTTGAGATATTGAAGGTTTCGCGAAGGTTACACAAAGGCAAATGTATTGACTTTTGTTACTTCCTAGCTGTGAAAAATGCATTCAAGACTGGATCTGTCGACAAGCAGCCCACCGTTTCGCCAACAGTTCTGAATCACCTCTGCTGGAACACTATTCCAGCTTCCTTCGCACCATTCGATTCCTTGCAGCAGCGAAACTTGAAAGGGCTTCTTCTCGTCCTCGAGGGAGCGCTCCACAGCGGCATCCGCCTTCTTGTTCATGAACTCGTGCTTCAAATACGCGATTACTCCCTGATCCATGGGTTGCAGGAGCGCAGTTGTGTTGGGAGGAAGCTTCATCACCGCTACGTTCTTGAGGTCCACGTCGCGGTGTATGTGGGTGGGTGCATTGTCTACGAGGAGGAGAATGCGCCTGCTCTCACGTTGCATTCGCTCGTCCAATTTGCGAAGCCACTCTTGGTAGACACTTACTGTCATCCAGCCCTTTGATGTGCCCACGTACTGCACCGCGTCGGGCTTCTTGCTCAACCAGCGCGGTTTCTCAGTCTTTCCCAGGACTACAAGTGGCAGCTTGTCCGTGCCGTCGGCGTTCGTGCCAACGACGAGCGTCACTCGGGGCTTGTCCTGCTTGTGTGCTGGAGCCTCGTTCAGGACAATGGAGGTCCTCGGGACTGACTTGTAGTAAAGAGCAGTCTCATCCATACTGTATACATTGGACGGATGAAACTGCCCAATACGTTCACGCAGGTGCACCAGTTGCTTCTTCGCCTCTTCAAGGTCGGCGGACGCGATCTCCCCGTGTGCACGCTTGCGATGGAAGTTGTACCGCTTCAGGAAGTGCCGCAGCCACCCGGTTCTTGTGAAGCGCGGACGTTGCTTGGCTGGAATCGCGAGATCACTGTAATGGGCTAAGGCTGCCATTACATGCAAGGCGGCTCTTTGTGTGTGTCACACGCCACCTTGTGGATGTGCATTGTGGATGCGAAGATATTGGGTGAAACACATAAAAGTGATCCCACATGCACAGGTGACGTCATCGTCTGATGTCAGAGCAATCTGTGTCTGAGTTGAGTGTTGATCGCTCGCAATCATTGAGATTCGGCGTGATTACGCACGACAGTACTCTAGACATGTGAATGATGGTTCCTACTTTGGGAAACCACACTGGTGACGAGGCCAACGTGTCTTTACCATCTGAAGTGAGTGGCTTCCGCCAATCACTTTGCAGGGAATCTCTGCGGTACTTCAAGTTCAAGTTTCCAGCAGATCCCCTAGGCTCAACCTCAGTATACCCAAGGTTTTATATATCAGATTCATAGGTTTTATTTCTGCATGTGTAGGTTTTAGTTGTAAAACCTCTAGGATCCCTAGTGGTGTTTCATATGTAGTGTCAGGAACCATAAGCTCATTTTAATTCAGTTGCAATTTTACCTCCAAGTCCTCAAGTCGTCTTCTCTCCCTCCAAGTCGGGAGATCGCTTCCTCGTTGCACAAGCGTGTGTGCCGTGTATTGGGAACTGTTGTGAACAGCGTCCCATTACACATTCTAGAAGGAGCATCCGCCAATCAGACTTACTGTAGTGGTGCCTAATCTGACTCACTCTTCACACGGTACGGTCGCCTTGGGCAGTTCTAAAGTTGCGTGGAAAGAAAACCAGAGCAAACCCAGATAATTTACCCCTGGAGGGATTTGAACTCTCAACCTCCCACGTGGAAACGTGGGACTCGAACCATTGAGCTACAGGGGCGTGTAAATACTGTGAGAGAGAGAAGGTCATTCTATTTAACTTATGATCTACATATAGTTTAAGAATTCCAGAGTCTCATTAACACTGCTGAGAGTGAGGTGTTTCTAAGTTTTGACGGTGTGGCACCGACGTCATTTTCGAGTAGATCTGCGACTTGGGACATAAGAACTCGATCATTTCCCCGCGATTCGTCGGTGAGTATCTTCGCACTCTGGGAGTTCATTGTCATGTTGGCGAGAAGATCCGCCATAGGGGCGTGTAAATACTGTGTGCAACGGTGCCTATCTGGGTGTGTGCTGTGTTCGGTAAAATTACCAGTGGTTTGTTATATTTCACGTAATTTACACACTAACCAGCATGTCATGTAAGCTTACACTACCAAGGCGTTTAATTTTTATTTATGTTTGAGAAGGCGCATATTTTTTATTTTATGTTTCAAATGGCCTATATTTTTTATTTCTCCTAAATTCTATCACTATCATCACAACACTGTGCATCTTGGGGTGCGTTTGGTAAGAGACGCCAAAACAGATTTTTTCGTGTACTGTAAGCAAACGCTGGCTGGTGTCAATTTTTCAATATTTCAGAAAGTGTACAATAGAATAGAGGTTTCTGTTTCTCCAAGCAAGCCCCGTCATCTGGCATCCCACTCCCGAGTTCAGCAAAGCGCGCCGTCACCACGGTCTCCGTTATCAGCATCTTCTGCCGCCGCTCACGTGCCTCCGTCCGCGCATTCGCCCACCAGCGCATTCTCTCACAGCAGGCGACAGCATGTTGGCGTGGCTCTTTGGCGCGGACAAGTCGGTGCACGGGCAGGTCGTGCTAGTCACGGGCGGCGCCATGGGGCTCGGTCGTCTGCTCTCGCTCAAGTTTGCACGACTGGGGGCCATCGTCGTGGTCTGGGACCTGCAGACTAAGGCCGGCGAGGCACTTGTGCGCGACATTCAGAGCGAGTGCGGTACCAAGGCGCACTTCTACCGCGTCGACGTCACGGACCGCGAGAGCGTGTACAAAGTCGGCGCGGAGCTCCTGGAGAAGTTCGGCGCCGTCGACATTCTTGTTAATAATGCAGGTATCATGGGCGGTCGGCCGCTGCTCGAGACCGACGACCGCACGATCGAGAAGCAGATGGCCGTGAACGCCACGGCACACTTCTGGACCATCAAGACGTTTCTGCCGGCCATGATGGCGCGCGACTGCGGCCACATCGTGTCGATCGCGAGCGCTACCGGCATCCTCGGCAGCGGACTGGGACTTGTCGACTACGCCACAAGCAAATTTGCGTCCGTAGGCCTCATGACGAGCCTCAAGCAAGAACTTGCGGATCTGGGTGTCAAGGGCGTACACCTCACGCTTATCTGTCCGTCATACATGAAGACTGACATGGTCACGGGTGTGACGCTGCCCAAGGGAATCCGCTGGCTCATGCCGGAGTATGTCGCCGAGCAGGTCGTGAAGGCCACGCTGCGCAACAAGTGGCGCATGCTGCTGCCTGGGTATATCGGCTTTCTCGAAGTGTTTGCGCTCCTTGTACCCGAGTCCTGGTCCGAGTTTATCCGCCGCGTACTCGGCGCCAAGGAGAGCATGACTGGGTTTGTGCAAACACGTGACCACGGGCTCATTAAGGATGCGGAGCATAGAACAATGTAGATTTCATCTGCGTGTTTATTTTTTGTTTAACGTATACAGTACATGCAGCAATGATTCCACGTCAACATGTCCTTCTAGTACTAGTTGCCGTCCTCGAACCTCTACTACTTGTTGAGTGTCACGTCGGACAATGATCCCGCAAGGCACATTCAGTTGCGGTTGATCTGCAAGCACGTTGCTAAGGCGTTTACCCCATTTGTCTGCCGCCATTTCAAGTCCTTTTCCAGCATGACCAAACGATGTTTGACTTTCACTATCCACCTCGCCACTGATCTTGTTGATAAGGTATTGCAGTGTTGAAGAGCAAGGCCTATAGTGTACAGTAACTTGAGGGTGTAGTGTTCTGGTCTGCGAGCATCCACCCAGTCGAATTGCATCGAACATAACTCTACGACGAGCGAGAAATCTGAAATCTGTCATACGTTTCTTTTATTCAATCACCACTTTGTTTATCCAATACGCGAGGAAGCAGTGCGCTACAAATGGGAATAGAATGTAGCTCACGGCGCAAAAACACCACTCAGATTCTTCTTACCGCGCTCAGACACAGATGTTGCGTCGTTGTGACTCAACACTAGACTGAACTCTCGCTCGCACCCACAAAGTATCAAGCACACATTGTTGGGAAAAGCGGTACGTGAACGCAAAGAGATCACGGCGCTGTTGCGTAGGTGTGTGGTTCGGATCAAGACCAGCGTCGGTGTATCAACCCATGGAAGCCACGAGTACTCGGTTGATCGTGTCTTCACGCTCCACGAGTACTGTCGCTCGGCGTCACGATGGTGTGTGGCCTTCGTGAGCAAAAGAGGTGGACCGTCAGCTCTATATGAGTGAGGAGATAGCAGTGGTCGAGTACATCGAGACCGCCGCACCCGTGTTCTACGCTCTATATCTCGCCATTCTCTTCCACCTGTCGAACGCCAAGTACTATCAGGATATGGGTAGTTTAACCGAGGCCAAGATGCAGAACATCGTGGTCAACACCCTAATCTACGCTGTCTTGAAGCTGCTGAGCCTGGTGTACGTCCATTTCACGATTAAGCGTCATTTTGGTGTGTCAGTGTTCTACCAACTGGCGTTCAGCATGGAGAGCGACTGGCGGGTCTACCAGTTCTACCTCGCGACCTAAGGCTTAGCCATTTTCCAGTACCTGCTCGTCCACAATGGTAAGTGAAGATTGCTTGCACCTCTAACTGTACGGGCACACAGCATTGATTCACTCTGTGAAACTATTTGGCAGGGGTCGACTACGCATTCAAATTTCCCCTCAGCCACTAGAAGTCACGACTGAGACCCACACACGCATGTTCTTTACATTCCGACAGTTCTGGGAATCTGCCTCCTGACCTGCGAGGTGATTCCAAGAGTTGCCACCTGGAATATTAAGAGACCATGAGCGTCGCCTGCTAGGCGCATCCAACGCAGAATCTCCCCCCTTGGGGGTGTCTGCGTTTGACCACGATCAAGCTCTACTGTGCCTACCAGTAACTGCCCTTCAGGATATGACGTCGTCACCCAAGACAACCTCATGTTGCAGGTGCTCCTGCACTTGCATGTTTAAGGGCATCTTGTTCACTTTAGACGGACCTAAACAGAAACAATAAATTCCGACAGTTTCCGGTAAAGATGGTAGCTCAAGACTGATAAAATTAGAAGGAAAACTAGGGTACATGCAAAAAATGCCAGATGCCAAAAATCGCAATAATGATGTGGCTGTTCAATTGCATCTGGCAACGACTTTGCCGCCGTCTCACGTGGTACGTACAACGTCATGGAGTCTCCGTGTGGATGATCGATCATCTCTCCACCTGATCCATCGCCTTCTTTCCTCACCTTCTGCCCACTTTCGCTTCTTCCACAACATCCTCGTGCAATCATCGGCTACTCTTCCACGAACCGTTTTTTATTTATTTATTTACTAGTGCGCTGGCTTCCGAGACGTATCGCAACTGTTTTGCTCTACCTGCTTGCTCTCTTTGCCCACTGGGGTTTCTCGAATCCGTGGAAATGACTGGCAACCGCTGAAGAAGAGAAAGAAACTTCTCGTCCGTTACCTCCCGTCTCGAGCTCTTGCACTTCCTGCAGTCCCGCTTGTGTCATTTTTCAATTTCCACGCTTCACCTGCGAATATCCCAGCGAAGTCGTACTCCCAAGTCGTCTACCACCCTATCTGTCTGCACTCAAGTCATGCTCACGCCCACGTCGTCGATGAGATCCTTTTTGACTCTGACCGCGCTCGCTGTGGCTTCCTCCACAGCCGACGCCGGCGCGCTCTCGACGGGAGTATGCTACTCGCCGTGGCATCATGCTTCCGTGACGGCGGACGTCGTTCAGGCCGACTTGGGTCAAGTCAAGCAGTATTTTTCCTCCGTACGCACGTACCACGCGCAGTTCAGCGGCGTCAACGCCATCGAGATGGCGGCCCAGGCTGGTGTAAGGATCGCCGTAGGCATCCAAATGGGCGACGCCAAGGCGGTTCCAGACGAACTGAAGGCTGCGTGCGACGGCACCAAGAAGCACCCAGAGATTGTCGACGCAATCTACGTCGGCAACGAGAACCTCGTCAACGGGGACTTTGGCACCTACACGAGCGCGCAACTGGTCGACTACATCGGCCAACTCCGCGCTTGCATCCAAAACGCTAACATCCCGATCGGTACGGTACAGCGCATCAACGAGTGGAAGGTCGCAGCCTCGGTTGGTGAGCTCGCAAAGGTATCGGACGTGATTGGCGTCAACATCTACCCGTTCTTTACGAATAGCGACCTGACGCCGATCAAGCGACTGGAAGCGCAGTGGGCTGAGATCAACTCACTGTACCCAAGTGGAAAGGTGCACTTGACTGAGACCGGGTGGCCACGCTCAGGCTCCCCTGTGGCAGGGAACACGCCGTCGAAGGAGACTGCGGCCTCGTTCCTCAAGGACTACGCTGACTGGGCCAAGACGCAGCCGACGTCATACTGGTTCATGATGTACGACAAGAAGGCTGACGGAGGTGCCGATATTGAGAACTCATTTGGGATCTGCGACACCAAGGGCGAAGTGCAGGCTCCGATCCCATCCGGGGATGGCTCAGTGACGGCCGTGACGGCGGATCCGACCCCTTCGCCTGTCCCTTCTGAGGCAACTACTCCGACTCCTACTACCGAAGTGCCTGCTACTTCAGCCGATGTCCCTGTTGGTGGATACAACAACAACAGCACTGCTCAGAAGCCCAACAGCAGCGGCGGAGAAAGTGAAAGCGGTGACGAAGAGCAAGTCACCCCGAGCCCAGAACCGGCAGGCAGCAAAGATGATGCTAGTGAGCCTCAACCTGAGACGCCATCGGAGCCAAGCCCGACGCCCCAGGTCACCCCTGCGGCCACGACCCCAGCCCCTGAGAAGGCCAACAAGTCCAAGTACTGTGACTAGATTCGGACAGAGAGAGAAAGAGAGAGTCGTAGAGAGTGCGGAAGATGCCTCCAAATGTGCCGTGTGTGTTTTGTGTGTGTGCATGAATGACAATTGGAAATTTTCGAAGCCTATAGCTCGTTCGTACAAATTGCACCTTTTTATTCTATAGTTTAGGATTCACTTTAGTGTTTCTCACCTTCATATTATACCACCAAGCGATGCATGACACTGAAACGAAGATGAACCTATACCCACCATCTTAGCTGCAAAACTGCTGAAATCAACCTTCAGTATTCAGTTACATTATATATGTTGTCAACAAGTCACTTTCAAAAGGTTGATTAATCTATCAGCATATTCAAACCTACAGGTACTCTTACATCACGCACCATAAACAGGAAGTTCCAACATACACAGGGTATTTATAACCTTATGGCCTCAATGGAAGAGGAAAGCGTAACTAACCCACGTAACGTAACGTACCCCCTCCTCGTCGTCCTTGTGGGTGAACAAATCAGTCCCTTCGCGTCACTCGGCAGCTCTTCATGACCACGCCGCCGTCCGCCGCCACTGCGCCGCTCTCGTCCATCGCGCTCGACAGCCCCACACCCTCCGCTCCTTTCTCTTCTCCCTCCGCTGCCGCAAACCCCAAGACAATGCTCGCGGGTGAGGAGTTCGCGGACGTGCACGTCAGCTGGGAGCTCGTGCGCGTCACCGTGCCGCCGGGCCCGCTCGGCATCCTGCTCGACGCGTCCGTGGCGTCTCAGGCAGTGCTTGAGGGCTTCGCCGCCATTGACGCTGACAACAAACGCGGTGCCGTCGAGACCCACGGCGGCATCCTGCCCGGCAGTGTGCTCGTGTCCGTGAACCAGTACGACTTTGTCGAGTCCAACATGACGTTCAGCGAGATCGGTCAGGTGCTCCGCGAGACGAGCCATCTCGAGCGCGAGATTGTTTTCAAGGTGCCCATGCCCGAGTCCACGCGCGAAGAAGAAGATGCAGTGACGCCACCGAAATCCGAGGACGAAGGCGTCAGCGTCACGGCCACGGACGGCGACGAGGACGGCGGCGCGTGGAGCGAGACGGAGCTCGCAAAGGAACTCGCGCTCGTGAGCCCCGCGTCCGTGGAGCTGCTGGCCGATGCGCTATCGCAGACGTCGGTAGATGAGCAGCGATTGGAATCGCCGCCCGACAGCTCGTACGACCACATCAGCGACTCGGATCTGCCGCCCAAGATCACGGTCTCGCCGCCCAGCAGCACGACGAGCTCGACGGCGTCCGTTACGCGCAAGGGCTGGAGCCTCGCGGGCTTCTCGCTGCCGACGATGCCGTCGAAGCTCAGCATGCCGAGTCTCCCGAAGAACCTGCCGCATCTGCCGAACCTGCCGAACATCCCGAACCTCGTGGGCATCACGTCGCCATTCAACAAGGGCAATGCGCATTCACCCAGCAGCCACAAGGAGTTCCCAATTGACAGAGAGCCGACGGAGCCAGAGGAAGACAAGTTTGTGACGGTGGAGGCTCCCGCGGGTCCGCTAGGACTCAACCTGGACGGTGGCATCCTGGACCACGCCGTGGTCGTCGGGTTCGTGCCGCTGCCTGATGGGAGCGTCGGCGCACTGGAGTCCCACGGCGGCATTCGCCTTGGCTCTGTGCTCGTCACGATCAACGAAGAAGACGTGTCGAGCGCGACGCTGGACGAGATCCGCGTCAAACTGGGTGAGCTCAGTGGCACCACTCGCACGCTCGTGTTCCGGTTGCCGCGTGCGCGACTCGCAAAGACCGCGTCAAGCGTCTCGACGCGCACGCTGCCTGTGCAACTGCAGGAAGATTTGGACAAGCGCCGCAAGATGGAGCTCGCGCTCGTCGTCAAGTACGACAAGGCCACGATCGGGCGCAAGGAGTGCTGGTTCGTCATCGACGCCAACTGGATGAACAACTGGGTGAACTTCGCAGCACGCGGTGGGCCCCTTCCTGGCCCGATCACGAACGAAGTGCTGCTGGAACCCAACTGGAAGGAGCGTCTGGAAGGCCTTGCCCCGGGCCGCGCCGATACGCCACGCAAGGGGCTAACGGCACAGAAGGACTACCGCTGTGTGACGCCCATGGTCTTCTGCCTCTTTGTCGAGCTCCACGGCATGGGCGAAGCACCGCTCCTGCCCAGGTATGCGATGCACCGGTGTCCTACTCAAGGCTTTTCATAGGTGGCTAACGTTTGATTCTGTGTATGTATCTGACAGATTTATGATTGACATCGAGTCGGAGCACGTGGGCAACAAGGAAGTGGCTGTGATTCTCCAGGAACCGCGGCTGAAAGCAGCGATCCTCGCGAACGAACTGCGCGACAAGTGCGTCGCGAGTCGCTAAGCAGCGTGAGTGCCTTTGTGCTTGTGGTGAGGTCCTAAGTAGTCTGCTCCATGCATCATTTCGTTCTATTCGACGACTCTTTCTTCTTGGTTTTGGCGCGTGTATCAATATATTGTGGATGATGATCAACGACAGTGTCCCTAGTTGCATGCTCTCCAGGTTTCTTTTCCTACCTACGTCATGTGAGCTGCAGTAGATCGACTGATCCAAGTGTTGCGAGCCGCGTTACGCCCCATTTTGCCCATTGGCAACCATTCTCGCTGCCGTTGTTGCTGCTCGCCATTGTTGAGGCTGCCGTTGACTTGAAGGAAGAAGAGCAATCGCTGTCATGGCCTCGTTGAAGCACGCTCTCCAGTGCGGTCGACGTCATTTTGCCGCGATGTTTGTGCGCGATGATCACGCTCGAGAGCCCTCGAGACGCTTGGCGGATGGCCTCGATCGTCGTCAAGAGCGCTTCATGGGACGCCCAATGGTAGAGGACATCGAACGCGAAAACCGTGTCCACGTGCGCGATCTCGTCTGGACAAAGCGCACTCCCGAGCGGCTCTCCCCAAGTGAGCGGCACAACGACTGAGAGGCTCTGGCTGCTGACACTGCTGCAATTGTGGCGCAAGTTGGACGTCAAGAGCGCGAGGCTCTCATCACGCTCTGTCAGAAGCATCGTTCTGGAGCAGTAACGCAATGCGTACACGGTAGCAAAGAGCCCACAGCCGGCACCGAGTTCCAGCATTCTGCCATGTCGACTAGCCGCATTATCCTCGGCAACTTGTGAGGCTGCAGCGTGGAGAAGTGCAAAGGAAAGCAGAATCGGCGCGTCCCAGATATGCGACCCCATGGTCTCGCCGTAGTCTTCGTGGATCGCGATCAGCGCTCGAGTTTCACTCTCAGGGGCTCCTGGCAGTGGGACGGAAAACAGACGCGCGCACTTGGTGTTGCTACTAAGTATTGGTGCTGCTCCCTGATGTGATGGTTTCTTAGGCGTCACCAGCGGTGCCAATGAGAGCTGCATGCTGTTGGACTGGACCGGAAGAATCAACGTGCTACCGTCGTTCACCCACGCGCTGTGGACGCAAAACTGCTGCAATAACGAGTGGAACGCATCGTGCGGTGGTCCTGATATCATTATTGAGCTGTCAGTTTGTCTCAACGTCACGCAAAGACGCACGAAAGCGACCCCTGACGCTGCGCTTTCGTGCTGCTGCTGCTCTGGTTGTTGGAGCGCGAATTTCGCGTCAAACATCCATTTGCAGCATTTCTCGCTCTTTGGCGCGCCAACGTCTCGGATTCGCAGCGCAAGTGCAGATTGATCTCCCTTTTGTGTCTGCTTTCCTGTGGTTGGGTCTGCGATTTCGTGTGCGATCGCAAGTTCGAGAGGACAGGACGGGCTGCTGTTATTCACACTCGCAGGCTGCCCCATTTCATCGACGACGTCCACCACAATGCGGAAGCGCTGGTTGAGCCGAAGCTGCGACGGGAGTGCGAACCGCAGACGCAGTCGCAAGAGCTGCAGTTCTGGGGGGATCTGCTTGGCGAGAAGCGCGAGTTTGTCAGGATCAAACTGGAGTCTCGGGGCGACGGCAGACTTGCTGCTGGTGTTGGATGACGCTTGGGGCATCGTAGTAGAGGAAGATAACAATGTCGCCATTACGCTTCAAAACGCGCTCACGTGAGCCTTCTCCTCTTGTGAATATGCTGGGGATGGACAGACGTGTGCGTCTAAAGGGTGTGTGTGGTCATCCGTTTTGTCTTGCTGTCGTTTCAAATTCAATCGGCTTGAAGACCTTTCCAACTTCGTGAACTTTTGCTTCGTTCATTTGTCATAAAGCCACACAAAGTTGACGAACGCGTACGATCGGCCACATGAATTCGTCGTCGACGACCGCAAAGCTGCCTCTACATCCACGGAAGGCGCAGCAAGTGTTCTGTGTGCGTACCAAGTCCTTTTTGCTGGTTTTGAGTGGTTGACCATATTCTAATTCTGCCGCGATCGCTCTCCGTTCACGACAGGAGGTGATGCAGTGGCAAGCCCACATGACACCACAGGTGAGGAAAATAAAAGACAAATAATTGTAGGAGGTCCTTTAGATGCTAACGTTCGTCTCACGTGAACGAAATCGGCGCGTAGATGGCAGCGATGTCGCTCTCGAAGCGAATTCAGCAACTCCAGGCATACAATAGTGTTGATTGCTGTTGTTGCTTACATGTTTTTATTGACCCTAACGCCAGCATGCAAACCGTAGACGCAATACCTGGAGGGTGTGCACGCAGCCAAAGGAGGAGATACGTTCGCGCTGCACTCTCCATGTGTCGACGGAGCAATGCCCACACTCCAAGTCTTGCTTCGTCTTCGTAGCGATGGCACCACACTCGACATCCGCCCGACTACAAAAACTGGCGCCGAAGAAGATGAGAGAACAATGCGCGGCAGCCAGAGCATTCGCCTCGTCGACATCCAGCAGCTCATTTTGCATCCATATCACGGGTTTTCGCTGCGGATCCGAAATAATGACGAGAGTGATGCCGCGTCGTTTGATGCTTCGTCCTCGCCGCAAATTTTCCTCGCGGCGTCACCAGAGATGCTCAACCATTGGGTACTCACGCTCACGTGCGGGGCCAACGCGTTCCAGCAGCAGCTCCAGCAAGATAACAACAACAGCAATGTTGCAACCCAAGTCCAAAGTACCCAGAGTCTGATCTGGCATGCTACGAGGCTGCGCATCTTTGAGCTCAGCCAGGAAATGGACCTCGTTGACGCCGTCGCGAGCGTGGCACAACACGTTTGTGCTCTTCTTGGAGCTGATGCTCAGCAGCAGGATGCAGGACCCGATGGTGACGACGCGCTGCCCTTCTTCCTTGCGTGTGCTTGAGACTAAAAGCGAAAATACACAGAAACCACATCTGCAATTGTTCCCGGACGTTTTAGTGGCTGGTTTGCCGCAATCGGGTCAAACAGGCTTGCTGCTTGCGTCGTGCGTTCTCAAAGCGCTGTTTCAGCAACGTATGCGTTGACTTTACAGTAGGCGAAGACTTGGACGCGTTGCGACTGGTACTTTCGTGCAATGGCAGTACAGATTCTCTCTTCGATGACGATTTACAAGGCTCTGGTACATCTACATCATCTACGCACTTGTACTTTAGTTTCGTACGTGCCGCCTCGTTACCGGTAGTTGTGCTCGTCATTGTCTGGCTGCTGCTCACTGCTGGCATTGTCTCTGTCGTCTTTAATCGCTGCGCAGTAGCATAATGGTTGATGTACGTCACAAACAACTCTCGCTGAAGTCGTTTGATCTCTTGTTGGCACTGCTTTTGGACGAGCAGCAGTTTGCGCACGGCGTTTCTAGTCCATACGCTCTCATCAACTGCCGTTTCGTTATTCTGTTGTTGTGCCAGACGTGCCTCAAAATCGCGCATCTTTGGGCCAAGCGCACGCAGCTCGTGCTGAGCAATCACGACTTGCGTATTCTGTGTATGGAGCTGCTTATTGACGCGCGTTTCCAGCCGCGATACCTCAGCTTGGAGTTCGTCGCGCCTTGCTGTCATCTCCATCGCACGAGTCACCTTGGCTATCTTGTGCTTGACGTGTGCATCACGCTCAGCACAAACGCGCCATTGCGCTGTGAGTTGCTCCTGTACTACAGCTTCACGTTGCATTGCGTCGTCCCGCAGGCACTGCAATTGCTGTGTAAGCAGCTGGAGCTCGTCGCCAAAGAGCTTTAGCTGCGCGTGCACCACGCTCCATCTATCTCGCTCCTTGCGCTCCATTCGCTGCTGCTGGTTTGCTTCCAGCGCACGCAGCCGCGCGTCTTGGTGCTTGAGCTCCTTGGAGACGACGAGAAACGACGAGCGCACGACTTCGGCGATGTCGCGCCACTCGTCCGTGCCCGCGAGCATGCTCTTACCGAACGCGTGCTTGAGCAGCGTCAGCGTCGCCGCCACAGGGCGCGTGTTACTGCTGCTGCTCTTTGGCAGTCGCGTCGGCGAAGACGCAGGCGTCGGCTCCATCTCGACCTCGGCTGCGTTGGCGTGCGGCATTTGTTTCTTCTATGCGCCTTGTAATACAAAAAATGTGTAGTGGATATGCGAGAAAGTACCGTCGCGCCTCTTCAAAAGATCCAAGTGGAAATGGCTACACTTGGCTCCCATTGGCTAGAATTTGACATGTATTTGTGCATTGCATATTGTGAATCTGATTTACTTAGGTGCATGATGTCTAGGTCGCTCGCTTATAGACGCTGGTGCCATTGCCGCTCGCTCACGTTTCTCTCTCTCTCTCTCTCTCTCTCATTGTCATTCTCCGTGTGCTCTCTTAGTCCTCGACCACGGTCTCGCGTCGGCATTTGCTGAGCAGCTCCAGCACGAGCGCAGCGGCTGTGGGGTGCGGGTCATGGAGGAGGACTTGAACGCTTTCCTTGTCGACTGAGTCGGCGTTGATATCCAAAACATACCTGCACAAGCAAACGAGTTTAATCATAAAGCTCGCGGCGTCCTCCCTACATACACATGCAAAATGCACCGTACCTCACGAGCACTGGCGCGTCTCCGGGGCCATGCAACTCGGACAGAATGCACCAGACCATCGGGTTCACACAGCGGTAGTGGACCATGCGTTCAAGCCCCTCGCGCGGCGCGTCGGGCTCGCCTGGGAGCTCACCGCGTAGGCGCTCGTGCCAGTCGGGCTGCAGCAGCGCTTCGTTCGTGATCGGTCCGGGAAGCGGTCCGTTTTGGCCGACAAATGCGACCCAGCGCGCCATCCACTGTGTGTCGACCAGGAACCAGCACTCCTTGCGCGATATCTTCCGCTTGTCGAACTTCATCACGAGCGCGAGCTCGAGTTTCCGGCGCAAGTCGAGGTCTTCGTCCACAATAACTTTGACCTTGGCCACTATGCTGCGCGATCTTGATGCCATTGATGCCTGCGACGCACGCTTGCTCGCTGATGCAGATGGAGGAAGACAGAATAGGAGACGGCGCGGGCTTCCCGCGAACGCGCCGAGTCTCGCACGCACCAAGTCGAGCGACAGCTTCGAGACGTTCTCGCCGTTGATCTCGATGAGCACTGAGCCAGCTTTGACGCCTCCATGCGATTCCAAGTCGCCTCTCGAGCCGTCGGGCAGTGGGATGAACCCAAGTACGACTGCAGACTCTGGCGAAGCGCCATCGAGGTTGAGACCCAGCGGACCTGGCGGGACGTCCACGGTGACAAATTTGTTCTTCTTCTTTGGAGTAATAGGCTCCAAAGACGGACCTTTCACGGACACAACGATGGTGTTGGTGCTTTCTGTGAGCGAGGGTTTGCGCAGCGTCGTGTTCGTAAACGAACCGCGCGTGGATGGCGTGTGGGCATCCATTTCATCGTCCAGGTCGCTGAGGACGTTCAAAGCACTTGACGTGGTGACACCGCTCAAGAGCGTCACATTCTCTTCGTGCGCGACCTTCGAGGCACGGCGCCGAGGCGGTACTTTGAACGTGAGTGTACGCTCGAGATGCGCCGTCTCGCGCAGCACGTGTCCAGCCTCCATCAGCGTCATCTTAGTCGCGAGAAAGTCGAACTCGTTGACCTTGGCGAGCACGCTGCCGTGCGTGATACCGCCGTGGAGCTCCAGCACGCCCTTAGAACCGCCTGGGAGCGTCTCAAAGGTGTCGAGCACAACGGAAGTTGCGTGGCTCCCATCGAGCAAAATCCCGAGCGGCCCAGGCGACACGACGACCTGTACGACGTCCCAGTTGGTCATATCTGTCGGTGGCCCATTGGTGTGGTCGTGGAGCTTGCCATCCTCACCGTCCGAGGACGCATGGGGCTTTTTGAGGAGCGAGAAGAGCTTGAGCATGTCCTGTGGTGCTGCTGGCGTGATCGTGCGTGTCTGGTTCTTCGCTTGTGTGTTTGGCCGCATCCTTCAGGCTCGTTCCTCACTCGCGCGGCCTCATAAGATTTTGTGGCCTTGCAGAATCCTATTTGAGGACGGAAAAGCAACAATAAACAAAGTTGAGTTTGTTGGATCAAGATGCCGCACGCACTCATTTGCTTTTCTCAGGATATCATCAAATGCGCCAAGTCTCTGGATAAACGCATGCACGGAGAGCGGAAGCCTTGGTTTCTGTGTACGCTGCTTTGTCTTCAAGTCTGCGGAAATATATGAACAAAGCACACGAGTACACCTCTTCATACCCAAAAGAGCGAATCCGAAACACAATTTGCCAACTTGTTTGCACTCTACTGAAAGAAAATAGCTGTTTCCTATGGTTGTTTGCTTACAGGACCGACGGCGCTGCTGGCGGCACCGGTGCAGCAGTCGAGGCATTTGTCGGACTTGAGGAGGAGGAGGCATTTGGGGCAGTGGGAGGAGCTGCGGGCAGAGCTGAACTGCTGCTGCTGATCGTCGTGCCGCTGCTGCTTCCAGTACTATTACTGCTGCTAGAGGTTGCATTGCTGCTGTTGTCTTTGAGCCCCATGAGTGTGAGTTTCTTGGTGAGCGAGATCGTGGCCTTGACGGTGCTCACGGCAGCCTTGAACTTGCGACGGGCCGTGAACTTGCGCAGCTCAATGAGCGCGCCCGTGAGCTGTGCCGTGTTGACGTTGGCGCCCGTGATCCACGTGTGTTCCAGGAGCTGCGGCGCGGTCCAGCGCTCGTTCGGGTTGAGCACGAGCATCTTGAGGATCAGGTCCTTGGCCTCGCTCGACACGTTGTCCCAATACGGCGAGTCGAACTCGAATTGGCCCGTCTTGATCTTGCGGAAGAGCACACCTGGTTGTCGTCGTGGAACGGCGGGTACCCGCAGAGCAGGATGTACGTGATCACACCGATACTCCAGATGTCGACGGCCTTGCCGTACGGCTTGGCCTGCAGGATCTCGGGCGCCACGTACCCGGGCGTGCCGCACGCCGTCGCGAGGCCCTTGTCGTCCATCTGAACCTGCTTGGCAAAGCCAAAGTCCGCGAGTTTGATGTCCGCAACATCGTCCTTGCTCGTGAGCAGCAGGTTCTCGGGCTTGAGGTCGCGGTGCACCACGTCGGCATCGTGCATGTACTGGATGGACTCGAGTAGGATCTTGACGAGGTCGCGCGCCTCGCGCTCACTGTAAAAGTTCTTCTCGACGATGCGGTCAAAGAGCTCGCCGCCGGCCATGAACTCGGTCACGAGGTAGTAGTACTTGTCTTCCTGGAACACGTCAAAGAGCTTGACGATGTGCGGGTGCTGCATTTGCTTCAAAATGGCCACTTCGAGCATGAGCGCCGCGAGGTCGTCCTTGGAGAGCTCGTCGCGCTTAATGCACTTGATGGCGAACTTTTCGCCCGTGACGCGGTGCGTGGCCTCGCGCACGACCGAGAACGTCCCCGAGCCGAGCTCCTTGCCCATCTGGTACACGTCCGCGAAGCGCGCAGTCGTCGTGATGTTGGCGTTCACCTCCGGTGCAGGGGGAACGACGACAGGCGCGACTGTCACTGGCGGCACGCGGAAGCGCACGACGCGCTCGAGGCCCGATGTCTGGATCAGGATCTCGCGGATCTTGTCGAACGAGAGCTTGGACGCGTCCGTGAAGTCGAACTCGTTCACGCCCAGCAGCACGGAGCCGCGCGTGATCTGGCCGTGCTGCTGGAGCGCGCCGCGCTCGCCGTTGGCACCCACAGGCCGGAAGCCGTCCACGATCACCTGTCCGCGCGTCGGATCGGCGCTCTTGCTCACGATGAGACCGAGCGCGCCCGGTGGCACGCGCACGGCTACGAGTGCCCACGACGACGGGTCCGCGTGCTGCGGCGGTTGCGCGGCGCGGGGCGAGGGGGACGCCATCATACAGCAGAGCTTGAGAGAGAGAGAGAGATGGAGCGATGGAGAGATTGAGAGAGTGGAGGCAGCTAATAATTGCGCTCGTGCTTCTTCGTCTATCGCCAATAGATAGAGTGCGCGGTGAGTGACGAGTGATCAGATGGGATGCTGGACCTGTCTAAAGTGGGTGCTCGCCCCGTTTTTTGGTGGGGTTGAGAGAAGGAAGCTGTGTGCGGAAGTGGGTTTAGAGAGGGTTCATGATGAACGATAGGGGATATGAGAGGTGGCGCGTGCATGTCCCACATCAGCTGAAAAACGAGTGAGAGCGTCTCTTCCAGGGTGAAGTAGAAGAGAGAGGAGGGGGCACTATTTAATTTCCCAGCAGTTTATAAACGAAATAGCAACTGAAAGCTAGAAAAGAAAATTAGCAACTGGTTAGCAATCACCCTGAGTGCAGTAAATATACGGTCGTGGTAACATTTTTGGATACTAAATTTACAGTAGCAGAAGTTACGTTACAAAAATTGTTCACATAACAAACCCGTAACCATTGATACGCCCGCCTGCTGCCATCCGAAGGCAGTCATTTCACCGTAACAGAAGCGAAGCACTGCGAGTAGGAAGGAAGCACGCGCGACGCCATGTTCAAGAAGTTCACGGTGGAGGAGAACGTGAGCACGAGCAGCAAGGTCAAGTCGTCGCAGCAGCGCACGATCCGCGCCAAGATCCTGGAGCAGTACCCGCTCGTGGAGCCCTACCTCGAGGACATCATGCCCAAGAAGGCGCCCATGGTCGTCGCCAAGTGGTAAAGATCCCTTCTCTTTGCAATGCATCTTTGCTCAGCGTGTGCGTGGTTAAAAGATATGACGGACGTCTGACGCGAGCTACGTGCGTGTGGATATATATTACAGCCAGAACCACGTGCAGATCGTGCTGCATGAGGGCGAGCCGCTGTTCTACAACCAGCGCGACGGGCCGTTCATGCCCACGCTCAAGCTCTTGCACAAGAGTACGTTTTACTGATGCTTCTCCTTATCTATCTATTGGAAATTGTTCACCACGTAATGCGCATTGCACATGCACTCTATAGTCCCTCATATTATGAAGCAAGTGCGCGCGGACAAGGGCGCGATTCCGTTCGTGCTCTCGGGCGCCAACGTCATGTGCCCTGGTCTCACGTCGGCCGGCGGCGAGCTGCCGGAGGAGCTGGAGGCCGGCACGCCCGTAGCGATCATGGCCGAGGGCAAGGAGCACGCGATGGCAATAGGCATCCTCACGCTTTCCACGGAAGAAATGTGCGTACTCACCCGCTCAGCAAGGGCTTTGCTGTGTTGATTATTTGGCTGACGATGCTGCTGTTGTGAACGTTGTAGCCGCAAGCAAAACAAGGGCATCGGGATCGAAATGGTGCACTTCCTGGGCGACGACCTCTGGGGACTGGCGCATATCGACTAAGCCAACGTTGCTAGAGCCGATGCAGGTGACAAAGAGAAGAAGAAGAAGCCCCGGGCGAGGCTGACGTCTAAGAGCGCGATGCAAATGCCAAGTTGTTGTTGTGTCTTTGTTTGCCTTTTGATTTTAAATTTCCTGTTTTCCTGTCACTATACTTCTTTCCACATGTGGACGTTGCTGGCCGTCGTCGTGCTATTGGAGGCACCGCTGCTGGCGTTGCCGCTGCTACCGTTGCTCTGTGCTGCGTGGCCGGCCTCGAGGATGTTGGGCAGCGACCCGGAGCGCGGTCTCCCTGTCGTGCCGCTCGACCAGTCAAAATTGTGCGTGTTTACGTTCGCGATCACCGGTTGCATCTCGATGCCGCCGCCCATCAGCGAGTTCTGGATCGTAAACGCGGGCGGTGCGCCTGGCGGCGGTCCCAGGTCGCTATTGCCATCGTCACCGTCGTCCATGGCGTCATCTGCCTCTGCGTCCGCCTGTTGTGAGTACAAAGCTGCTCTGTGCGCTGCTGCCTGTTGCTGATGGGGGTGGTGGGAGTGCTGGCGTTCGTGTGGGTACTGGTACGGCGCGTGCGTTTGCTGATGGTTGATGAACGACGTGGACGGCGCGGTGGAGCCGCCAATTGCTGCCTGGTGCACGTCAATGGCGCTCTGCAGCGCCGTGAAAGGGTTGAATCGGTACCCTTCTGTCGACCCCGGGGGAGACGACAGATCCCTCGCTGCAGAAGATAAGGACGCGAGCGACGAGCCAAACGAGGACGAAGAGGATGCTAACTGGTGGAGCGCAGACACCGCTGGTCCGCCTTGGAGGCCGTGGAGTGACGAGAAGCTTCCGAGTTGTGGTGGCGGCGGCGCCGGCCCCTGCGCGGACGGGAACGAGTGCCGCAGTATGTCACCAAACGTACTCGTGCCATCACTATCGCTTCGTGTGAACAGCGGATTCGAGACAGGAGGCGCTGACAGGCGTGGGAACGCGGTATCGTTTCCGTTCTCCAAGCGCAAGCCTGAGAGCAGGGTCGAGAAGCGGCTGCCGTCCTGGGACGTCGCTGCCGCTGACGACGTGGGCGACGTCGAGTGATCGTTGCTGCTGTAATCGGCCGAGGTCGTAGACATGGACTGCATACCGCTCATCGCGTCATCCGTGGAGCTCGTACTGCTGTTCGCCGCATCTATTGACACCGTCTGTCGCTGGTAGAAAATCGGGACGTGCTTGCGGTTCGGCCGCGGCTTTGGGGGCGAAAGAGGCTGCTGGTCCTCCTGCTGCTGCTGTGTCGGTTGCTGCTGTATCGAGTGCGACGTCGTCGCGAGGAAGCCGCTGCGCGCCGACCCGCTGTCGACTGCAGGCACAGCGCCGTTGCGCAAGTCTTTCCGAAGGATCTTGACCTTGAGCGTGCCGCTCTCAGCCTTGGCCGTGAACGCATTCTCCTTGTACTTGCGCTTCCCGCCTGTGCAAACAAATCAGAGAGAGAGACACACACACAGCGAGCGGTTACAGGAGCACGCGACGGCAGAGCAGCAGCAGAAGCAGCACGTACCGATCGCGTCCATTTCCGCCATCGTCCTCCGCTTCTCGCTCGTCCTAATCAAGTAGCTCAATCAGTCAGGCTCACCACGAGAGGCAAGAATGATGGTCGCGCGCTCCCTTCTTTTTCCCCCAGCTGCAAACGCACCGTGATTTGCGTGCACACCTACCTCTTTTTGAGGAAACGCGGTATACTTGTAAGAAAGCATATTTGTGTGCATCATGTTCAAAAGGGGATTCATTTACACATAGGAAAGTCAATAAGCTGAACTCTTCACAAGAGTGACACTCCAATGATGACATCACCACGACCATCACGTCGCAATGTAATGCATGAGACACAACTTCACATACAAACACACTGAAAATGAGGAGCTACGAATGCAAATTTGCGGATGTGGAGCAGCGCCCACTGCGGGCGCTGCTCAATGGCGTTGGATTCGCGTATTACGCTCAGAGTTATTTGGGTTTTCTTACTTTTCTCAACTGTAGTGTTGCGTATGGTATGGACTTTCTGGTGGTGCAAAGTTAGCCTGTGTGTACGCCACGCTCCACCACACACTCTTCTCAAAGGCCTACGCGTACACCTCGACCTCGCGCTGCATGAGCTCCTCGTCCTCGGGCAGCAGCGTGTTGCGGTAGCCCACTTCCGGGAGGTACTCGCCCGCTGGCACGAAGCGGCGAGGCAGGTCCAGCGTGGTCCACACGTCTTCCAGCGCCGCCATGAGGTCGTCCACCATCTCGTCCGTGTGCGTCGGCAACGGCGTCAAACGGAGACGCTCCTCGCCACGTGGCACGGTCGGGAAGTTGATCGGCTGCACGTAGATGTTGTGCTTCTCCATGAGGATGCGCGACGCCTCCTTCACCTTCACTGGGTCGCTCACCATCACGGGGATGATGTGGCTCACACTTGGCAGCAATGGGAAGCCAGCATCGATGAGACGCTTCTTCAGGTCCGCCGAGCGCGCATGCATGACCTCACGCTCCACTTGGCTCTCCTTCAGATGCTGGATCGACGCACGCGCACCAGCAGCGAGCACTGGAGGGATCGACGACGTGAAAATGAAACCCGACGCGCACGAGCGCATCGCATCCACGAGCGCCGCTGAACCGGCAACGTAGCCGCCCATGATACCAAAACCCTTAGCCAACGTGCCCGTCACCATGGTGATGCGCTGCAAGCAGTGGTCGCGCTCCGCGACACCGGCACCGCGGTCGCCGTAGAGACCCACAGCGTGGACCTCGTCGTTGAACGTCATGGCGCCGTACTTGTCGGCCAAGTCACAGATCTCGTGAAGTGGCGCGACCGTGCCTTCCATCGAGTTGACACTCTCAAAGAGGATGAGCTTGGGCGCGTCCGGGTGCTCCTTGGTCGCCAGCTGCAGCTTCTCCTCCAGGGACGCCATGTTGTTGTGGTCGTAGATGTACTTGGTGCAGCGACTGTGCTTGATGCCCTCGATCATGGACGCGTGGTTGAGCGAGTCCGAGATCATGATCAGGTTCGGGAAGATCTTGGGTAGCGTACTAATGACCGAGTCGTTGGCCACGTAGCACGACGTGAACAGCAGCGCGCCTTCCTGCTGATGCAGATCAGCTAGCTCCTGCTCCAGCAGCACGTGGTAGTGGTTCGTGCCCGAGATGTTGCGCGTGCCGCCCGAGCCGCCGCCAGTCTGCAGCAGGTAGCTCTGCATGGCGTTGATCACCTTCGGGTGCTGACCCATACTCAAGTAGTCGTTCGAGCACCACGCGATCACCTCCTTCGTGCTCTGGCCGTCCTTGTGGTAGTGCGTGGCGCGCGGAAAGTGACCGCGCTTGCGCTCCAGGTCGGCGAACTCGCGGTAGCGGCCCTCGCTCTTGATCTTGGTGATGGTGTCGGCAAAGCCCTGCTGGTACTGCTGCGTGGAGAGTCCGCCGAGGCGGATCTGCGACGTCGGCGTGTTGCGGAACACGGCGTTGGCGGCCGTATAGCCGCCCTGCAGCGCCGTCTGCTTCTTCTTGAGCTCGGCGATGCGCTTGAGCGTGGCATCCGTCGTGGCCGACGACACGTGCGCCTGCGACGCGTTGCTGCCGCCTGCTGAGGCCATGCCCATGACTGACGACATGTGCGGGCAGAGTTTGGCAAGCTGCGCGATGTTGGGCAGCAGCGCCGCGCGCGCTGTCGGCAGCGCGTGCATGAACGGGCAGCGCGACGCCGACTGCATGCGCGCCGCCGCCACGGAAGCTCGCGTGAGGGCCATACTGACTTTGGAGAATTCGATGGGGAGGTTACGGTGTTTTTGTCGCGAGATGCTGCAAGCGGAGGTTGTTTGGGGCTAAAAAACCTCGGCGACTTGTGTTTGCGGCAGGTGCTGTGTGGACGAGCAGTTGGAGAATGAACGGCAGCGGAAGAGTGTGGTGGTGAGGGATCTGAAGAGAGGCTCGGAGGGTGCTGGGAGACCAGACGGGAAAGAGGCATGAGGGGTAGGGCACGCACTGCCAAAAGCCCAGCGGAAAAGCTTACAAGAAGTCAGTCATCTCGCCCGGTGGTTTCAGCTTTTGCAAGTCATCCCTCCTGAAAACAATAGGGCCAATCACAACCTGCCTATACAAATACAAGCGAATGGACCTGCGGAATCACAAAAAAGTGGGCCGGGTGGGTCTGCATGGTGAGGAGGGGAAAACCTTTTGCGCCAATGCCCCGCTTCTGTCCTTATTTGCGGAGAAACGCGCAGTCCCCAACTGAGCACTTGGCGGATGCGCGATAGGTAATCCCGAGGGTTGGAGTCCCGTTTTGGCTCATTGGTACGAAATGGGTGGGCGGATGGTTGACGTGCGCAGTACCGAGCCGAACTCAACGCCAGATGCGCAAAGCTTGAACGCGTAACCCGCTCTGTAACCAAGCGCTTGACCAGCAAGATGGGCAGGCAGGTGCAGTGTTCCGATCGTACCCTCGGCATGCTCCAGTATTGCAAGTGTGGGCCACCTCCTGCACAGAGAGACCCCCAGAAACCATAGGAGATGGTGACGTGACTCCTGCTTGTCTCCAGATCTGTACACACGTGCATGCGCTGCAAGTTGCAAGTCGCACTCTGTAACTTCAAAGAGCTTTTTTCATTTGCTGCCAAGTGACAGCGACAGCGAAGCAAAGCAAGCAACAATCTGGTGGTGCAGGTCTCCTCCATGTACGGTACAGATTTCCAAATTGTAGAGCACCGCAATTAAGGTCGCACATGTATTGGCCGTCAGCACTACCTACAGTACATGTCGCTAGTCCTTCCTCACAGCAACCACCAGGTCGGACGCGCGCACCTCTTTTTACGTATAATCTACATAAATGATCTTTTGCACTTCCCCACGTTGGACATGACCAGACATGCAAGCATCAGCTTGCAAGAGGGTTTGAGCATGTATGTGAGGGCAACAACAGCAACTGATGGTCGCAGTGAGGCTTTCCAGTGAAATCTTGATTTCCAGCATGTTTAAATACGACTCAGATCCCTACCACACAAATATATCACTCGACAAAATAATTCCAACAACTCAGTCACGTTTTTTTTTTCTTAAGAGGAGGTGTGCACATGGGTTACAATAAATAGCTTCTTGGGTGCGGCAGTTGGGTCAACCGCCATTTCCAAGTGTTTCCAACAATAAGCGAGTGGGGAGAACACTGTCTTTTGAAATGCGAGCTCACGCCATGCCACCGAATCGCAACCGTTCGATCGATCAGCGAGTTGAGGCAGCTCCAAAGAAAATCTACAAGACGATCGGCAACAGGCAATTGTAAACGACGCGTGATTACCAATTGGATGGGGAACGCCGGTTATTTTGACAGCAGCAACAAAGCGGATGTGTTGACTCGACATGTGCACAATTGCACAAAACCAAGATGTGAAGTCAGTTCCACTATTACTCCATACCGGTATCTCAAACCGGTTCCCTACCGGTATAATAATGTACAGTATCCACTGTTAATATTGATGTATACCTTTGTATTTTGCAAATCTTATATGTTATATTTTTTGTACAGCTTCATGCGTATTTGTGCCCCCTCCTCCTCCATTTTCCCACCTTGACTCCGCAGACACCAATAAGCAGCAGACAAGATGGGCGAGCGCAAGGTGCTGAACAAGTACTTCCCGCCGGATTTCGACCCGTCGCTCGTGCCGCGGCGCAAACGGCCCAAGAACGAGCAGATCGAGGTGCGCATGATGCTGCCGTTCTCCATCCAGTGCAACACGTGCGGCGAGTACATGTACCGCGGCAAGAAGTTCAACTCACGCAAGGAGGAGGTGACCGAGGAGACGTACCACGGTATCCGCATCTTCCGCTTCTACATCAAGTGCATCACGTGCTCGCAGGAGATCACGTTCAAGACCGACCCGAAGCGCGGCGACTACGTGGCCGAGCACGGCTGCGTACGCAACTTTGAGCCCTGGCGCGAGCACGAGGACGAAGAGGAGGCCGCGCACCAGCAGCGCGAGGACGAAGAGAAGGGTGACTCGATGAAGGCGCTCGAGAACCGCACGCTCGACTCGAAACGCGAGATGGACATCCTGGACGCACTCGATGAGATCAAGGCCATCAACCAGCGCCACGCCAAGATCGACACGGACGTGCTGTTGCAGCAGCACGCGCAGCAACAGCCCGGCACGCTCTCGAAGGAGGACCAGCAACGGCAACTCGAGGAAGACATGTTGCAGGCCAAACTGGTGTTCCAGCAAAAGAAGAAGCAGAAAGTAGACGGCAGCATTCAGAGTAATGTCGCGACGTCTTTAGCGGCTCCGAATGGCGACAGTGCCGCTGCAAAGGCCGGCAACCTAGACGATCCAACAACAACAGCGACAGCGTTTGGTAGCAAACCCGTGGCAGCCGAGAAACAAGAGACGAGCACGCCAACGCTGTCAGTGATTGTCAAGAAGAAGAGCGACGGCGCGGGCGACAAGAAGAAGAAGGCAATGGCGTCAAAGAAGCCCAAGGCCAAGCCCGTGCTGACGAGTCTCGTCGCGCAATACAGTGACAGCGATTAAAGAAAAGAAAAGAAAAAACCATACAACAACCTTTATAATGGCTGCAGCTTACTCCATCTACAGCATTGTCTTGTCTTCTGCGTCTTGATCTCTACTGGTTGGGCTCGTAGGGCGTGAGCAGGTGGGCCGAGAACGCGCGCAGCGACGGCACGCCGCGCACTTCCTCGTTCAGCAGCGGCATCTCGACGACGTGGAAGTCCTCGTAGAGGTCGTAGATCTGGTCAATGTACTTTTGTTGCATCTTCTGGCGCGCATTGCAGTTCTTGCACGTCGAGTCGGTCTCCGGGTACAGCACTTGGTTCACGACCACATTGTGCACATCAATGTCATACTTGGTCAGCTCCTGAGCGTGCACAAAAGCACAACGATATTAGCATCATGTGACCCAAGCTTTTTTTTCTTTTTATGCCAGTCTAGCCAGCATACCTGAACCAGACGCTCCGTTTCGTAGAGCGAGAGGAACTCGGGGATGCACACACACACGAACGTCGTGCGCTCAGGGTCCTTGAACTGCGCGTTGACCTTCTGGATCACCTCGCGCGTCTGCTCCAGCTTGCCCAGGAGCATCTCCTGCGACGGCAGCGCGCCGCCGAGCAGCGCCGACACCTGCGAGAACATGCCCGAGAACTGGTTCTTGAGCGACAGGATCTTGTCGAACGCCTTGTCGAGCGCCGTGGGGAAGCTCAGCAGCCGCAGCGTGTGGCCTGTGGGCGCCGTGTCGAACACGATCACCGAGTAGTCCATGTTCTGCACTTGCTTCATGAGTTCCGCGAAGCTCATGGCCTCGTCGATGCCCGGGATCGAGTTCGTCAGGTCCTTCATGAACGACGCCATGCCCGAGTTGTCTTGCACGCCGTCCGCGTTCATCTCTTCCAGCTATTAGCATGTGCGCACACACGCGTTAGTGGCGATTGAACGCTCCTGCAGCGCACCCGATGCTATTGATATAGGAAAAATATCCATGGACACTTACGTCGACGTTCGGGTCAATCTCCATGACAGCGAGGTTCGTAAAGCCGTTCACGAGCGTTGGCTCGCGCGTGAACTTCTGACCAAACGCATCACTATCGCATATATCGCATATATACACGTCAGTGCTTTACCACAAGCGCATGTAAATCCCCGTTCTTTGTGTATAGTACCTGAGGTTGTGCGCCGGGTCCGTGGACACGATGAGCACCTTTTCGCGCTCGAGTGCGAGACGGATGCCGAGGCAGCAGGAGGTGGTGGTCTTGCCCACGCCGCCCTTGCCGCCCACAAAGATCCAGCGCAACGACTGCTGCGTCACGAGGTTGCGCAGGCTCGCCTCGGGCACGTCGGTCGCCATCTTGTTCCCTGCTATTAGGATCGCCTTCTTTCTCTAAATGACCCCCTCACATGGAGACCTACCTGCGCAAGCCTGATCGAATGGAATATTCAGGTTGTAACACGCTATTTCAGTGGTTGCACTATAGTTGACTCCTCCGTAGTCAAATGTGGGGTCAAAATAACGTGGCTCACACTATTTTGTACTTAAATTGACTACCTGAAAATCAAACGCAGGAGCGTGGCTTGGAGACCCTCCATTTTCGGGAACGGAACGAGACACGAAGATGATGTCGGCTCTGCTGCGCAACGCGGGCCGCTCGCTCGCGGCGCCGGCGCGCGCCCCCCCGGCGGCTGCGAACTCGACGACGACGCGCTCGCTGTACATCCGAGTGCGCGAGGGCCATGACCCGGAGCGCGTGGCGTCGCGCCTGCACGGCGTGATGAACGAGGATGGCATCATGCGCACGCTCGCGCTCAAGCGCTTCCACGAAAAGAAATGGCAGAAGCGCAAGCGAAAGGTCGAGGAGCAGACGATCCGCCACGCCAACCGCAAGATCGGATCCATGATCGACTTCATCCTGCGACGAAAGAAGGCGTACGTTGGCGTGCTGCTATTGCTCTTGTATTGATAGGAGCTGATGACTCACATGGTGGTTTTTCATGTGCGTGCGTGTTTATGCAGTGGCTTCTAAGCATGCGGACCCTCGTGCAGAGTGGAAGGAAGGTGCCAGCTCAGCTATGGCAGATAGAACGAGAAAAAGTTGAGGCAGGTTGTAATTGAATGACGACGTTCTTTATGCAAAAGAGCTCCATGGATCTGCTGGTTATTGCATAAAGACATGACGCCATACGACCGTGCTCTCCATGCATATATTTGATGGTTTCCCTCGGCACGAGAGGTTTCGTGTGGATATCTAATCTAAAGGCCCAGTGCTTAATACTGCTAGCAAGGATCATTATGTGATAAGTAAGTTTCAGCTTTGCTCTTTGTAACGTATAGAGCGTGAGGATGCATAAAGCCGTTCATGTTTGTAGAGTTAATGTGGGGACAGAAAACAAATAAATTTAAGCGCTGCTGAGCCACTGCTTGACGTCGGCGATCTGCTTCTCCACGGCGCTCTTGCTCGTGCCGCCGGCCACGTTCTTGCGCTCGACGCTGACGTCGAAGTTCCAGACCTCGAGCACGTCGAGCTCAAACTTGTCGTGGAGCGGCGAGAGCTCCTCGAAGGTCAATTCGTTCAGCGACTTGCGCTTGTCCTCGGCGAGACGCACGGCGGCGCCGGCGACGTGGTGGGTCTCACGGAAAGGCACACCCTTGCGCACCAGATACTCGGCCAAGTCGGTCGCGAGCATCTCCGTGACGAGGAACGAGCGCATCTTGTCGCCGTGCGGGGTCATCGTGGCCAGCACGCCCGTAGCGATCTGGATGCAGTCCTGGATCGTGTCGATCACATCGAAGAGCGCCGTCTTGTCCTCCTGCAGGTCCTTGTTGTAGGAACGCGGGAGGCCCTTCAGCGTCACCATGAAGCCGTTCAAGCGACCGATGACGGTGCCCGTCTTGCCACGGAGCAGCTCGAGAGCATCCGGGTTTTTCTTCTGCGGCATCAGACTGCTGCCTGTGCTGTACGCATCGGCCATCGTCACGAATTTCTATATAATAAATAGTCAGCAGCGCAAACAAAACATTTGTCAGCAATGCGATCGTACAAAGTCCAAAAGCCGTAAGGAACTTTACGTACCAGCGTGTTGTAGATGATCAGATCTTCCGAGAGCTGCGAGAAGTGCACCATGAGCATCGACGCCCAGAAGAGGAACTCGGCGATGAAGTCGCGGTCTGAGACGCCGTCAAGACTATTGGGCGTGATCTTGCTGAATCCGAGAGACTTGGCGAGCGCTTCGCGGTCCAAACCAAACGAGTTGCCCGCAAGCGCTCCGCTTCCAAGTGGCAGCACGTCGACGCGCTTGGTCAAGTCAGTGAGACGGTCGGCGTCACGGAGCAACGCGGTGACGTGGGAGAGCACCCAGTGCGAGAAGCGGATCGGCTGCGCCGGTTGCAAGTGCGTAAATCCGGGCATGAGCAGCTCAATGTTGGCTTCGGCCAACTGGTTCGCCGAGCCAACGAGCTCCTTCAGCGCGTCTTGGATCACAGCGATGACGCTCTTCATGTAGATGCGCACATCCGTCGCGACCTGGTCGTTACGGCTGCGGCCCGTGTGCAACTTGCCGCCGACGCTGCCGATGAGTTCGGTCAGGCGGCGCTCGTTAGCTGTGTGGATGTCTTCGTCGCCATCCTTGACGACGAACTGGCCCTGCGCCCACTCCTCTTTGACGCGCTCGAGGCCCGCGACGATCTCGTTGGCTTCCTCTGCGGTGAGCACGCCGCTCTTCTCGAGCGCCTGCGCATACGCCTGCGAGCCCTCGAGGTCCGCCTGCCACATGCGCTTGTCCACCGAGAGCGACTCGTTGAACTTGTCCATCACGGGGTCCACTTTGCCGCGGAAGCGGCCGCCCCAGAGCTTCTTCTCCTCCTTCTGCGCCGCGCTCATCTTCTCAGGTCTCCGATGTGTGTGTGTGTGTGTGCGCGCGTCTTGCGGTGTTTTCGCGAATGCGGAGCTTCTCGCAAGGATCGCGGAGTTCAAAGTACCGTGTACCTCAAAAGTATTTGCCACAGTCGGTCTCGTCCTATCAACTGCTGGTGAAGCATGCTGGTGATGGATCCTGCCATGTATAATAGTGTGCACATCTTGCAAAGATGCAATTCATCAAAACTATATTTATTGTGCTGTATTCCTTTTATAAATAATATGGTAATTGATTGGCAGATAGTAGTGTGAGCAGCATATCATTAGATTTGAGAGGCTTTAGCACTACACAACGTAATCAGGTCAGTTTCTGCATCACGCAACAAAGAGACTGTACAAACACTTTCGAGGTGTGTAGTACTTTCCCACTTTTCTTGTGGTGTTGGACCCACAGTCCTTCTTTCAGATGCCCTAATTAGGGCGTACCTGAATACTAGGACGGCTGTTGCTTGGCTACTTGTTTTCACCACTCATGCAGTGCGTCATTCAAAGCAGCAATTAGACGCGTCCATATACAATGGTGGAATCACATGACGCTGTGGCGGTCGCCGTGGACGCCGCTGAGGCTATTAACAGGGACCAGAGCGCACTGGCATGGTGCGCGCTACCGACGTGGGAGGCGTCGGGCTTCCTCGCGTTCCTCACGGCGCACGCCATCGAGCGCAGCGACCTGCTCAAGACGGACGGCCCCGACGACGAGCAGCGCTTCTTCCGGTGCGTTTTTTTTTTAAAGAGGCAATACGTATCGCACGCTCTATATGGACGTACTCATTGCGCCTGTGTGTGTGTGTGTGTGTGTGTATGTATGTGAAGTGTAAAGCAGCATGGCGGTTCCAATGCGCTAAACGACGCCGACGTCGTGGCGTTGGTGGCGCAGAGCCTCAAGAAGGCGGGCATCGCGGACACGCAGCCGACACCCGTGCTGTGGCTCCCGGGCTTCTACTCGCTGCCCGTGGCGACACCGCTCGCGCGCACCAATCTGTACAAAGAGGGCGAGCTCTACGGCATCGACATCTCGTCCGGGTACGCCGTGACGCTGCTCAACATCCAGCCAGGCGAGCACGTTCTGGATCTGTGCTGCGCGCCCGGCGCCAAGCTGACGATGATCGCCGACCTGCTGGAGCTCAGCGGCAGCGTCACGGGCGTCGACTTTTCCAGACAGCGCATCGGTGCGTGCAAGCAGCTCGTGCACAAGTACAAACTGATCAAGAAGACTGCGGTCTCTGCGAGTGAGGAAGCGGCTTTGAAGAAGGGGCCTTCAGATACTTCTGAAAACGATACTACAGCCGAGAAGGATGCGCCAACATTGCCAGTGACATCGTGGCGCTGTCGACTCTTCCACGCCGATGGCAGAACATTCAACATTGGCCCCAAGACCGAGTGCGAGCAGCTTGAGGACATCGAGACGGTGCTCGACACCGAGGAGATCGCAGCGCGTGGCAACGCGCGTGGCCAACAACAGCGCAAGCGGAAGAACAAGAGCGCGCGCGCTCGCGACGCCAAGCGGCTGAAGGTGGACGTCGTCCACGACGCCGCGCTGTACGACAAGGTGCTTGTGGATGCCGAGTGCACGCACGACGGCTCGATCCGCCATCTCCAGAAGAATGACTCGCTCGAGAAGTGGATGGACTACGTCGAGAACCACCTGAGCGACAGCAACATCGAGCGGATCCTCAAGTTGCAGCATGCGTTGATCCGGTAAAGCATTGACGTTCTCTGGTGTTTGTAGTTAGTAGTCGGGACTCACTTTGGTTTGTTTCTGTGTCGCTTTAGCAACGGATTCAAGATGCTGAAAGCGGGAGGCGAGATGATTTATAGCACGTGCAGCCTCTCGGTGAAGCAGAACGAGGGCATTGTGCGCGAGTTTCTGAAAGACACCCTCACGGCGACGTTGCTGCCGATCGACCGTACGGGGATCCCTTGCCAGGTACGTGTGTGTGCAAGAAGCTGCACAGACGCAACAGCTAAGCTAAACTCTATATGTGGATTGAACTGCAGGAGGGACGGCTGGCTGGCACGGTTCGCTTTACGCCGGCGCAAAACACGAGCGGCTTGTTCATCGCCAAGATTCGGAAAACCAACGCTGTTGCTGAATAAAAGAGTGGCGCCGGTGGACGACGGCGCTGTTAGAGACATGTGGCTTTTGTTGTTCACTTTACGCGTTGTGCGTGTGTTTCTGTGTGTAACTTTGTGGCGCGTTCCTCAGTGCCAGATCGCGTTCGCCCAAAAGGTATTTTAAAGCTGGAAAAAAAGTGGACCGACAGCTAAAAAAGGGAGGCGGTGTTGGATCACTTTTGACGCAGGCAGAAGACATTCGGACAGTAGTGCGCGTTTGCAGCAATCACGAAGGAGAAACGCGACGCCTGCGCAGCTTGCGTTCTCCGTAACTGGCGCCAAAACGCTGGTGTCGAGCTTTGGCACTGACCGATGGCGTCGACGGATGCTGTTGTTAGCCAAGAGGCGAAACAGTGGATGTGCGTCATGGAGGTCGCGCAGCCACTGCCGCAGATCAACTTGGAAAACACGATGCTGTCGAAGATCCTGTCACCATCGGCGCACGACCGGTTTCTCGAGGTCATGCGGCGTCAGTATACGCGTTTCGGCATGATGTACCGTCTCGCGAGCGTCCTGGGGCTCGTGATCGTGTTCCTCGACCGCGACATCGGCCGCATCCTGTCGCCAATCCCGACGGTGCTCGCGGTGCCGGCAATCTCGTGCTCGTTTCTCATGCTCAGCAGCGACTTGCTCGCGATCCTCGTGTGGCAGTATGAGTTCTGGTTCTTCACAATTCTTAACACGATCAACTGGGTCACGCTCGCGATCTTTTATGCCGACGCGCGCATCATCAGTCTCTATAGCGGCTTGTTCGGGACTCAGAGCGTGATCTTCATCGACGCCAACTTCCGCACCATCGTGAGCGCGCTCAAGAGCTGCGTTGTAGCAGCGCCAGTGCTCTGCATCGTCGCTGCCGCGTGTTTTTTTCGACTGCTCGACGTACCCGTGGAGAACTATCTTGTGATTCCTGTCGCACACATCAACGTCACGCTCGTGGACGTGTTTGTGAACACGGCCATCACGCTCGCGATCTTCATCGCGCGGAAGGCGTACAGTAAGCGCAAGGTGCTTCGCGAGAGCAAGCAGAATCTGCGCATCGTGCGCTGCGTCGTGTTTCGCTCAAAGTTGCGGCTGCGGCAGGTTCGGGATGCCGAGGTATTATCGCGGAATCAAAAGCAGACTGTCATTGTGCGGCAAGGCGCATCAAATCGCACCACCGCTTCCACAGTCGTGCCATTTAATGAACCTCAGGTTGCTGATGGTGCTACTGAGGATCAGGTTTCAACATCGCACCCGCTGGACGAGAACCGCCAGCAAGTGACGCTCGTGTCGCTCAAGCTCGAGTGTGTCGACGTGCGGCGCACACTGTGGCCGAAATGGACTCCTCTAGAAGAACCCGTTGCGTGGTCCTGGATGGCGTTTCTTCTGGCAAACGGTGTCGTCGGGCTCACCACGACGGCCATGACGCTATCCTGTAGCCACCCTCAAGCCGGCGTCCCCGACGAAGACGACACCACGCAGCAACAGCGCATTGTCGCCATTGTGGCGCTGGTCTCGACGAGCGTGTGCTGCCTGCCGTTCCTGGCGTGCAGCCAGCGCGACCTGCTCAAGTCGCTGCTGAACAGCTTTGACTTCCTGTTCTCGTCGATCCAGTTCGGGCTCGCGATGCTGTTCCTCGCCGACATGCTGCGGTGGGACTACCGCGCGCTCGGGGCGCTCGCGTGGTTCCTCTGGTTCCACTTTGTGCTACTGCTCGACACGTGGACGCCGCCGATCAAGACGCATTTGCGATTCCGCAAGCTGTACACGGTGCCCGTGATTTCCCTGTCGCTGGTCGGCGTCGCGGCCATCGTGTACTCGTTTTTCTTCACCAAGATCGACATCTTCGAGGAGCGCACGCTGTTCGCGTTTCAGCTCAATGGCCACGCGATCGCGGCGCGTACCAAGAGTCTGCTGCTCAACCGCTTGTTCACAGTCTTCCTCTGGAGCGCGCGGCTCGTCTGGGAAGTCAGCTACTGCCCCGACAACGAGCTCATCTTTATCCGCGGCGGCCTGGATTACTACAATCCGATGGAGATGTTCCCGCCGTTCAGTGAAGCTGCCATCGCGCCTATGGTCACCACGGTTCGCCGGCTTTCGCGCAAATTCTCGATGGAACTACCCGGACGAGTAAGTACGCCGATACAGGCGTCCTGTACAGAACAGCAAAACTTCTCCAATGTGGAAGACACTGACAGGGCAACCACCAGGCAGAGCGGGTAAGCGAACAAAGGTAGGTCCCGAACCAGGAGTGAAGACTTTGTGGCGCCTTTATAGCTCCTTAACGGGTGGCAATGCAATGAGATGGAATGATTCTAGTCTGTTTATCCAGATCGCTACTGGCAGGTTCTCACTGAAGAGTGTTTCCGGCATCGAAGCGCGTCTGACAGAGGTTGATTTTGGCTTGTGCCGTACCAAGCGCACCGACTTTTGACGCCCCAACTTGTGTCAGCTTACTTGCTCAGAGAGCGGCAAGACGACACAGCCAGTTTCTCCAGCCTCGGCCCTGGCTGAGACTTCATTCGAGAAGTTACTTTCGCGAGAAGCTCACTTGCAGCTGATGCTGACGAGCGAGCGCGAGCGTTACCGCCGACACCTTGGAGGCGATTGACCAGAATGGCAGGACGGTTCTCCGCGTGTCGATCGCGCTGAGTCGCAAGGCCACCAGCGAGATCTATTGGTGGTGGTTCATTTGGCAGTTCTTTGGTTGCTTGAGTACCCCGCCTCGTTTGTGGCGGCCAGTTGTCGTTGACGCCGATGGTGACGATGGCGCATCGCCGAAGAATCAATCTCACTCGAAAGATTATGCATTGCACGCTTTTGCAGCCAGCATTGCGTGCACTGAGCAGCTTCCGCTTGTTGTAGGCCTTGCGTATTGTGAACACGATGACTGTCATGTGGGCATTCAGGACCAAGTCGACAAGTGCCAAATTGACCTTGCGATTGGCACGTACGCGAGTCTGTCGCCATCGCTGACATTCAGCAACTGCATCGCGACGATGCCCATGATGACGAGCAACATTGGGATCTCCGCCAGACAGCAGTTCTTGACATGCGAGACAAGCATGCGAAAGTTGGCGTCCATGAAGATCCGGAACTCCACTGCGAGGCAAGGTGCAAGGAGACCCAGCCTCCGGAAATCGCACAGAAAGTACGCCAGCAGCAACCAGTTCACGACATTCATGCCCGAGAAGAACCAGAATTCGTACTGCTGCATTACGGAACGCACCATGTCGAGGCTCAGGGTCGCGATTGTGCAGAAGAGTGCGGCCATGGAGCAGACCATCGCCGGGATGACCAGAACGACGCTGACATGGCGCGGCGCTGCCACGACAATCAGTGTGAGTACAACCCCGAGGCGGTACAGGTAGCTCATGAGCCTGTACTTGCGCTTTAGCCAGCGCAAGAAGCGAATGTTGCTGTTGCACGTGAGCAGGTACACCGAGGGCATGCACCGAAGATTGAGGAGCGGGAGCGAGTGTATGAGCTCTAGTTTATAGAGAAACGTCTTCGCAGTCTGCTTTGGAGGAAGAATTTCGGTGGCTGGAGGCGCTGGCACGACACGCGTATTTTCCGCCATCTTCAAGCCGCCAAGTACAGTAGTGACTGCTTATTGAACAAGCGGGCCCACGGACGCGTCGATGGCATCCGCCGTGCAGCAAAAACCTTATTCCAAAATAGGCGTGCGCCGCGAGCTAGAGAGCAGTCAGTCTTTTCAGTTTTGCTGTCGAGCCTCTCGGTGAGCGGCCAGTCAGTAACAGGAATAGTAGGCGTCACGGAGAAAAACAATACGCGATCATGTCTTACGAGCCTCCGAAACCACAAAAACGCACACGTCATCATCATTCGTTTCACGGAGAATGTTTTACGGAGCCCGACGAACGAACCTGCTTTTTATATCCTGCTGGCGGCGTCATTGGAGCAGCTCCGGCTCATGGTCAATACTTGGTGATGGGTGAAATATATACCGTGTCTAAACGCTTGTCTACTGGCATCGTAATGCGGTGATGAATCCCCAGACAAAGCGATGCTCGAGTCAACATCCAAGCCTGAAAACGTGAAATGGAGCTGGTCACGTTCAGAGCAATTGCGATCAGGCGGGCCGTCGTCCTCAGCGACCATACGAGCCAACTTCAACGTGAGGTGCTGCCCATTCGTTCGTACTGCTGTCAGAATTTAGAGTTATGTCGCGCCTATTTGGCTATGTGCAGGCGTGATCCCGTGTGCATTGGAGAATCAGAACACTAGGACGAGTTGGACACAGCTCCACCTGATGCTACCTGCAGGCTCACCTTGCGCTTGCAAGGCTGCTATGATCGAAGACCGTCATCTCACTCCTCGCCATCTGAAGAGTGCAAACGTATGAGCCTCAGCCTCCTGAGCTGCTGAGCAGCAGCTCAAACGCTACATGGAAGCAGATGTGCTCAAGACCAGAACGTAAAGGTGGCTCCAATTATAGTCGTGGGCGAAGTTCCACAACATAAGAAGCGACAAAATTCACGTCGTCCTCGATATGGATCCGTCCTGATGCGGCTCCAGTATTTTAAGCGAAGCTGCGTTGCCTTTAGTCTACCTCAGAAAGTGAGAAAATGAGAGTGACGGCTCCTGTGCCCAGCAAACTCACTGCGGAGCTTATCTCTCCATCTAACAATCCAATTTGCATCGTTTGCGAGCAGTAACTTGAAAGTCCAAAGCCAGCAAGCTCGAGAAAAGAAAGTAGCGTTCCGTCGAGCGTCAAGAGCTTCCAATCGAAACATGAAAATCTGCAAACCGAGCACCCTGATCGGCTTCCTGTGCCTTGCGCAGCACGCGTCCGCTTCCACCCCTGGTCTCGAAGACAAGAGCTTCAAGCCTGGTAATGTGTCGGACATGGCCGGAATGGACCACTTCAAAAACATCAAGACGGCGGCCAACTTCGGCAAGGCTGCCGGCAAGATTGACGTCTGCCCCAGTGGCGACTGCACGAACGGCCAGGTGATCAACCTCGCGATGTCGCGTCTGGAAGAGCTCGACACGACTCTCAACGTTGTGTCCATGGCCGAGAACTTTAACAAGGCCGACGGCGTTTGGAGCGCACTCGTAGAGCATGAAATGGGCGACGGCATCATCGCCATGACCACATCGTACATCGCAACACTCTCGGTCAAGGAGAAGGGCGCAGTGGTGAGTAAGCCCACGTTCAACTTGACAGCCTCGATCTTTTCCGGGAACGGCACGACCAAGAACGGGAACCAGACTGTGCCTGTGCCCGCCGGCGGACTCAAGTTCACCGTCTCGATCGCCGGCTGGCTGTTCCAGGCAGACGCCAACACGTTGCGATTCGCGGTGACCCTTAAGGCCAAGGGCAAAGGCACCGCGCCAAAAGCGCTGGACGCGCCTGTCAAGGCGAAACGGAACGGCATGGACGCGATCGACCGCGTTACCATGGGCGAAGGCATGTTCATGGACGCCCCGACGACCGCAGTGGTCGATGGGAAGGACACTGCGATCACCGCGAGCGTGGAGATGACTGGCGGGACCGTCGAGTATGTGTGGGTGTTCCCGCACTTCACCAAGACTCTGTTCTACGACCCAGTCGTGAGCTCGACCGACGAGAGTGCAACGTCAACAACGACTACGACAGCAACAACGACGCCTTCTATAACAGCACCGACGCCAACCAGCACGACGACGAGCGCGGCGCGTACATTCACGCTTTCCAGTGTAATCGCCACAGGCATTCTTATCCTCGGCTGCGCCTTCTTTTAAATCTATATGTCTCGAGACAACCTTAAACTTTTTTTAATACTAGCAATAATATTACTGTAATATACTACGATCTGAATGCTGCGACCTTGCTTCTTAAAACCCCCGAGTCTATTTACAAAGGAACGCAATGCAGCTCAAGCAGCTGCTTCGAGAAGAAAAGTTTCACCAATGGCAAATCATCACCTACGAGTAAAACATGGGCTGTGCGCTCATATTTTAAAGCATGAAACGTCGAGGGCTCTGCCAGGCCTGACAACGCGCGCAGAGCAAGCACCACGGACGCTAATCGGTCGAGCGTATGTGCACGCTGAGCGAGTACACACACTGCGAGCACAAGTCCATGTGGCGTGCTTGGCGTCGGTCGGGAACCCAGCGTGGTCGCTCGGTTTGTTTGTTCATGAGCGTCGTCGTTATCATCGGGAAGGATACGCTCACAACTAACGCCATAATTAAGACGCAAATGCAATTGTTCATGAACCTAATCAACGTCGCGTCGACTTTTATCTTCGTGTACCCACTCTACGGCACGATTTTCCGGTCACTCCAAAGCGTCCACCAGTTTGCGTTCATCTTCGTGCTGCCAGTGATCAAGGTCGGACTCAAGAAGCTCACACAGAGTCGTGAGTCACGACAACGACCTCGTGCCGTCCGTGGCCACGACCGTCGACCTCTCCAACGCATTGTTCTAAGCTAAGTGCATACAAAGCGCTGGGTCCATGTGGACGACTGCGAGGGTCATTGCGATCGATGCGGTTCAGAACATCTACACGCTGCGGAAGCTAGATCAACTTATGAACGACTTTGGTGACGTCACGGGGGAGATCCGATCGCAAGGACTGCTACCCTACTGCGTGACGCTACTCGCGAAGCCCCGAGCGCTTGACTTGACGACGACCACGAACAAGTTTCAGGTCCATTCAATGAGGGAGATGACGTTGTCAATTGAGAAAACGACACTGATTCAGCAACTGCGGCGGGTGCAGGTAGATTGCCCAGGCATCATCCCGCCGATGAACGTGCCTCAGTATTCCACTGGCTCATTGACGATCTCAGAAGCTGCTAGTGGTCCGCAGGGTGCTGCTAAGTCAGCGAAAGCAAAAAGCTCAGTGTTGTCGAAACTCACGGCCACCAGAATCACGCCAATTTCCGTCGCTTTTCCTCACACGTCGTCTCCGCAGTCCGACTCGCGACTAGACAGCAGTACACAAACGGAGGCAATGAACAAGGCGCTCCACTTGCTCTGGAAGTGCGAATATGCGCTTCTCGTCGAGTATGTCGAGTCGGTGGCTCCACTGATGTACGCTGTTTCACTGGTGATTCTGCATTCTCTCCCAAATGCAAAGTACTATCCAGATGTGAGCAAAATGACCTCCGGCTAGCTCTACAATGTTGTCGCGAGTATCTTGATCTACTCGGTGCTCGAGCTCGGGTCGCTCGTGTACGTGCACGCAATCTTGCGTTAGAGGTTTCAGGTTTCAGCTTTTCGTCAACTGGCGTTCGGGTTAGAGAACGAGTGGCTCATTATGCAGGGTATGCTGATAGAGTGGACGGGTGTCGTGCTCGGGCATACGCTCGAGTATTTCGGTACGTGGTGCCCATTTCCCTGCTCTGCTATTGGACATTGTTGGTTGGCGCGGTGTACTGAAACGTCTGATTTGAGTGTGTTGTTTATGTTTGTCCTGCGTGAACAGGTGCCGATTTCATGTTTCAGTTTGCGTGGTTGCATGAGGCAACGAACACGAATCCGTGAAAGTTGCCACCCAAGTTTTATTAATGCAGAAATGTGTAGTAGCCACAGTAGTATCACTAAGTGCGCGTCATGCGAACCTAACGCACGTGTGCGGTCTCTTCTCCCACATACCCCTAGCATTTGCATAATTCTTCCCCAAAGTTTATGTGTATGCAATTGGAGAGGTTTTGCGTGTTTGCGTTCTTCCATAACACGAGCGAACACACGGGAAACGCGAGACGAACATGCCGCAGAGCGGCTGGTTCGAGCGCGAGGCACTGGCGCTGCTGGATGAGCGCAACCGGCGCGAGGTGCACTTCTTCGCCGACCTCATCGGCGCGTACCAGCAGCTGCTCTCCCGCCACATGCTGTCGGCGTCGTCAGCCAGTCTAGGCGCTAGTGTGCAGCTCAGTGCGTCCGCCAGAGACCCGCAGTCGCAGATCGATGTCGTGGCACAAAAGTACCTCTCGACGATCCAGCACCTCGAGCGCGAGTTGAGCGACAAGAACGCGCAGCTTGCAGAGTACGCGGGCAACCAGCTGCACCTGGTGAACGAGAGCAAGGAGCTGCTGCAGGCACAGGACCAGTGGGAGAAGCAGCTGCAGTTCTTCACGAAGCGCCTGGAGGAGGAGATGCTGCTGAATGAAGAGAAAGACCGCGTGATCAAGGAGCTGGACGCTGCACTGCACCTTGTGCGCGAAGAACTTGCGCGCCATCGCGTGCTGCTGGAGAAAACCGAGAGCGACAATGCGTCCTTGCGGGAGCGCATCGCGCAACTCGAGGCGCAGCTGCTGCGGAAAAGCGCCATCATGCAGGAATGGCTCGCGGCGCACGAGGCCGGGGACTATATCAAGAAAGAAAAACACACTAGCGATAATGTTAAATCCCTGCTACCGCCTGCGAACTCGATGGCGTCGCAGGAAATGGCCGAGAGCATGAGCCATCTCTTCATCGACTCGAGCATCAAGAACACGTCCGTATTGGTGACGAGAGTGGCGCAGTCGATTCGAGCCCATGCCACCGAAGTCAACTCTGTCAGTTTTAACGCTTCGGGCAAGATCCTGTTTAGCGGCAGTAGCGATGGAACTGTGCGCGCATGGGAGGCGTCAACATGCCGCCCGATGGGCGAATACCGCGGCGTGGGCACAGCGCATCCGTTGCTCTGTGTTCGTGGCTCCGAAGATGGCGAGTTCGTGCTCGGCACGGGTTGCGACCGCAAGTGTTTCATCTGGCGCGTAGGCACCGGCCGTGTGTACCAGACGCTGGTGGGCCACAAGGGCAAAGTGCTTGCAGGCGAGTTCTCGCGCGTGTCGCCGACTGAAGTGGTCACGGGCTCATCGGACCGCTCCATGCGCGTCTGGGACATCACAAGGGGGCGGAGTCTGCAGACGATCAACTGCCAGTCGAGCTGCAATGACATCGCGATGACGCTCGGCGGGCAGTTCGCGAGTGCGCACCAGGATGGCGTGGTGCGCTTCTGGGACACACGAACGAAGCACATCATCCACGAGATGAAAGATCTCCATCAAGATCAGTGTACCTCGGTGAGTTTCTCGCAAAATGGCAACCAGTTGCTCTCGAACTCGCGCGATCATAAGCTACACGTGATTGATCCGCGCATGTACGAGAATGTGGCGACACTACAGCACCCTGGGTACCAATGTGGTTTTGATTGGTGCAAGGCGTCGCTGAGCCCCGACGGTCTGTACGCTGCGGCCGGCAGCTCTTCTGGGACGCTGTTCATCTGGAACACGCGCACGGGGAAACTGGAAAAGGAGCATCGCGTGGGTCACCAGGGCGCGATCGCGTGCTGCATCTGGCGACCTGACGGCGAGGGCATCGCGTCCTGCGATAAGAATGGGTTCTTGGTGCTCTGGGAATAAGAGAGACTGAATGAAAGAAGTAGTGACTCTGTGAATATATGTGGGTTGTATAAAGAGCAAAAAAAAGTGATTCCGGTCGTTCAATTTGTGTTTTAGTATGGTGACGCTGTCGAAAACTCCCCACTAAGATCGCTTCCGTACTTCTTCACGTCCGTCATCTAGTCCTTGAGGTCGAACGAGGTGCCGCAGCCACAGCCGCTCACGGCTCGCGGGTTGTTGGTCACCACGAAGGCGCTCCGGATCAGCTCTTGCTCAAAGTCCACGGTACTGCCGCGCACAAACTCCAGCGATTCCTTATCTATCACCACCTTGCCCCCGTCTTTCTCGAACACACTGCACAGACACATTCACAATGCAGTCAGCACTACAGAAAACTTCAGCGCTGCATGAAATGGTGGTGACGTACATGTCTTCCTCTCCGTCGGCCTCGTTCTGGTCGAACTCGTACACATATTTGAACCCCGAGCACCCGCCGCCTTCGACCGCGACGCGGAGCATCAACTGCGGCGCGTTCTGCTTCTTCGCCGCCTCCACCAATTTCTGCATCCATATAGTACCCGCATCCAATGCATTCGTTCATCCCAGAGCAACACAATCACGCAGTTCACGCAGACGCTCCGCCTATCAAGCAGCGTACCTTGGCGGCCAATGGTGTGATGATCAAGTCTGGGAGCCCGTTGTCGCGCGTCACGACGACATTCGAGATCCCACGCGCGCCGCGATTCCGCCACAGCGACGACGCACGAACGCTGCTGCTGCCGTGGTTGCTGGCGGCGGACGCGCGCACGGAGCGCTGCACGAGACGCAACATCGTCCTGCTTGCTTCTCTGGTGGTCTCTTTCGCATTCGCGAAGTTGACGCAGGGCGCTCTATTGTGGTGGGTGGCTTGCGTTATCTATCAACGTTTTTCAGCGAATCCAAAGAGGAAATAAGAAGTGTTGAACCCTTTGATTGGATACAAGTAATGCGTTTAATTTTTGACCAGTAATATGAAAGTGAGAAAATTAGAATGCTGCATGATTGGAGGAAAAATGTCGAGCGTCCAAACAGCAAAAGAGACGAATTTACCTATTGATACTACACCTCTTTAAACGTATGATTTGGAATAAACATTATTGTATAATTTGATCAGCAAACAGTACGCCTGAATCATTTCAATATAAGGCATTTTTTTAAGGAATATCTTATCCGTTGCTAGTCACAGGTGTTGCCCTGTTGCAGGGCAAGCGCAGCCCACACAACCATTGCCATTGCGCATTCGCACATTGAAGCCCGCCCCCGCAAGCGACCAAAGACAGACCAATGGGACAGATTGACGACCGCCTCGCTGAGCTCGGCTACGTGCTGCCAACTCCCACGAGTCCCGCAGGCAACTACGTCAACGTCGTGCGCACGGGGAACCTCATCTTCACCGGTGCGTCTCCATGTTCGGCGTCTACAAATCTCAAGTACACGTAATTTTGACTCTCGCTTCATATGAATGCTCTGGTGTATTGCAGCTGGCCACGTGTCCCAGGCCGCGACGGGCGAATTGATCACCGGCAAGGTAGGCAAGGACCTGACGCCAGAAGAAGGATACGTGGCGGCGCACCGCGTCGTGCTCAGCCTCCTCGCCACCCTCAAGAGTATGTAAACCCTTTACTGTGCGGTGCGGTGCACTGCGGATGTTGAGGAAACTGACGGGAAAACGATATGATTTATATCTGGCGTTTAATAGAGGAGTTGGGAGACCTTGACCACATCAAGCGCATCGTCAAGCTCACGGGGTTCGTGAACTGCGTGGATGGATTCGCAGGCCAGCCAGCGGTGATCAACGGCGCGTCCGATGCGCTCGCGGAGATCTTTGGCGCCAAGGGCAAGCACGCGCGCTCCGCTGTTGGAACCAATGCGCTGCCTGTGAACGTCGCAGTGGAAATTGAAGCCATCGTCGAAGTGGAACCAAGTGCTCCATCGCTCTCGTCGGCGTTGTAAACAGACAAGAAAGAAGGCATAGTATCTTCAAAATGCTGTGCTCAAGACGATGCATGCAAAGCGCAGACTCCTTCCACTTATTTGCAATTCTAGCGCATGGCAAAGAAACAGCAAAAGAAAACAATGAGACGAGTTTCCGCTATTTGAGTGTGCGTGTGTGTTTTTGTTGGCTGGGCGCGTGCTACATTTATTTGACTAGTGATATTGTAGGATGAAGCACAAAGCAAGGCTACAAACACATCGGTAAGACCAAGCCATCTTCTTGACTAGCGAACCTGCCAGCCTGCATACGATTTAGCAGGACGAAAAAGTATTCACAAGTATGATTGCCTTCTACACTGGAAGCACGGACTCATGTACGCGACTGGGTTTCGAATGACATGCAGATCATCCTCACTCGTACACGCGAGATTGGAGACAAGACGACAACTTGAACTGACGATCGCCAGAATGCGGCGCAAGCCATCGTTCCATGCGGAGCATGTACTCGTTCAACACGGAGATCTTGATGCGTCGAATGACGCCGGCAACTAGAGTATTACTGACATCACCACCGAAGACCAACTACGTGCACCACGAAACAACGACAAGGCACTTGCAGACGTGTCACTGCATCATACTCATCAGGCACATCCGAAGATGTAAACTTGCATGACAGCAAACGTAGTGAACCAACGCAGACATTATTTCGTGCTGTAGCATAAGTCCACACGAAGACGGACGAACATACCCGCCTGATATTTGATGATGTTCACAAGCGCGCCGTGTTGGGATTCTCGTGGAACGATGGGCTCCAGATGCTGGCCGTCCCGATAAATCTAATTAGCTCAGTGAAGTGGAACAACCTCTCCTGCACGTTCTTCATGTCCGAGACAATATTTCGGCAGGTATGCTTGGATTTCAAATTGGATGGCGGAGGTGCTGACAAACGAAATTTCTGTTCATGCTGTTGACGGTTTATTCTCTCAATGCACCGTGTTGTAGCTGCTCGGCGAGAACTCTGTTGGACGGAGTACTTCAAGTGAGCCCGGAAAATAACACAGGGGACGTGCTGCACCCCAACAAGGTTTCGTGCATTTGCCACAAAGACCGCAAGTGTCGAAGCCGTGAAGAAAATGACGCGGCTGCAGCGTTCAACCGAAAAGTGGTACACTCTGCACCCTTGATTTCCTCGAGTATTGAATAAACTCCAACCAAAAACGTTACTGGAATAATCACCAGGATGGATTTTGTCGTTGATAGAAACTGCGATTTTTGGCGTCTGCCATCGCATCCGTTTGCAATCCCAACCAAGCATTGAAACAAGTGATTGCTCGTACGCCAGGAAATATGAACCAGAAGTGACCCAGTGCGTGGCATTTAGAACCGAGATGAACCAGAACTCGTAGTTCTCTGACAAGAGCACGATAACTTCGATCGATACGGGGGACATCACACTGGTCATGGGCAACATCCTCACCCACAGTAAGCAAGCACTCGCAAATCTAGTGTGCGCCGAGTTATCTTGCAAAGCCGTTAACGCTCCAGCTGCAACGCGATAAAGAGGAATCACCACCAAATATTTTCTTCGGACGAACTAGATCAAAAATTCTTGCACGTTCACCAGAAAAAAATTGAGAGCAAGGAGTTGGAAGGATCGACTTATTGGAGTGGCCGAGACCCGCGCAAATGGTAAACGATTGGATTATCTTCAGAGCAATTCACAGCTACTTCACTATGTAGCCATGTGAAATTCATCGCCGTCGCCTTTATTGGTCAAAGCAGCACCTTCAGCTTGTGACTTTTTCTGTTCGTCGCACCGAAATATGCGAGGAGAGTAAAAGCTGACAAAAGAAAGAAGAGGCTGATTCGTCTGATCGACTGACCAATAATTTATGCGTACCTTCGCCAGAAAATTTGAAGTGCGTCGAAGAAGGGGAAGCAACAGACTTCATCGCGATGGACACCACAAACAAGGGTTTTGGCGTGTGCTTGGTGAGACGACAGAACAAAATTCGACCTTCACTTTACGTCGTGACTCATTTGGAACATCTCTAATTTGGGAAACCGGATTTTTGAGTCGTTGGGTCACTGCTTGTACAGTTGCGGCTACAGCTGTGGGCTATGGCTGAGCTGAAAGAAGCAGAGCAGCAGGGCGAGCTGGAGGTGGAATATCTGCAGGATTGCTACAATGCCATTCTGCTAAGAAGAGTGGAGAGAGGCAGGGAAAGCATTCGAACGCGCCAGGGATACGAGCTTCTTCGTTCGAAATATCAGCCACAGTTGCAGTTTTTGCATGAAGCTGGAACTGAGAATGTTGATGTGTCTGCTGTTATTGATTGTGAAGAACAAGAAACCTCACCGGCTGCGACACCAACAGATCCCATAACTATACGGGTAGAGCGCGCTGAGGTGCGTGGTGATAAAGTTGATATTGACATTAGCTTGGGGGATGACGACAGCGACAGAAAACGGCTTGAAAAGGCGATCAAGGTATACTTCGACCCACAAATCAAGCGATTCATTTTGGATATTTGCTGGCCACTGGTTCATTTTGGTGGACTGGGGACCACAAATGCTCAAGAGTATTACCGAAAAAGTGTACGTGCACCTTCAAAATATGTGCCTGATGCGTTATTTACCTTTTGGCGGACTTTAACTAACTGATCAGTTAATTCGTACAGGTCCCTGAATGGAAAGTATTGGAGCAGGCCAAGTATTACTCCTTTACCTTCAATGTAATGCTGTGGTTGTTTCCTGGCATTCCTGAATTTGAAGCACAACACCAAGCCGATAGAGACTGGAAAAAAGATTGCGAGTTTGACGCGTACAGAAGTTATGGCCTCAGCTTTGAAGGCTTTGCGATTTCATTGATTGATCTTGCGACTTCGTGCACGGTAATGACGAGCTTTGATCTGAAAAAAATGATATTAGAATTGATGGAGCACAGTTCACTAACGTATTGCATTTCAACCAGAATGGTTCGGTCGAAGGCTGCCTCGAGTTTTTCCAGCTTATGGTAAAGCGTCTTGAGTGCTCGCTTTCTGCGTATCGGGTTTCGACGCAAACCACCACTTCACTTATTTTAGAGAAAGAAAGTGAAATCCCAGTCAATGACTATCAAGACGAAATCTTTTGGCGACAAATTCCACTGGAAAGACTTACTCCGTGCCAGCTCCGACTCAAACCTCAGTACTACGAATTGAAAGTAAGTCTTGTCTTACTGATTGCTGCCAGTATCTGATAGACTGACTGCTGGTCGTCTCTCACTGACGATTTTGAAGGCAAAACTATCGGTGCACCCAATGGTCCTTATGATTTTACTAGGAAACGAAAAGTAGGCGACGATTTTGAGTTGCCGTGTCACTTCGTTGACTTTCTAATGATATGTTACTTTTTTTGACAGGCCAGCGGAACTGCAGCTCTCGACGAGCGCAAAGCTTCTTATTCGAGAACGCGACAGTCGCACAAGTATCCGAAGAAAAACCATCGCTCTCAAATCGCACTTTGTGGAGCTCGAGAAACAATTTTTGTGGACATTTCGTGACCTGGGAGATCGACCATCGCTTTTATTGATTCCAAATCACTTGATTAGCCGACGAACGCTGACCTTGTACGCTTGTTTACGCCTTATTGATGGTCATGAGCAAGAGCTTTGCCGCACAAACAAGAACTTGATGGAGGGTGAAACAAGTGCTCAAGCTCCGACACCAGTGGCTCCACCGATATTGACATTTTTTTCCAATATTCAAGAGCCGTTCCCATTACCATATGGTGCTGACAACAGCTTGTATGGTCGTATCGACCGTCAGAGCACCAGGTTATTCATCATTGACCACCGAGAGCGTACCAAAGCGTTTGTTGTAACTCTTAAGACGTCTCTAATTCAGAATACGACGTCTGGAGGTGGAGCAGGGACTGCAGCAGCTATTGCAGCACTAACAACACCGTCGGCATCGACAGCATCAACGAACAGGTTAACAGGTGGTGACGATACTGAATCGACAACAGCGCATTCGTTTATCTTTGTTGTCAAACAACCAGAAGAAATACACCCTGAAGCAAGTGTTCGAGTCCAAAAGCTCAATGCGACTTTGCCAGAGCAATGGTACACGACGCTGAGGTATGCCCAGCTTTTCTTTTTCAAAATTGTATTCCTCTTGTTGAAAGACGTACTTACCGACAAACAAAATAATCATCCCAGCGGAGCAAATGAATCCAAATCGATTGTCATTGACGCGTCAGATTGGCCATTTGATGCTGATGAATTGGAAGCGGGTGATACTGAAACTCCACTGACGCCATCTACTGCTGGCCTTTATTACTTCTATATCTTCTCTCTTCATGGTTTTTTCTTTGAAGCCTTCTATGAGGATCAACCGGATTCACTAGACCAGAGCAACGGAACGAATGTTACGGGAGGAGAATCAAACATGAACGAATTGCCTATCGAAAACAAGGATGGGGAATACCAGGATGACGAGCATGCAAAAACCAGCAAAATCGGAGATCCAACCAACTCTGACTCTCGCAAATCTGGGAGCATTTTTACTAGTGCGAGCCTTCTACGTCGATTATTGTTGCTGCGCAAGAAACGACAGCAATTGCTCACTGCATTGCCGCCCCCTGATTTCCTACAAGGCGCCAAAGTCAACAACGTAAAAGCTGCAACGGAGACCCTCAGATCAAAGGTTGACTTGCCCACTTACTAGCCTGTGAGCTTGACGTTTACTAATCTCTACAAAACGCAACCTGTAGTTCCTTCACGCGCGCGCGCTCGAGAGAAGAACTCGTTTTTTTCAAAATGAGGTCGAGTTTCGTGAAAAAATGATGGACAGACTCACGCATTCAGAACGAAAACATGACTTGCTAAAGGAGCCACAAAATGAGTCCGCGGCAAGCATCATTTCATCTGGCGACCCAAGCAGTAACCGCAACGATAGAATTGATGCAAAAGTAAAACTTCTGAGCGAGTTTTTCAAGGAAATGGCGGCATATCACCCTTCGTTGCAAGAAATGCTTGACGAGCAGACAGAACAAGGTGCCAGCGACAAAAAAGAGGACGCATTATTGGATAATGTTTCCGACTTCTTTGAAAATGACTTGGCGCTTCAGAATCTTTTAGATGAAGAGAAGTGGCTGACACTGAATGAAAAAGCCGCGAAGCGAAAAGCGCTAATGCAAGAGCGACTTCGGATATGTAAAGATAAACCAAGCTCGTCTGGTGGTGCCCGAGAAAGCCCGGCTACGTTAAGAGATAGCAACGAAGAGCCTGCCAAACTGACGTCTGAAGATTATATTACTACAGCCGAGTACATCGAAGCGTTGATGAAAGAAGTATCTGACGAAGAATCCAAACTGCTCGCTGGTGTCGAGCAGAGTGACATGCACATTGCCCAAACAGCTCGTAGCTTCAACGAAATGAAAGCGTCATGGAACTTTGCTCAGTACCGATCACAATCCAGAGCTACAAGTGCACGAATCTCCGCATCAAGGAAAGCCGAGGGGCAACATATGCTGGAGCATGTAGAGCCTAGTCGTCGAGATGAGTGGATCAATTCTGGTTATATCCAACGTCTGTCTGCATCGGAGAAGCAGGCTCACCAAAACCACCACCAAACGAATCCATTACGGTTCCCATATGTACCTAAGGTACAAACTCTTCATATCCACGAACAGCACCTTCCATGGAAACCATTGTGGGAAGTCGCAATTGGTGATGACGAACTGAATGATGAACAATACGGAAAAAGCAAGTCGGACCAACAAAGTCCAGCCACGTATGCCCCTATGAATCCGCGGCCACCTTCTTCTGAGCGACCACGAACTGCAAGTACCAGCCTAGCAAGTGGATGCAGCACTGCTTCACAATCAGCCACGTTTTCCTACATCAACAGGAAGAAGATCTACAGTGCAGCGAGCGCAAGAGTCTACCAGGCTACGGATACGTATCGTGAAAGCTTTTCGCCAGTTGCAACCCCAGATGAAAAGTGCAAGTCACCATGCCGATTTGATTATGCTGAAAGTGTTCCAATTGACAGCTTGAACAGTATTTCCAATCTCAAACTCAGCTCAGTGGAAGGTACTTTCACAAAGCACATAAACACACCGAGTAGAACGTCAAATGGATCTGAAGCAAATCCAAAGGAAGCGGAAGCTTCCCAGAATTCTAGCATTGGCATCTCTCAAGTAACTAGGACCACTGCGAACCTTTCAAATGCAGATGCCCAGCAATTACGAGCGGAAAAAGTTGATGCGATTTCACACGCGAGCGCCACGAAAAAGGTTACGACGTCAAAGAAGAAACGACGCTCGCGTCGAACGCAAGATCATGCAAGGAAACGCTTTGACCTCCAAGTTCAGGAACTGATTTCTATTTCAGCAGCTTTGAAGCGTCATTCAGAATCGAAAAGACAAGCAACAACGACAGTGGATTCCAGTTTTCTATCTCCGAGATCCATAGCCCAGTCAAGATACCCAGCATGAGAGCACCGTTGGCAAACCGGTTGTGTGTGCGCCGCATTTTTTTGTTTGATAAAGCTGAAAACAGCAGAGAAATTGGTGGCCATCACCGAGGATTTCCGAACTTCAGTGAGCCACCAATTTACCCTAATGGTATCTGGTGAAGACTATATGGCGACTGATTTCAGGCACGCGCCTGTGAGCACGATGGCTAATGAGCAGACGGGAGGAGCTTTCGCCAGATCAGCAACGCAATATCCAACATACTACGGCAGAGTACAGCGATAAACACTAATTAGTTGACTGGAACGCGATCAGCGATTTCGGTGGCCCCACGTCACATTTACAGCAAGTTCCAACCGCCACGTCAAGCTTGCACGTGATATACAATCTGAAATTGTTGCATGAACTGCCGGCGATCAATTTGGCGCGAACGATTGCAAGCGAACTACTACCAACTCCTTGTACGATCGCTCTCTGGGATTTCCGCTAGCTCATTTCCAGCCTCTGGTGTGGTACAATCGATGTTGCATTTTGCCAATCTTTGTGCCCTATTTTCTTGAAAACGGCACATTGCTTACCTGCATCGTCATCATTAGTGCTTTTGGTGGCGCTGCAGTGGTATGCGTGATGAGTTTATTTTCGATGGACATTGGGCTCAAGAAAACGCGCGTTCACCTGGATTCTACACCAATCGATGCGTCACCCAGAGAGCAAAAACGCGTTCCCTGTGTTCTGAGGCAAAATACGCGCACAAAGGCGACAAGTTTGCTCACAACCACTTCGAGAGATGCACCTGATTAACTACGGCTAAAATTGACCCCAGCCACACCCTGTGCCATTCAGGGTACGAATATTTTAGACGAACACTGAAGTGGAAAAATACTCTATATCAAAAGCTGTTCTCTTGCTGGTGTACTTGTGTGGGGTTCTTGGCCACCTTGCATCTGTTCGTGCGTATTTTCTGACGCAATTTGAAGACCACCAACTCTCGATGGAACACAGGGAAAGAGCATAGCCGGCAGACACTTTCGTTCCCTCCTCTAGTAAATTGCGAGCTGGCTTTCGCTATTGAGCTCACGCGCACATGCCTTTTCTGTGGACGTTTTGCGGCCCACTTCCAGACCGACTTGCTGCACGAACTTTGGGATGATCTGGTATTTATGAACCTTGATACTAGGCGCACTCACCCCGTCAGCGAAGGCAAAGCGTCGCTTTTGCAAGAAATACGTCGCAAGATGGGATGGTGAGTCTCTTGGTCACAATTTGTATTCAAATGGAATTGGTGCGCTTTGATACCCACAGTAATAGCACAGGTCGAGAGCTGTGGAGCTACCAGATTGGCCCTGAAATGAACACAATGATTCGGTTTTAGTTCAAAGCATTGTCATCCAGCGTGTTGCCGCGATCCACGTCTGATTTCTCGCGTTGGATGGAATCTACTTTTGGGTGAAGTAGACGAATTGATTCTCCTCCACACCTTGAATACTTGAGGATGTTCTAGTCTCTGCGACCGAAGCAGCAACGTCCTCGGTGCAACCAAATGAGAACCTACAACTAGAATATCAGGTAATAAAGGAAAGGCGGCGAATAAAGAGCGCGATGAGCAATAGAAAGCGAGCCATCTGCCACGACTAAGCAATGCAGGTGCGGTGGCCAAAATGTCGGCCACCAAGATGAATCACTGGAAGTAAATACCAACAGTGGGCCTCTGTGGTTGCGTATCTCAACTTATTACCCTTCAGGATATGACGTCGCCACCCAAGAAAAATTCCGTCGGCTGTTACAGGTGTCCCTGCGCTTTGCACTAAACGTAAATTAATAAATCTCACTGAAAAACTAAAGGATCGCGCGTCTTTTTCCTCAGAGGCGTTGCCGTTAGGTCAGCTCGGCGCCATGATGCAGTGCTAGGCGGACTCAGGAGCGCTCTGAACTACGTACCCTAAGGGTTATATGCAAGGGAGCGATTAGCATGCGGAGTCACAATTGGTGCAGGGAATGAACTTCAGCTAGTTGGCAATAAACAAACATGCCAAAGAGCCGCAGTCTTAATTGTTGCTTGAGTAAAATATTTTGCTAAAACTGTACTCTATTGGAAAACCGGTTCTAACTGAATAGGCCGACAATAGGCGCACATGGTGGACACCAATCCTTTTGCTTCTATAAACAGATTTTACTCATCACACGAGAAATCTAATACTCAACTGGCCACAGCTTAGTTTGAATCTGATGCCCCGATATTCGATCCATTTAACGATTGTGTCTGGTACGCGAAGAAGGAAGGTTTTGTTCTACTCAGCGAGTTGGTCCTGGTGATACTCGGGTGTATGTACACCACACGACTTTGTACGGTGGAGAGGGTGTCGAGTTGGTAGCACATCACTCGTTTCTTTCGTCGGTTCGTGCCCATTGTCATGGGTTTCGCTCTTAGTTGGATTGCCACCCAGCAACGGTACACCATTGGCGACAATGTTGGAACTACCGCGCGTTACGGCCTCAATGTGGCGCTGGAAGAACTTGCATTAGGAGTCACAGAGGGGTTCACTACAACAATCACATTTCGTCTCGCTTGCTAGCAACAAAGCTGGTCGTGCGGGCGATGGAATCATGCGTGGCGGTGCGTCTTGGGGTCCGTGAAGGTCGACGTGTGGGAAACAGGAAAAGTTGAAAACTGACGAGTCAAATGCGACGAATAACGTCAGTGGCTGAACGAAAGAAGGAGACTGCAGGGTCCACGCATGTTGAAGGGATCCACCGTCTTTTTTATGCTACGAGTCATCACGTCTTGTGTGAGATGGTTAAAAGGGATCCACTGCTTTTTCTTGTTTCAATGCCTGTCAAGTCGTTATCACGACTGACTCGCTTGTCAAATGAAAAATGACCACCTCACCAAAGGCTTCAGATTTGTTTCAGGGCATCAGCTTCAAAAAGCTTCAAGTAGGCGCGCAAACGTTGAACAGGAGCAAAAAACCGCCGACCTGGAGTGCGCTCCATTCACCCATTACCTGGAGCGTCTCGAGAGTGCCAGCAGCGGTTTGTTTCCAGGCAAGAGAACCCAAAACGTAGCGAAAAGTGGCATTTATATCTGACCACCTGGCTACGCTAGCACAAAGTGCATGCACTACAGTATGCAAGGACTCGAACACTGCTTGGTACAATACAAGGCAGGATGCAAACGTGCTGACTGTACTGTAATATATTGACCGGGAAAGCGTGCGGAATTGTCAGATTTGTTTTATCGAAAGTGAAAGCTTCCCTCGGAAATGACCTTGGCGCTTCGGCGTCACAATTACGATAAACGTCACTCTCGCCAGTGTTAATGAGGCATCAGCACTCTTAAGCTAATTGCAATTCGTTCAATAGAATTCCCTTCTACCAAAAAAGTTGAGTTCGACAAAAGGTATGCGTCGGAGAAGCAAAAAAAACACACACAGAAACAAGGGGAACATTAGCTAACTCCACCCTCGTCTGACCAGTGTCGATCGCACATGCGAATGAAGTTTTTTTTGGGGGGGGGGGGTGATAGGTCGCGCATACAGCATGCACATGCCATTCTTCTGTCGTGGCGTGGACAAACGTTCTCAGTAGCAATGGACCCCTTCAAAACACGGCATTAGTAACACAAAATACAAAAGAGCAGTATCCTCCGAAAATAGTATCCAAATAGCGATTGATTCAGTTCAAAAGTGCCACGTTTTATAAAGCGGAATCGAGAGGTTTTACGGTCAGCACCTGCGCTTTTTGACTAAGCGTAGAAGATAGAAAAGTGGTCACAAGCGCTACTCCTTGTGTTGATATGCTTAAACATGCACACGACACGTACACGCGTTCTACCAGCTTATAATCTTAGTAAGTGACTGAGATACTTTCAAGTACACTTACCCACCGACTTGCGTTACTTTAGCACGATGTGTCTGTAATGTCAACTTTGCCCACCAGATCCTGAATCTGGTCCGTTCGTGGATGTGCCTTGGATTGGAGAAGACCGAAGGACTTGTTTCGCTGGGCGAATCGGTCCTGATCAAATTCCAGGGTGTGCACGCCACACGATTTAGTACGATGAAGAGGTTGTCGAGCTGGTAGGCCATCCCGCAATTCAACCGTAGCGTCTTGGATAACATCATGTGGATCGTTGCCAGCTGGAGCATCTTGCTCGAGTCGAACGCTGTTCGTAGAATGACGAGATGCGGCCTTAAACTCTCGTTGAAGGAATGTGCATTCGGCGCCGTACAGGGTCTCACCGCAGCACTCACAATATTCTTCAGTCGTGATTGGCAAAACTGGTCGTCTGCTCGGCTCCTTTTGTACAGCTGATGATGAAATCATATCTGAACAGTGCTGAGGAATTGTGAATACTTAAGTTGAGGGATTGGTCTTGCTGGCTGGCTTCTGTGTGCAACTCGACGTTTGCGACCCAAAGAAAATTAGAGACTGACTGATGATCGACGCAGCGGATAACCTCACCGAGTCACAATCACCTCTGGTTGGGGTACGGTTCCTGTGCACGAGGAAGATGATATATAAGTCCTGAACACAAGTAATGAGGCACAGCGAGGGACGAATCCATGGTTGACGACCGGACCAGTAGTTAGTCACTCGTGGCCGTTTGCGCAGTAACGTGACACATCAGGAGGCACGATGACTCTAAGGATTTATTTCCTGGACGTGATCTTTCTACATATAAATGCGTGCAATTTAAGAGCAACCAAGAGGAATGAACGAAGAGTGTTCCGTTATTGGGTCCTCACATCATCACAAATTTCGCTTCTGGCCAGCGTACGGTGGCAGTATGGGCAGCCTCTTGACATATTCCCGATCGAGGAACCAATCTTCAGAAAGAAAATTGCATTTGAAAGATGCGCGTGCGACTGCACAGTCGGACGCTGACGTCGGATGCATTTGGTACGTGCCGGGCATGTAGCCTAACCTCCCACCTTCTGCGATGTTCGAGTGACTCATCGGATACATACCGACCACTGCTGTGCAAAAAGCGGATGAATCACTCGAACATCGCATGCCGATGGAGGGACCATTGTGCATGCCCATCTTCTTCTGTACCGAAGAAATGTGGCAAATGCATCCAGATTTAAGAAAAATAGACCACCAGACCAGTTAAGGTTCGACCTCGCCCAACATGGCGAGTCCAGTGGCTAGTGGCGCAAAGTGGCGACAGGAGGAATGCAAATCAGTACATCTAAAATGTTCACTGGGCAATGCACCTGAGAACATATGCAGCTGTATCAATACTTCAAATCGCGTCCTATAGCTCCTCAGACTGAGTAGAGTATACTTGGTGGTCGTTTTATATTTGACGCACTTCCTTGCGGCATCATCTATGCTCTGCAACCCCCACGCTTTAACGCATCAGGTGATGTGTCCAATCCCGTCATCGCGTAAACGAGTATAACGCCTAGTGTCCGAAGGGGCACCGTGCATGAATCAATTTACCATATCTTCTACTTTAAAACTATCTGCTATTGACTCAACATGAGTGTATCACAGGGTCAGAAATCTGGCGACTACTGAACTCATTGCTGGTCACTAGACGCCCAAAGGCTGACGCCGGATTCCTTCGAATTTGGACTCCACATGAGAACTTTGGGTAAAAGAAACTCATCTATTTCCTATCATGACTGATACCAACAGCCTTGAAGTTAAGATCACGTTAAAGTTGTGTCACATGGACATTAGTGAACAGTTCAGAATCGACTCGTTGCCCAAACTACATATATTACTTTGAAGTACATACAGCAGAGCAGGATACATATACGAAAATCATAAGAGTCTATAAAATCGCAACGAAGTCAACGTCCTAGTATCTATAGAAACGTATCTAGCTAGCAAATAAGAAGCGCGCAGGTTTACTTTGATGGAAGTACGCGCTGCCAGCGAACACCAAGTGACTCTAATATGTCGAATGCCGGATCATTGATGTTGGCACTGTTTTCTATCCGCTCCAGTATTCTGCGATACTTGAGCGCTTTTCGTGCCAGTATCATTGACGTGGATGGTGTGTCGGTGCTAACATTCAATGCCTGCTGCAACAGGGAGTGTGCATTCTGTCGGCAGCGCTTTCTCAGCTCTTCGTCATGGTATCCAATGCGCAGTCGGCAGGCGGCGTCTTGCTGGTTAGACACTTGTTGGCGGTCTTGGTCTTGGTTGTGTTGGGGTGTGGTGGTTGGCTCAATACAAGATTTCGTTCGGCGAATACGTTGATAATGAGGTACCGACACATGAGCGTCGCCAGGAGGAGCGATAATATCACTGAGGCATGTGTCGTCGAACCCTGATGATGCCGAGGCACTCGCAAAGCTTCTCAGTAAGCGCTCAAAGTCTGCGGTATCTCCATTGTTTCCAGCACTTGAGCACTTATTGCATCCTTTTAAAGGATCCAACTCAAGCTGAAGGCGGTGATAATCAGATTCAGATAGAAACTCTTCACAGCTGCACGATGGCCTTGGGAAGTCAGAGGTCAGCATCATGCTCATTGCTGGTGGCTGGGTATCTGGGCCAGGTGCAGTATCCGAGATGTTGCCCACATCGCTGCTCGAAATTGGCATCTCAAGAGTGGTGATAAGGTTCGTTGTGACGAAAGCTTTGTCTGTGCGTACGCGCTTCTTGGCTCTTCTGGTCAATTCAAAAGTGACAGACTCGATCCGAAGATTAGCAGCTGAGTTGGCGCAACTCCCCAGGAGCCCTCGCACGTCACACAATGAGCTACGTTGCCGTCGTTTTAACGGACGGCTCGTCGACAGGGGAGAATGCCATCGACACTAACGATTATGTATGGAGCGTAGAGTAATAACAACTGTATAATCTCGAGGTGCCTGACGTTCACGTGCTGCCGTTCATCTTGGAGTGAAACGCCTGCCCAGTCTTTCTCCCATCCTAATTTATTTTCTCTGCTTGTTTTCTCGCGTGTGTATCCCAAGCGGCAACTTCCCAAAAGATAACTGATCGATCACTTTGGATGTGCTTAGTGAACCAGAAGGTGGTTCGCTGCTGAACCGATGGTGCCTTTGTCACGCACGACAACACCGATGTTTTGATCAGCAATTGGACCCAGACAACAGGCGCAACAACGAGTTCTCTCTCTTGTACTCTCAATAAAGCAAGTATGAGGAGCAATCAGTTGGTCGTCAGCAAGGCAAAGCACGTCATGGAGGAACTGAATGTAAAGTCTTTAAATTGCAAAGGCTATCCGTTGAGATATTAATTCATGCAGGTCAAACTACGAGTTGATGGCTTTAATCTATGGCTGAGAAAAATATCTAAGACTAATTTTTAGAGGTGAGAATGTACCTTTTCGCTTTGCCATGAAGCGTCTCTGCATAAACTCACAGCGGCGATGAACGCTACAGAGCCAGATTGACTCACCACAAACGTTTCGAAATGCTAAACCCATGTATATTCAGAATGAGTGGATGGGCGTCTTTCATGGGCGGCCCACCCAATTTCATCATAATCCCTACTTTTCACCCTAACAAACCTACGATTTAGATGATCAGTATATGTGGACCACTAGAAATGAGGACGTTTTTAGGATGAAATATATATTTTCAAAACCTAATAGCAATCTACATATCATTAAAATTATTTGTAGATTGTTTTTAGGTGGGGATTAGTTGGTCGCATATAATTCCTACAAAATGCCTAGCAACATCTAGGCAGGAGCATGCACTGGGTGAACACAACTATGATCTACGTTATTATTGCTCCCCCCTCCTGGAAGGGGGCGGTCAGACACCGACTGTTGAACACGGTATTCGAAGGGTGAGTGAGGCCACCGCAGAAAGACCGCAGTTCAGGTCCGGGGACTGGGGGGGGAGCGTACTCTCGATCGCTTTACGTGCCAGTACTGCTACTCTAACGAATTGCATCCTATAACTACGCTAAAATAACCCCGATTTCATGAAAGAAGGATGTTGCTAGGCTGAAAAGGTTAGGGTGAAAAGTAGGGATTAGGGTGAAATGAACGCTCTTTCAGATCTTAGTCACTGTACGCGATGCACAGTCGCGGGGCTTTGTTTTGCGACGTAGAATGACTTGTAGATCGTGATCTTGGTCGCAATGGCAAAAGTAATGGCAACCTAGCCCTTAGAGGAACTCGCCACAATGATGCACTCCTGGACTCAGATGTTTGGGATGACCTTCCACGCAATTGTCGTCAATTCTGGGGCATCTTGCGTGACTTGAATTTCGTTGTCGAAGTCGATAATGAATGCAGGGATCATATCTATCGAAGTCAAACGCTGCAGCTAGGAGTGTCAACAGTTTGGCTAGTTGATCAACGCACAAATGACGACCAATTGTCATTGTTCGCACCTCCTCGCTCTTCCTCATAATCATGTCTTCACATTGGTTCGTTAAACCTTTCTATCAGTTCTGAAATATATGCAAAACAAAGATACGAGTCGCTGATCAGTGGCGACGTGAAGCTATATGGACAGCATACTTTTGCAGCTCCTCACGTCCGAATCAAATCCGTGTTGAGTTACTACTGTCTGATTCACAGAAAATGAAACGACTCACAACGCTCTCTCATGAAGGATGCGAAGCGAAGATCGAGTAGAAGGCTGGGGTCGCGCCCCATGGCCAAAATATAGAAAGAATTTGTGGTAATTCTCACGATGGTAAAACATCACTGATCTGATGGCGTAGCATACCGTATCTCACGCACAGCCTAAAACCTTGCTGAACTGATGACTACGCTGTAACGTGAACGTTCCCCACTTCACCCTGTATTTCTTAAGACAGGCACATTGAGTGGTTGCGAATGACATACGCATTTCAACGTATCTCCCCAGAGCACCGCTTTGCAACAAAGATATGGACTAGAGCGTACCAGGTTTTGGAACGTATCATTTTGACTCGGATGTCTCGCACATTCAAAAATAGCACTTGCATATAATTTCCATAAAAAAAGTTGACTGATACACTTGACTCAAGTGTATCAGTCAACTTCAACATGGAAATTATCATGCACATAGATGCGCGCTCCGAGTACCTTGCGTTATCACTCCGCTCCCGCATAACAATTGGACACTTTGTGAAGCGCAGACTCAATGTTCGAGATGTGCTACTCTTTAGTAACTTCTCAACTCATCGCGCTCCATGCATAGCGAATGAGCTCTGTACCTCAGCCTGTACATCAAAAGTGCCAAATCGTGACTATTTTGCCCAACTACTTCGTTTTTTTCTCGTTTGCCGACCACAGAAGACGGTTACGCAACGGCCGCAGTGCCGGCTCGCATTTCCGGGGACTCATCAGAGCTTTGCAACGCGGCTTTGCGGACACAGAAAAACAATCGAGGTGGATTTTTTGCTCACTTGAGACGGCTGTTCCACCCTTTCCAAACTGACCGACTTGGCCACACAAGCCAGTTCAAGTTCATCAGAAGCGAGTTAAGATCTTGCTTGTGTAGCCTCCAATGCTGACGCGAGGTGGTGTTGGGTCAGACTATGCACACAAAGAGAACTAGTTAAAGGTCACAATTATGATTTTTGTAGTATCTGCTACCATTTTTTACACCCCCAAAGATTATGGCCGAACACAAGAGTTTTTTTAAGTTGATACATACGAAGAGCAAAATGGTCTAGTGTCAAAATCGGTATCATTTGTGTTCTTTACCACCACCAAGCAATCATTATTCATCATGTACACGCTCTTTCTCTTTAACCGACTCAACACGACGTTGCTGCACCGTTACTTTGGCGCCAGATCTTGCGATAACGGAGTGCCTTTCGCGCCAACGCTGCATTATTGGAATTGGCGTCACTCGTGCTTGATGCTGTAAGTTCAAGTTCGCGAACGTTTGCTGCAGCAAGTACGCGCAGGTCTTCGCTTTCTCCGTTACTGCGGACAAAGCGGAATCTTTGTTGATGGCGGCCCAACTCAAAGCAGGACACACTTCGCTTGTACTGGGTCGTTGGTGACTCTTCTGTTGCAACAGAACTGCCCAATGTCACAGACTCATATTCATAGGACTTCAAAGATGGTCTTCGGCCGTCAATGCTTGAAGACTGGACCGTACTGCTGACAAATTCGTTAAAGGCAGCTTGGGTTGTGGTGTATGTGGTCGAGTCCAACATGGTGCTTGTTCTTGAGATTGTTGTCCAGAAAATGAGCAGATGCTGGTATTCTTCAGGACAATGAGAAAATGAATATGAAAACGGATGCATGCCTTGACACATCCTGTGGAGAGTACAAGCGACTCGTCAGAGAAGAGATGCTGCTAACGCGCATCTTTATTCCAAGGCTTTTTTTCAATAAAACGATGGATCCAAAACGACTATGAGAAAAAAAAAGAACCTGGGCAGCCTTATCGTTTTGCTTTCGACATTAGCAGTTTTACAGTCGGAAGTAGTGCAATAGGTTATCGAGTTCTCTATATACGTCAGTATGAAGCTCACTCGGAACATGTCAAGTCTTGCGGAATGACGTATGCCCCTTTCTTTCACGCGGCGCGTGAAAGGTAGGGTTTTTCTGCCATGTTCGTGATGAGTAAGTTTATATGAAGATACATTCAGGATATATTGTTCGTGTAAACGTAACATCATATACTTTACTCAAGAACAAACATGTGGTTAAGTTGGCTCACCCATAATCGTGCTTTTCATTATTCTCGTGCATAATGGACTACACGTTGATACGAGATGAGGAGATCTTACGTTGGATAAACAACCCGCGATGGGGAATCTCTTCATGGGTCACCTCGTAGATCCATTTGGCGTTTCCGTGCTCCAAAGCGAACAGGAAACCAGTTGAACTTTCAGAAAAATCTTCTTTGTGATTAGGACACACAAATCAACTTCAACTTCAAAATGGGCATATCGTCATATTGAATTATAAAGGTAAAAAAATAGATTCCATCAACTTCTTTGTCCGGATAATTTACAACTATTCCATTTAGAGAGTTTGACTGCTTCTGTTATTCTAATCATATGTTTGATGCAAAGCCACGCAATCTGAAACGGTGAGTGTGCGTGTGCTTGTGCACAGGTCGACGCGCGTTATACAAATCTGACCACTTGAGGGCTGCTCCAATCACTGCTCAACGAGACATGCCAATTCTTGGCAAGTCTCGCTCTAGGTGACATAACCCCCACTTGGTCAAGTTTATAGTTCAAGTCGTGTAGAGGGCAATTGGTTATCAGCATTATTTTGACAACATCTATTAATCTGGTACATGACAAGAGAGTACTGGGTATGCAGAGTCGTCAAGGTCATGCCAAGTGGACCTTTAAAGAGCGAGTGTGTCGATTTGCGTGGCGGCTTCCGCACTAGCTTGGTCGCTGCAAAGCGTTCCTTATTACAAGCCGAACGCAAGGCACACACTCAGTACACACTCACATGCACAACTCACACATACGTACACGCTGATCTCCCCGACGCAAATAACTTGCGTCGAGTATCTGATTACTGCAGTAAAACGCGAACGAAAACTGCATTCATCTTAGCTATTGCTGTAGCACAGTCATGGTAAACAAAGCGGCGACGCGTTGAGATTTTTTTTGTTCTTGCTGCGCCTTCACTGCAGGCTCGTTGTGCTAGCATGACTGCGAACACAAATAGCTCACTGAAGTCTAAGGCTACAGAGAGCAGCATACAGTTGTACCCCCAGGCCAAAGCACAGTGTAGCCATGTGTACCTCTACGACTTGATAACGACATCTTTCGGTGCATCTTTGTCTTCAATTACGTGTAACAACGCATACTTTGAAGGATTTAACGATAGAGGGGTGATGGTCGTCGCAGTCCATGTTACGTTAGATCCAAACAAACCAGATGGCGCAATCGTAGAAAACGAACTATGCAGGCGTTCAACATGAGAGTGTTTTCTCTTGGTTAATAAATAAGGGGTACGAGGATGCCAAACACTAACTACACGTGCACTGCGTGATTCCAATGCGGTTGGGGCTTTAGACAACTGGGGCTTCAACCGGCGTGCAACGGGCAACAACCTCCGTGGTGGGACTGACTTTGCACCAGTCCACTCCCATGAACTTGTTCGCGTCGAACGTTGGGTCGTTCACGTCAGCACAGCTGGCACGACCGAGCACATTGCGGTACTTGAGTGCTTTTCGAGCCAGGATGGCGTTGTTACTGGAGGTTATGTGTGGTTCGTTGTCGCCGTTGCCGACTGCGCTTTGGATTAGTCGCTTCGCGTTTTCCTGGGCTCGCAAACGAAGTCCTTCGTCGTGGTACTCGATACGAACTCGATGGTAGAGGCGTTCGCTGGATGCCGTGCCGTCTGGGTAGGACTTTGCGCGGCGGACTTGCGTAGGCTTGATGAGCGCGCTGATGTCTTCCGCGTCGACCAGGGGCTGCGAGCGTCTTCTCGAGAGGCGTGGGAGAGTGGGGGCGTGGTCAGACGACGCACGCTGCGTGGATGTCGTGGCATGTGCGGTGATTGCCATTGTGATAGCTGGGATGCTGATGCGGATGGGTATGTGATGGAGTGGGATGAGGGTTTTTGGAGAATGAGAGATAGACAGTAGGGCTGTTGAAGGTCGCGCTGGGTGACGGCGAGTAGTAGGTGGGGTGCAGCGAAGACAAAGACACGAAGCGCCTCTACATTTATACACGCGCACCGGAGGCATGCGGGCGTCGTGTTTTTTTGCTGCGCGACGGGCAGCAACTGAATAGTCGGCGGAAACGCTCGAAACGCTAAGGCTTCCAAAAGTTAAATTCGTTTCCTGGGTTTTCAACGGCTCTGGCACGGCACTGATCGAATCCGAGAGGTGCTAGGAACAGACGACGTCGCAGATACGATGTTAAAGAACGCGAGAGTATACATTGAGAGAGGCGTGTGCGTACGCTTGCAACAAGGAAGCCGACTGAGTTACAGTCTAGAGAGTGTTGAGTCATCGCAGCATCAATTTGATCTGCCCGCTGAATATCCATGACATGCGGTTGCTGCACTGCGTCGGTGACTCAGAGCTTGGAGAAACGGTGTGGATGTGACCGTGTGCTCTTTTCGTGAGCGTGAAGTATCAGGGTGGCGTGGTTCCAAATTGTTTTGTACGAAGTAGATCTGTAGAGAGCGGGTGTGTCGATTTGCGTGGCGGCTTCCGCACTAGCTTGGTCGCTGCAAAGCGTTCCTTATTACAAGCCGAACGCAAGGCACACACTCAGTACACACTCACATGCACAACTCACACATACGTACACGCTGATCTCCCCGACGCAAATAACTTGCGTCGAGTATCTGATTACTGCAGTAAAACGCGAACGAAAACTGCATTCATCTTAGCTATTGCTGTAGCACAGTCGTGGTGAACGAGATGTCGTTATCAAGTCGTAGAGGTACACATGGCTACACTGTGCTTTGGCCTGGGGGTACAACTGTATGCTGCTCTCTGTAGCCTTAGACTTCAGTGAGCTATTTGTGTTCGCAGCCATGCTAGCACAACGAGCCTGCAGTGAAGGCGCAGCAAGAACAAAAAAAATCTCAACGCGTCGCCGCTTTGTTTACCACGACTGTGCTACAGCAATAGCTAAGATGAATGCAGTTTTCGTTCGCGTTTTACTGCAGTAATCAGATACTCGACGCAAGTTATTTGCGTCGGGGAGATCATGGCTGCGCCGCTAGACAGATTTTTTGCAAACACCAGGTACCACGATCGGCTCGAACAATTACTGCCCTACTCTGCCTGATTCAATTGCGTAGCGAAGCGGGAGCTTGTATTAGGGGGTTTCGGGCGTATAAATTTTATGCCAGTTTCCTTGACAAATCTCGTGACCAGGAATGTGTTCAAGAAATAAGTGTTTGAACACTCATTATTTTCTCTCATTCCTTGAATATTTCATTCCTCTGTACATATTGAATAATCTATGTTGAAAGGGTATGCTTTGTCAAAGGTCTTTGTGTTTCCTTTTTGGCGAGCATTCCGCGGGCATGCATCATTCCAAAACAAGATCGGCCATTCCAAAGGAGAAAGCAGGCAAAACGAAAGCAAATATGGCATACAAGTACGGCCATACGACGTCGTTTCAGTTGTGAGTCATGGCCGAGTGGCTTGAAGCGCCTGACAACTACAAGATAATGCACGTAAAACACAACAAATAGCGCGGCAAACAATGCGGAATACACACCAATTCGCGATTGCATAAAAAAAAGTAGAGGGGAAAGGAGGGCGCTTTGAGAAGGAGAGTCATGCATATTATCCAACAAACGATCAATCTGAAAATTACTATTCTCTCTAATTGTTTAGCTCTCTCTTTCTTTGGTCAAAATTTGGCAAGAAATTTGTTCGTCTGAAACCCCTATTGGTGAGACGGTCTATTGTTTTTTGGAGTATTTTCCAGCGTTACTGGGAAAAAGCGTGCTGCACTTGTGCGCTTATATGAAACGTGTCAACTTGAGATTTGAAATGGATTGAGCGTGAATTATTACAACAACGGCCATCACTCTCACCATATGTGCATATGCTTTTGGAGGTAGTTGAAGACCAGAAGATATCGGTATCAACTTGTAGAGGTAAACTTGGCTACACTGCGCACAGCAGCTACCAATAGAATTGGTTCTTTTGGTAGCTGCTGTGTGAACTTTTGATAATGTGCATAAAGCACCTATGAGAAGCACAAAAGGATTTGCTCATTCTTAGCGGTAGCAGTTTAGAGACATCCTGAAGTATACTAAATTGTATCCAAAACTTAAATCTCGTCTTTGTGACGGGCTGACACGATACGAATGGGGCCATCATTTCATTGCAGTAAAAGTATTTGTAAGCTGCCAAACGAGCGCAACCCGACGTGGGATCATACATTCTATCGAAGTATGGTGAGTTCTGATACACCTGACCGGCTTTTAGACTTGCTCACGCAGATTTTACTGGTACTCCCACATGGTGCCAATTAACAATGCGTTCACAGCCTTAACGAGGCGTTGCCGACTGGCAGCATTGTAATGAAACACAATCACGTACCAGTGACTCATGGTACTTCAAATTTTTAATTTTATTAAATGGCGTCATTCCAAAGCGACACATTTTTCCAACTCGTGAAGTATCGAGCAGACCGAAGATATCTGTTCAGTTTGGGTAAAATGCCATGCGTTACAGCTCTACTTACATGAGCGCTGAAATACCCATTACTTGATGCAATCTGGTACGAAAACAGCCTCAGATATTTCAGAGGGCCAAAATTTGATTACGAAATAGCAAACCACCAACCATCAATTCTTGCAGCGTGTCAAGATCTTTGGTTCAGTCTTTGAACACAAACTTCTCCACGTGACCGATTCAGAATAATAGTCACAGCATTTACAGGCGACCTGGCGTATCCGTCCAAAATGTGCAACTCGGCTCTCCACATCTACCAACAAGCATACCTCGACATCTTTCCACGTTACCTAAAAATGCATATGTCTAATAAGCTCTTTTTATCGCTGCTGCCGCAGAGCATATGGCGCTAAACTGGACTTCTTGCACCAATCGACTCGCAGGAAATCCCATACGTCAAACGCCGGATCGTTCACGTTGAGGTCTTCTATGCGGTCGAGAAGCTTTCGATACTTGAGCGCTTTCTTAGCGAGCAAAGCCGAGTTGCTGCTACTTGCGGTGTTAGTCGGGCTAGTCGCAGTGATTATCAACTGTTTGGCATTCAGCTGCGACCGGAGTCGGAGCTCTTCATCTTGGTACCAAATGCAAATCCGATGTAGCCCATCGGTAGAATCTGACGAGCTACGCGAAAAAGTGGGATCCGACTGGGACCGTTGGGGACAGATGGGCGTGGTCGGCATTGTCGGCATCGTGATTCGAGTCAGACTTGGTGGCAATTAGCGTGGGATGTGATCACTTGAGAGTAAAAGTGGGAATGAGATTGTGATTCGTTTACCCAATTAGCTAGCCTACCTGGATGAAGAAGCATCTCGAACAAAATTGACGAAGCCGACCAAGCATGTGACGAGCAAAAGGACCAAAATATAGATAGGCCAGTCGTCGCGCTACGGTGCCCATGGATTCGTTGTTGAAGAAGAAGAGTTCTGCAAACTCGATTATTCCGTCAGCGCCCCCTATCTCCACACAGTTCCAAAGTGTTCCTTCCAACTACAACCACTTTTTGAATGAGAATCGCAGTTAATTGTATTTTATCAATATCATATATTCTCATGCTAAATACTAAACTCAATCCACTGTACTATTATTATTTGAGTATTGGAAGGCTAGCGCATTACCGTTGCGGATCTATCTATCCAAGATCAGTGATACAGCGTTACAATCCATTGAGCCGTACTAATAAGTTACGTAATTTGTGCAAAACACGAAACTCGTGTGCATCGCTGCGCTTGGCTGCTCGGGCAACCCCAATATACATAACGACTGCAAATCTGTCAATGCGCAGTCATTCATCAAACTTACAAGACGTGGAGGTTCAACACCACCGCGTGACCGAAGTATGTAGCTGAAGGGGGAGAAAATACTCCACAGGCGATGACGACAGTTCTATCACTAAAGCAAGATGAAACGACTGAAATGCAAAGAAATAAAGCCTCTCGCTCAAAGCGTCACCTTTTACAAATCGTGCAGCTGATACAATGCTTGGTTTCAGTAAAAGTCCTGACTGGACGTGTCGTTTTGTTTTGAATAAATTTATTTATAGAACTTAAAGCCAATTTAATTGACTGATGTGTCCGTTTTTCCTTCTATTCTTGGCACTTTCTTACCACCCAGAGCAGCCTCTGAGATGGGCAACGAAGGCGTTCGTCGATTTCTGGCCATGCGTTGCTTCGATCACCTTGAGAAATGACACGGGGCAGCAACAATACTCTAGCATAATATGCTAGAAGCCTTGCATAGAGCCCTCGTGGGTTGGAAATTGGTGGGTTCCTCCATCAAGACTTGAAGTCGGACGAACTGAAAGCGGCATCTCAGATGTTTATTAGCGCTGTCGGCGGATCCTGGTCCACTTTTGTGGAGTATAGTGGCTGATGTTGAGGAAGACAATCCCCTGAGGTGTTTCGGAAAAGCATCTCCGTATTGAGGATTCATCCATCTATTGACGATGCTACAACTTCAATGCAAGCAACACTCACCTTCGTATGTGTGACTAGCCTTTCTTTAGGGGCTTGCTCTGCGCGCGCCTTCATTGCTTGGGTGATGCCACCCACTAAGAACTGTTGGTGCTGTGTTGTATCATGGCGTGCGCATCCTTGCCAAATTATTGTGGGTCTGATTTTATTCTCGCAAATCACATCTTGAGCATGTCGCGAGAATGAGAGTGATTTATGAGGGGAAGTCATTCGAGGAAGAGCTCGATGGGAAAACATCAATATGATAGAACAATCTTCGTCTTGGTGACTTCTTTTCATCATTCTCTACGATTAATCAAGCAAGTACATATACCTACGTTACTTAAATATGTTGGAATGGAGATCTATGATGACATTCAACTTGGCACGTTGTCGATGCCCACCGAGTTAGAATCTCACATTTGACGGAGAGTGTAGCTCCGCCGTGGCCCCGCTAGTCTTGCTGCGTCCGTTTTGCACCATTCGACTCCAAGAAATGCCGAGGGATCAAAAGTTGGATCATGGACATCGACACCAGTCACTTTCTCAAGCACGTGGCGATACGTCAGCGCTTTCCTAGCGATGCGTGCGCTGGTGCTGCTGCTCACGGCTTCGTCAACACTCAGAGCACTTTGAATCATTTGCTTCACGTTCGCTTTGGACCGCGCTTGAAGGGCTTCGTCGTGGTACTGGATGCAAATGCGGCGAGTCGTGTGCTGCGAGGCGCTTGGGTACGAGGTTGCGCGCTTGGTGTGTAATCGCTTCGGAAGCTGGCTGGTAGCAGCACATGCAACATCAGCCTCATCCAGAGAAGCGGATCGGACGGGCGACTGGGACCGAGCGCGAGGTCGTCGTGGTACAAAAGTCACCGAACAAGTCGCGTGTGGCATCCTTGTGGAAGTCTTGTGAACAAAGGGAGCTTTGATTGTGGTGGCAAATTGCAGAATGAGCGACAACTAAGTGGCCGAGGTCTCCAAACAACCGGAGGAAAGGTTTTTTTTTTATGACATAATCGCTTTGATTTTGCGAGTTGGACTGTCGGATACCTTAAAGCATAGAAGGAAAAACGAACAGCTTGTGTGGTGAAGTCCTACCCCTTTGAGCCCAACGGATCACCTCAATTCTAAGTAATATAGTGGCAGTGGTTAAAATGGTTTACTTTATACAAATCAGTATACACATTGTGCAAAGGTCTGAATAGTCTTGCAGATTAAATGTAAGCATGTATACACTTTTCTTCTGTAGTCACTGGGAATAGATACTGCCTTAACTCATGATATCCACTTAACTTTTTTTCGTTAGGTTTCGATTTTCGCTCGGACTCAGCGTTTGCTTGCATGGTGGTGGTTATCGTTCTTCCATGGACAAAGACACGCGGCCTCAACTCATAAAGCAACTCCTACCCTCGATTGATACAGCACATGTATCGCTCCCCTGCAACATACTATCCTATATGAACATTCTATGGCTGGGGGAGACGTGATGGTGTGGAAGTGTGACTACCTACATACTGTTTAACATCACTTAGCAGCTCCACCTTGCCGTTTAACTTTTTTTTTCTCAAGTCTGATTTAAGAAAGCTCTCCCAACATGACAGATTTCTTCAACAAAAGGCCTACCAGCTGCTGTACTATGATCCTCGTCCTATTTGTGTGCACTTTTATGGTAAATTACTGCTGTACTTTGTGGGCGAAATGGGACTGATGAGATTTAACTGACAGGTGAGGTCAGTCTAGGATGAAATCGGGGAAATTTTCGTAGTTATTATTGCTATTGTTGTTTTCCGTAATTTTGTTGGCATGTTCCTTGCTCCATAAAAAGTTATTCAACAAAAAAATAACTTCATGTATTCTTATACCTGGTTCAAACAAGTTCACACATTAGAATAGTCGTAAGGAAAGTAGGATTTGAACACCTTTTCTAAACAAAAAAGTTTAAAAAGCTTAGGAATCTCGGCGAACTCCTAATTTCTCCAGGCAAGGACCAGATGCCAAGCCTTCAGTGCAGCTGCAGTTCTAGACATCACTTTTTTTACAAAAGTTTAAAGTTTTCAACCTTTTTATAAAAGAAAATTCCAAAATAACAATTCTACAAACTTGTGTGTCTCAAGCATGGTTTCCAGTGTCTGAGCTTGTAGCTTTTCCATCGATTGTTACATATCATGCCTGGCTGCTTGAGAGCGACTCCAAATTTGTTCTGTCGACACCTGGATGCGTGTCGGGATACGCGATCTCTTTCGATCGTTTCAGTCTTCGCAATTGAAAGGTCGCTATTTTAAAAAAGCATTCAAGTGGCTTCGCCGTTATCCGCTTGACTGGATCCAATTTGGAGCACTGTCATGTTCCATGAGAAAGAAAGACAGTAGGATGCGACTGTAACAAACACGCCAAAACAAAACGGTGAAACCAGAACACAAAGAAAGCAAACAAAAAATAAAGACACATCGATTGATGCACCGGTCCACAAACGCTCGGTCACACTTGAGCCGCAGCCTGTTACTTACAGCCAGCCATTCGGCGTACGACCTTGAACGCGAGATGAGTCCTCAGAAGCGTTTATCCTTGCGGTCGCTTGGTTTCATAGTCTGAGGACGCTGTATTGTTCGTTGGGCAGCGTATGTTTCGATTTTGTAACGTCCTCATTTCCACGTTTTTTTCTGACCACATTGCCATCAGACGTGTTTCTGCCAACCAAAAGAAGCCTATTATTCGATGCGACGAGTCCACCTCGCCCGATCTCTCTCTGTTTCCGGCGTGATCGATCTAAAGCAACCTGCTCGAATACTGTGTTCCTGATCAAAAAGCTCTCGAATATCGCAAATTTTATGATCGCATACACGGCATTTGATACGAACAAGACACACTTGAAAAGAAAGCAACACAATAACGACGATGCGGATATTAACTTATATTAGTTCCATCGTTACTTATAAGTATATAAGTGTATTTGCACTCGATTCGTGGTATTTAAATTTAATGAAACGGTGACAGCCTAGTAACGGACAGACTCAATTCGAACGAGACTTGTCGAGTTGGAGTACAACTTGATCGCGAAAAGAGAGGCTCGAACTCGAACCGAAATGGCTGGTCGGTTGTCCGTACGACGCTCAGCGGAGAGCTCCAGATCGCTCTCCGTGGTCAAGGAGAAGTCACTTTCAGCTGTCACTCTCACGAAAAAGACAGTAAGATGCCCAAACTGTTCGGCAAAGTGAGCGCAATGGATCAAGTCCGCTCAGTTTTGTGATGTACCTGGTTGACTTCTGCAGAATTCGCTTGCAAGTGATGTTGAAGAGCTCAAGAGTAACCTCAAGGTAGAGACGCAGAACAATCAATGATGATAGACCTGCGGAATCGTTACTCATTTCTGGCAACTTTATTGCACGGTTTGAGTTGCAGGACCAGAGTCTTGGGGTTGTTCAGCAAGATCAAGCGTTGCAAGATCTTACCGAAAAAGTGCGTCTGAATCAAATAAAGGCCAAACGTTTTCACCTAATAACACGGCTGTTGTTTGTGCAAACTGCTTTCAAGGTTGAGCGATTGCAAGACGCGTTCAATTCGTTGTCGGATGTGTTTATCGACGAAATAGGTTTGCTTTTGGTGAATGAGCTTGATCTGGCTTACCAAATGGCTCCTAATCTGCCAATTACTCCATATGATACGATATACATCTAGATGACATCAAGAAATCGATTGTTGCGAGCAATGCTAGTATGCAAAACCGCGTGAGTGCAGTCGAGAATGCAGTCTCTAAATTGTACGACCAGGTTTCGCGTACCGACGGCAAGCGGCGTCAGCTCCAAGACTCAGTCGATCGTCGATTCGATCATATGGAGGATAATTTTTCCAAACTGGCACTCAGTTTCTATGAAACACAGACAGAGCTGAGGAATTTGAAAAGCGCAAACGACCAGTTCATGACTCGCGAGCGCGAAGCTGCGCATTTGCTACAGACCTTGCAGTCCTCACAGGAACAAGCAACGGAGTGGCTTCAAAAGCTTCGGCAGGATTGCAGCCAGGTACAAACCGAGGCTTTCACGTTCAAGGAGGAAATGAATGGTAGTTGCATCGCTCTTGCGTCCGATGTGCAGGCGATCGCGAAAGAATGCACCAGTATTCGAGGTAGTGCGTCCCAAAGCAACGCTCAGCTTCTTGGGAAGCTTGAAACCTTACGCGAAGCCATGGTCCGTCAAGCTAAGATGGATCGCAACCAGACCAGTCAGCGGCTCGACGTGTTGACTGAGAATCTGGCAACGTACGAGTTCCGTAGTAAAGACGCATTCACGACGCTTTTGAAAAATCACTCGAGAATTCGCACCGCGCTTGATGAAGGAATGAGCATCTGCTCCAGCGAGATCAAAATCCTGAGCCACGAACTCAAAAATCACCAGAGTGACCAGCACAAGAAGCTCGACGCCATTATGACACAACTCACGACGTCTTCCATTGAGTGGATTAGAAAGCATGAAGAGCTCGAATCCTCCATTCGAGCCATTGCAATCTCGTAAAAAGAAAAGAAATGAAAAGAAATATAGAGAAGTCCTGCCTCTACCTAAACATTTAGAATGCTCACTTTTTCGTGATACGTGGCGGTCGAGGACACCTCTGGCGCGGCATATTTCTTGCGGTACTTGTCTTTCAAGCCCGCATACTTGGTCGATATTTCCTAACACAAATGCACAAAGCGTAGATAGGATGATATCATCAGTTCCATATAATCATGCAAATACATGCATCGTAGCAGTTGCATACTTTTTCCTTCTGGACGGTAATGAGCTCGTCGTCGAGATCGCGCAGGGTGTTGAGGCTACGGTAGTGGTACTTGTGGCGATGGCGCGCGCGCTGGAGCTCGCTGCTGCAGCAGAACCGCAGCACCTCCATCGCAAAGAGTCCGATCAAAAAGTACGCCGGCAGAAACTTGTTGTTCTCCAGCTTGCGGAGCTCTTCGTCGCTGCATCACAAACAGAAAAAAATCGGTGAGCATGTCAATGCACAAAGCCACACACAACACTACTCACGTCAGCTTGAGTTCGGTCTGGTGGTCGTGCAGGAACTGGTCGATGCGGTCGCCCTGCGTGAAGATTACGATGGCCAGAATGAGCTCCGCGAGCGCCAGCAGGATCAGCAGGTACGACGACAACGCCAGACACACTGAGCAGCTCCGGTTGGACGCGCCGCACCAGCTCATGAGCGCCGAGAGGACGAGCAGCCCCCCAACGCTCAAGATCGGCGCTAATGATGATCACAAGAGAAGCCCATACCAGTCAGGTGTTAGTGAACGATAGCTATATGAGCAGCATAGATGCAAAGGCTTGCTGACTGTACCATAAAGCCACACGGGCGCATACTCGTTCACACCTGGGTACAAGGAGACGGCAACGAGTTAGGACCTGGGCGGCATGCTCGCAGGAATATATACAATGAGAGAGAGGCGCATGGACGCACCGAGGAAGAGGCTGTAGACCGTGAGCACGACGCCGCAGAGCAGGTCGACGCCGTTGAACACGAAGAGCGCGCTGCCCGTGCAGCACTCACCCAGTGACTCGGTCATTTGCGTTCTTTCTCGCTTTAAAACGCGGCGAAGGGGCTTGAAGGAGGAAACTATCAATTTAGGGAGACTGTTACCGCATCTAATATCGAGCTCTCAAAAATTATACTGGAGCGGTTTTAAGAGGAGACACTTTGGGAACAAATACTTTGTTCGTGGTGCTCAAACCTATTTCTTTTTCTTCTTGGCTTTGTCGTTGGTCTTGGGGCCAAAAGACGACACTTTCTTGCCGTCTTTGAGCTCCTCGAGGTGGAACACGGCAGCCACGCCAGCCTATACGCAGCAGCGCAAGTTCCAGAGAACGTCAGTCACACTGTCCTGTACGGAATGCTATTATAAGAGGACACCCGAGGTGAGCTCTCCAAATGGCAAACACACTCACCTTGTCGAGGATGGTCTTGATGACCGTGCCGTCGTCCTTGAACTTAGGCAATCGGATCACTTCTTCGCCGTTCTGGAACAGGATCATCGTCGGAAGCTGCCACGACGTCGACGAGATCGCGATGTTGTACTCGGCGGCCAGGTCCGAATGCTTGTTCACGTCGACTTTGCCGAACTGCAACGACTCGGAGCCATAACTACGCATCATTGTGCGTAAGTAGAGTCATAAATACCAAGCACGTATAAAAGGTATAGAGAAGTGCCAGTACGAACCTGAGCGAGAGCTCGGCGATCATCGGATCATGCTGTACGCAGTGAGCGCTCCAGTCGACGTGAAAATACACAAGCCACGACTCGTTCTCCTTCTTCGCCTTGTCACCACTGCTGCGCCTCACAAGCCGTTCGAACGACGCGGGGTTGAGCACCACGATGTTGGACGGACCAGCATACTTTGGTTGACCCACGACGACGAACAAGACTTGAGCGTATGGGCACAAAGACAGCATGGGTTAGTCTAGTCATTCATGGCGAGCAAAAGTATACTTTGTAAAAAAAATCACCAATGCACTCACTCGCAATGCACACAAAGTACCAGCCAAAGAGTGTGCGGTCCATGTAGTACGTCGCCGCGAGCACGGCCATTTTGCCGTAGAGGAACAGCAGCGAGATGACGCCGTCGAGCGTCGCTTTCTTGCGGTAATTCACGGCAAACGTGCCTCCTGCGATCAGAAAGATCTCTTGCTCCTGTTGGTATCCAAACATCATACAAACGAATCAGAACAGCGCGCATTTAATACCAAGGTATATGCTCATCTATAACAATTGCGCACACGGGGCAGGTTGAGGAAACCCTCGCGCTCCTCCATGCGCTTGTTCCAGAAGCTCTCGCGTAGCACCGCGTAGCTCAGCAACGCCACCGCGTTGAGCACGTAGTACGGCGCCAGGAATCGCCGCCAGGACGCCACGTGCGCGCGCGGTGCGGGCGCTGCGAGCGCGTCGCCAGAGATGGTGTTGGTGGCGCTCTTCCGACGTGGGGCCATCTCGATCAGTAGAAATTATCCTGAGGACAGTTGTGACTGGATGATGCGTGGCAATTCATATTTTTAATTGCCAACCGAGTGACAGACATTGCAAATTAGTGCCAAAAAACAGCAATGACAAACAATTAATTGGGACCCTTGTTTAAGGAAACTGATCTGATTCTATGCGAACTTACGCCATACTAATTGCGCTTCTCGATTGACAGCAAACGAACTTAAGTTTAAATCTGTAGTACAAACCCACGCGAGACGTACGCAGCAAACATGTCTGCGAGCCTCGCGCCGCTCACGGCGGCCGCCGTCGTGTGCCGCAGCGTGAACCGCGACGTCGACGCGCTCGACCACGTCGTGCTCCGCATCAGCGCGTTCCTTGATCACGCGTCGCCGCAGTTCTGGCGTATCTCGCTCGCGTGTGCCTGCAGTCGGCACGTGTCACTGCTCCAGCGGCTCTCACCACGCGAGTCCCCGACGATGGACCCGTTCCGAAAAGCCGCCGAATTCAGTGCGGCGCTGATGTACGCCGTTGCTTGCTATGGTGAGGACAACGCGAATGCAATGGAGGTGATCCAGTGGCTGCATGAGTACTGCCCGCACGGCTTTGCGTCCCGCGGCTTCGAGGTCGCGGCAGGCTTGGGACTCCTCACGTACCTGCAATGGCTCGCAAAGCATCACTCGAATATTGTGTGGACAACCACTCTGATGGATGGCGCTGCTGCAAGCGGACATTTGCACGTGTTAGAATGGCTCAAGGTGCAGCCAATGTCTCCTGGGTTCACACATCGCGCGATGGATTTCGCGGCCAAGGGTGGGCACATGGAGACCGTCGTGTGGCTGCACGACTCCGGGGCTCGCTCTAAGCACGCTGTGGAGAATGCGATTACGAGTGGCCATCTCGAGATCGCAAAGTTCCTGCTGGCGCACGATCACCCGCTCAAAGTGTCTCCCGCGATGGATTACGCCGCGATGAACAACCACTTGGACGTTCTCAAGTGGCTGCATGAGAACGCGATCGCGGGCGGCACAAAAGACGCCATGGATTCGGCAGCAGGCAACGGGCACTTGCATATTGTGCAATGGCTGCACGCAAACCGATTCGAAGGCTGCAGTGTTGGCGCGATGAACAACGCGGCAGGGAACGGTCACCTCGACGTTGTGCAATGGCTTCATGCCAATCGAAGCGAAGGCTGTACGCACGATGCCATGGACCGAGCAGCACGCCAAGGATTCCTAGAAGTGGTCCAATGGCTGCATGACAACCGGTTGGAAGGATGCACGAGTGACGCGATGGATGGCGCCGCAGAGAATGGCCAATTTAAGGTCGTGAAGTGGCTTCATGCGCATCGGACCGAAGGGTGCACGTCGGCCGCGGTCGACAAGGCTGCTGGAAACGGGCATTTGCTTATCGCCGAGTGGATCGTGGAAAACCGCGGCGTGGAGTACACGAGACGTGCCATGAACCTCGCAGCAGCACATGGCCACCTAAATGTCGTGCAATGGCTGCACGAGAACCGAAGCGAAGGGTGTACGACATCTGCAATGGACTGGGCAGCGGTGAATAACCACCTTGACGTTGTGAAATGGCTGCATGCCCATCGAACTGAGGGGTGCACCACAGACGCTATGGATAACGCTGGCTCGCTTGCTGTCATACAGTGGCTGCATACGCACCGCTCTGAAGGGTGCACTACGAAGGCGATGGATTTCGCCGTGTCCGTGGGTGACTTTGATCGCGTTTTGTTTCTGCATGCGAACCGCAGCGAGGGCTGTTCGTCCCAAGTGACCGAATCGGCAAACTACGAGAGGAACGTCGAGCTCTTTCTCTGGCTTTGCGAGCATTATCCGATCGTGATGGACGTGAATGCCGAGAAAGCAGCGCTCCTGGATACCTACCTGGAGTGCATGGGGCTCCACCCAAAGTACCAAATTTGCTTCATGGCAAAGCGATGAACGTCGAACGGAATTGGCAGTGTAACCTTTTGAAAGAATGACCGCGCGAAGCTCAACCCAACCACGTCGTCTTTATAATCGAAGACACTGCTGCTTGACAAGTCTGAGCTTTTCGCCGACGGGATCCTTTTCGTGGAGCTCACAGCCGCCTCGGCCTAGCGCTCTCGTTGCCAAAAAGACCAAGACGCATCTCGGAAGTCTCAATCAGATTGTTTCACATGGTTTTAGTGCATTTTGTCCAATCACTTTGTCTTTGATTGTTAATATCCACCAAACAACCTAGCATATCAATCAACTTGAACTTGGTCCTACAAACTTCAAGTTAGCTATTAGCATATCTCAAGGTATGATTCGCCAAAATACGTTTTTGGACAACACTTGATTGGTTAAAAAGCATTCTAGATTCACCCACTCACGAACTCTGCCAAACCATTTTGCTGCGTCGAAAAAGCGAACATGGTGCAAAAGGGGGCAATGGATGCGGCGGCGCTCCCTGTGGACGCCTACGCCACTTACAAGAAGGCGACGGCGTACTTTCTCGACTGGCTGCTGTTGGCACGCAGCGGCAGCAACCGCATCGCGCCTTCGCTGTAGGACGTGGTGGACAAGATCGCGGTCTAGCCCGCGACGGCACTGACGCCCATCGCGCTCGGTCGGTTTGCCAAGGCGCTGGACGAGTGCCGATGCGCGATCACATGCTGCGAGCATGTGCTGCGGTTCTATGCGTCAGCGCTCTCGACGTCTGCGTCGCAAATGGACAAGCACCAACATTTCCTCGGCCGCTTGAAAGCGTGGTATGCTAAGCTACAAGGTGTACACCGAGATCACGTACTGGCTGAGGATGCAAGGTCAAGTGGGGATGAAACGCTCCAGCCTGGCGACCCTGTGCGTCCGCGTTCGACGACTCGATCCGAGTCCACGGCAAGCAGTCAGCGGTTTGCAAACTACTACGAGGTGCTGGGACTCGACGCTGACTACTTTGACGAAGGAGAAGTCGATGACAACGAAGCTAACGATGGCTTTGAAGGCGCTGGTAAAGAAAAGTATGCGCGAGCGAAGGTCTCGGAGAATGACAGCAAGAAGCGAGCCAGAGTCGCGCGCAATGCCGATCGCGCGGCGTTGTTCAACGAGGCTTTTTCGCAAGATCTGTTTCTCGAAGTTGTCTCGTACTTTTTGGAGCTTGAAGAGCTCATGGAAGGCGTGTTTGGCGTGTACCATCAAGTGAAAACCCACTGCAAGACACTGTTTGAGGCCACAGCCGTCGTGAAAGACGCCATCGAGTGCGCCAAATCGCTTACGACGAAACTGCAGGCGTGGTATCCGTCAATCAAGCTGGCTCAGGACGTGCTCGTGGTTCTCTCGGACAATTTGCCCAGCGGATTTCTTCGCAAGAAAATGACCGTAGCGACTCTTGCGTTTGCAAAACAGTTCGAGAAATCAGACTTCCAGTATAGCTTCGTTCCTGGCATGCTGATGATCAAGTTCCACTGGTACTGAACATTCTAGCAAGTTTCACGTCCGCGATTCCCGCGAACCACAGCTCAAGCTTGTTCTTGCGTGAGGGTTTCTTCAGCGAGACGTACTCAGAAGAAAATACCCCGCACTATTTGCTCCCAGATGCGAACGGCCATTCAGCGCTTTTACTGCAGCAGCTACCGTTGCTTTTCAATGCTGTCCATGGCGTCGAAGGCAACAACAAAAACGACAAATTGCTGGGCCACGGGCTCACGGGCGAATTCCTTGTGCTCATGGATGAGTATTTCACGGCCAAGAGAGTGACGCTCCCGTTGGTTTTTACCACAATCTGCTGGTTGAAAAGTATTGCGTGTCTGCAAGGAAATGGCGGTCTCAGGCGAAGCATCAGCTTGGCCATTAAGCATTCGTGGGACATGTTCAATAAGTTGGACGCCACTCTCAAGAAGGGCACTATGGAGAAAGCTGACCAGAGCTTCATAAAGCGCTCGTGTCGTTACGACTACGAATTGATGAATCCACTGGTGCCCGGCTCTTAATTCGTATCAATCCGCTCCTGACTGGTTTGTGATGCTTGATCTTCATTTTTCATACCTCACGTTGGCGAACAAGGCGCTTCTCGTCACGACACGGTTTCGCGCGATTGGACACTTGTACTCGGCACTTGTAGACTTGAAGTTTCTCAGAAAGATCCAGTTTTTCGACCAAATGCTGGAGATTTACGAAGTTGGCATCTTCACACCTTCGAGGGCGACTGCTACCCACGGCTCTTACACTCGCACCTATTTCGTGAGCTCAAACGTGACTGAAGCTGCTGTAGATGCTATGTATGGACACAGTCGTCCCCTACGATCGCAATCTCAAGCCGACATTCTTATCGAGCGGGAGGCACTCCATCTACGTGATCTCTCAAAGATATTTCGACTCGTGATTGAGAACGACACGTCGGTGCTTGGCCATGGGATCAAGGAATCGTCATTCAAGGAGCTTCTCGCCGAAGTGTCAAGAATCTGCTCCCGTGAGCTCTTTGTGGATCGTGTCCTCTCACGCGATATGCTTAAGTTCAACGACGATTTGACGGGCCTCTTTTCTGCACTCTGTGATGTACTCGGTAGACGCGATGCGCACGATGCTTCACTACGCATGAATGTGCCAAGCGTGAGTCGTCAGTACATGGTGAATCGAGTATTGGAAGATGCGGTCATGCTACCTTTGATGTCGATCTTGGATTGCCTCGATGCCAGCAACCGAACCGTGGACGTTGCAGCACTGCCGATATTTAGTATGATTCTGCGAAATGCAAAGTCATCTGACCTCGTCGCGCTTTGCAAGATGGCGACAAAAGTGATCACTCGCTATTGCGCGCTCTCGTCCGATGTGTACGATGCGCGATACTTTTTGTTGCCTCCTCAGCCTGATTTTGTGGTTCGTGAGTTCGAAACTGTCGATTTCAAGATCAAGACCGAGGATGACGGTCGTTTTGACGAGTTCTTAGAACTTATGGTGCTCATGGGGTCCTGCAACGGACCACTCCCCCCAGCTACGTGCACGAGATCAAGTCGAGAATCAAGGAAGATCCGTACTTATTGTCAGAGCGCACCATTTTCTCATTCAATGGGTTCACCGACAAGTGCACACTTTGCATCAAGCGGCTGCTGGATCAGCTCATGACATCCGTCTCGTCGAGTGGATGATCCAGATGGCTGCCTTTTACGCTCAGCCGCCGCTCTACATTCGTCAACCACGCGGTCCGAAGACGGTGAAAACGACAGGGATCTCTGACCAAATGGCAATTCGCAGTACCGCGATCGCTGGCCATACGGATATTGTTCGACTGATGCTGGAAGCAAATAGTCTGCATGGCCTGAATACTCGGACGTTTCATGAAAAAGAGACGTTGGTTCGCTTAACAGTGAAGCATGGTCAGCAGGATTTGTTCGATTGCCTCATTGCGCTTGGCGCGAAAATCTTATCGGAAGATGGTTAAGGTACTCCGTTGTACGACCTCACTGATAATCCGGAGTGGAGGCAGAAGATTCTTGTCGTTACAATTACTCAAGCGCCCATGGTCGAGCGACGTGGATCGCTCAAGAACCGCGATGCGTACTTGCAGCATCTCGCCGATCTTCAAGGCAACAGTTTCCGACGCTCGATTAGTAAACAGCCATATCAAGAGCAAAAAGTGGGTCTGTCGAAAGAAGCGAAGTCAGCTCCAGTTAGCGCAAACATTACCAACGGAAGTGACATCATTGAAACGTCTTCTTCGGCACCTAAGAGCAAGAAGAAGAAGAAGAAGAAGAAGAAGAAAAGGAAGAAAGCCAAGGATACAGCAGGAGACAATAACTCCCTGCAGTCGGCTCCTGTCGGTATTCAAGGCGTTCTGGGATCTGATTCTAAAGTTGACAAGATATCCAATCTTCTCGAAGAACTACTTGATGTTGTTGACAATGGCTTAGACAGAAAGCGGGGTGAAGACAAGAAAAATGAGCGCCGTATTCCTATGGATCAGCTTCAGCAAGCATTCATGCGACTGAACATTCTGACTACGGAGTCAGAACAAGTGGGGAAAGATGTTGAGGATGTATGCAGCGCAATCCGACAGATTATCCGTTTCGTGGAGATCTACGCAATGCCAGATCGAGTAAATGTCACGAGTCAGAATGTGAAGAAGCAGAGATCCCAGGATGCTGTCACTGCCATTCATTTGATGCAAAAATTCACCGTACGGATCGCAAAGTGCAGCTATCTTCCGCTTTGGAGCCACTGACAGAGCTGTGTGCAACCAACGAGCAGTTTAACCACTTTGCCATCAATACGTCGCAATTATTGGGTTTGATTGAACGGTCAGCAAAAGCAAGAGAAATTCTGGATTTACTTGAAAAGTGATTGCTTGAGATGTCAACGCGTCCAAAGTGGTTTCACTCGGTGGTACAGGCAAACTCGAAAACGCGCGCCGAGTTTGATTTGGGTAAGACGTCGTCGTTGACAACATTGCGCAAGCTGAAGTGGTATCTCGAGGATATTGTATATGATCGCGAATTGCTACGAAGACTGGACGGGCTTGTGGGCTTTCCAACGTACATGTTACTAATGAGTGGTGAGGAGGCGTCGGCAGCGTTCCACCGCTTGGCGAGTGCGCTAAAACATGTTCCTGAATGTTATCACATCATGCTTTATCAAGGCAATCTTGTATTTGGAAGTCGTCATGCCGAGGACATCGAGAAAACGTTGTCAAAGCTTTTTGAGGCTGCGAAAAGTGAACAAGTAAAGATGGATTCGGAGTCGTGGTCACTACATCAAACTCAGGAAGTTGTCATCGAGGGGTGCAGGTTCTCGATCGACGGTGTTGTCCTCATTGACTAGGTGAGGAGTGCGCGGTTACCCTTGGGATCTACTGTGAGTCATGAGAGCCTATAGCGAATATGTAGGTCCGAGTTGAGCTTACGCAAATCAGTTATGCATGCTGCATGTTGTTTTCTTGCTCATATTCGTTCATCTCGCTTTTTGTTTGACCCCATTCTGTCTGGCGTTAATTGTACCTGGGCAATGAGTGATGGTCTTTCTCATCAATGTTGGACATGGAGTGATGACAAATCGTCCAACATAACGGCACCATCACTCTACACCTAAAGTATCCTTTGGCCTCGTCTTTACAAGTCTCTACTTTTTCTTACCACTTGCAGCAGCGCGCGGGAGCAGGTACATATTGAGAATATCGCGATTTGTGCTCAGGAATTCGAGCAATTGGCTCTCAATCAGCCGCTTGGTTGACGGTACAAGTGCGTCACCACCGCGGCCGACCCGCACTTGCGCCATTGCTGCCGCGCCTTTGGTGTCGCCGGTCTCGCTGAAAAACTTGCTCACGTCTTCGACCAACTGGCACACTCCGTCATCTTTTTTCAAGAAACCATTCAGTCGCACGCAAAACTCGTGGAACCGATCGTGGTACAGTGCCGTGGTCCATTTTTGGTGGAAAAACGCGATCCAGTCGGTCACGTACGAGTTCGAGAAGGACGAGATCGCGCTGTTGAGGTACGATTCGTGCATCCCAACGACGCATTGGAGGTTGCTAACTTCGATGTGGTCGTGACCAAGATACTCGAGCCTATTGAGGACTCCAAAGTCATCAAAGAGCAAGCACGTGTAGCGATTCACGAGAGCATCTGAAGAAGCGGTCGCCATGGATTTGGTCGGTAGTGTTTGTAGCGAGAGCGTATTGGTGAGCGAGGGGACGCTGATCTGCATATAGTGCTTGCCACCTAGGATAATCGCCGCTTTTATCACCGGCATGTGCATTTCAGGCGGTGGAATCACAGCCGGAGCTCCTGTTGGCGTAGGAGATGACGACGCTCCAGAACTCAAAGACGCTCCGCTAGACGAGTTGGAAAGGCCCTTTAGAGCTGTCAGTGCGTCACGAGCTGTCAGTGCGCCATGCTGATCCGACTGCTGATGGCCTGCTGTTAAAGGGTCCAGTATCCGTAAGACTGACGCTGCGAGTATCTCGCCGCATTCCTTGACGCTGTAGTGTTCGTGAAGTTTCGTGTGGATAAAGCGTCGAGAGAAACGACACAAGCTACCTGCTGCGAGGATATGTGGATCTGTCGTGCACATGTGGCCATTAACAACGAGTCGACCATCGTACACGAGGCCGCTTTCATTGATCGCCCGGAAAATGTCGTAATCGGCGTCATTCTGTTGGGAGCATAGTAACCAGCCGCACGGGATCACTGTTGGTGGCGGGGAGCTGACGGAGCCTCCATTGTGTCCATTTGACGCATGGGGAGCATGTGGCGCATGCCCAGAAAACGCGTGGCTAGTTTGACCGTGGGGAGAGTGGCTGGAAGCCGAGTGATGAAGCACTGTATTGCCGTGCAATGGTGCGTAGTGTCCAAATGCTGTCGCCGACGTAGGTACAATGTGCACACCCTCAAGCGCGTGGGTGTGCGCATCCGCGACCAAATGAACAATTTTGGAGTAATAGTGCACCGTTATCCCGTGTTTCGTGTACTCTTTATCCATCTCGGCGCGAATGTCGACATCCTCAAAGATGCTGTCGCGTGCAGGCGAGATGTGCACAATGCGCGAACCATCGACACCGCGAATCAAGAGGTTCTGGATGACCTGTAGCGTAAAGAGGGAGCTCCCATACACAATAATTGGCTTCTTTTGGAGCGCATCAGTCTCTTCATGGAGAAGCTGCTCGTGCAAGCGCTGGGACGTGCTGACGTCGTGAAGAGCCACCATTGTTGGAGGAATATTCGCTGGTCGATAGATATCGCCGTCAAACATGGGCAAGCGTCCGAGAGATGTAGCTGTGCCGTCTTGCAGCCCCGTCGTGAGCACTAAGTAATCGTACGGAAGGCAAGAACCGTCCATGAGCAGCACCGCTTTCGCCAGTCGGTCAATTTGCACGACGCGACTCGCAATCACGCGGATGTGGGTGTGCAGACTAAATTGGTCGATCTCCTTTCTGGAAAACAAACTTCGTCGTGCAAAGTCACTCGGATGTGGCGTTGCCGCTGCTGTCGTCAAGGAGGTCGAAGCGATTGGATCTGGCAGACCCATGTCGGCGATGTCCATGCCATTAGGCGAGATGAGCGTGATGTTTGTAAAGCGCAGGTACGGCACCGACAGCAGTCGCTGAAGCAGTGTGAACGCCGTGTCCGATGCACCGACGACGACTATCCGCTGGTTCGCCACGAGCTTTGGCTCGGACAACAACTTGCGCGAGATCGCAAAGAGTGCAAACGTGTCGTAGTTGGCATTCTGTTGAACTTTTTCCGCATCATCAGGGTACTGCGCGACCTCATCGCCGCTGATCTCAATGCTTCGTCGCGGTGGCGCCAAGACAAACTCGTGGACGATCGGACTGATAGTGGCGCGACGATGGGACTTGTTCGTCGCTTTCGTACCAAGTGTAGGCACTTGGTAGAAGAGGCACGTTTTACGGAAAATGCGCATGATCTCTTCGAGAATGTACCGCGTGCACGCATAGAAAATCGGATTCAGCAAGAACTGGTCCACGATCGCTTGGTCCTTTGAGCGATGGTATGGTAGCAGCAAGAACGACTCGAGGTCGAAGTGGTTCTTGAGCACACTTGCAAAGTCATGGTTTCGTGTGAGTGATGCGATCCCAACGACCACATCGTTCGCCTTCACCACAAACACAATGTTCTTAGGGTTCTCATCTACGTCGATATCGCTTTCTTCGTTCGCCGTCACGATCGCTTGCTGAAACGCAGTGCGTGTGGTAGGGTCCGCAGTGTGGAGAATAGGCGCCAAGTCGTCGTCTGATACCCGGTCTTGCGAAGATGTCGCTGGCGAAAGGTACCGGTGTACAGACAGCGTAACAGGCTGTAACACACTCCCTTCATCGGCGCCACACGCCGGGCGCAAGAACGAGATCGTGTTTCGATGCAGCAAGTAGAGCACGTGCGTGAACGTGCTCTTCGGTTTGGCTGGTGCACACGTGAAGCATTCGAGGAAACTCGGCTCTGGTGACGTCGTGGGCAACGTGAGCAGGCAGAAATCTTTCTCTGGGAACGCTGCAAATGCATATACGAGCAGATCCATGGCGCCGTACTCATACCGCGCGTCCATACAGAACAGCGTAATCGCGAAGCAGTTGGCTCTGGCTTCCTCGACCTCGAGCTTTGACCAACCACCCAGTGCTTGGTATTTGGCCTCGACCTCGAGCATCCGCTGGTAGATCGGAGCTGTGAACGCCTGACATATGAGTTGCTTCGGCTGCATCCCATCGCAGCGAACGACCTGGACGTGATGGTGATGGCCTCTGTCGCTTGCGCTGAAGGCATCGAGCACGGCATCGGAGTTTTCGTGGAACTTCTCGAGACGGTTCTTGACGGTCTCCTCGTTGTCATCGGACCGCTGAATCACGCGGTCGTGGACCTCTGGCGGCGGCGGATTGAACTCGACATGGTACGTTCGCCCAGTGGCAGGATCCACGCGCCGCCCTGAGATCCGCGAAACAACTTCGGCGTCAGGAACGTCGAGCACCAGCACGCAGTCCGGGATCACACCTCGAGTGAGCATCGCGCGTGCCTGAGTCGCTGTGCGCGGGAATCCGTCTAAGAGCCACCCGCGACGAGCGCAATCCGACTGCTGCACACGCTCTAAGATCACATCAATGATCAGTTCATCAGGCACAAGCTCACCGGCCTCCATGTAGCTCTTGGCTTTCATGCCTAGTGGCGCACCGGCTTGGATACTCGCGCGGAGCATGTCGCCCGTCGACAGGTGTACAACGTCAAAATGCTCCACGAGGAGCTCGCACTGTGTGCCTTTCCCTCCCGCTGGTGGACCCGCGATGATGAGTTTTGGTGGCGCACATTTACCCTTGCGCACGAGCAATTGGAAGAGCTGCGCGTTCTTGTGCGAGCGAACGTCGTCGCTGATTGCTTGTGCGATCACGTTCTTGTTCTGCATCCCATTCACGCGAATCACGATGGAGGTCGCCGCAAACGAGTGGACCACGGCATCGCAGTTGGCATGGAAGTTTACGAGACGGTTGCGAATCGTGGCCTCCGTGTCATCGGATCGCTGGATCAGCCGTGCGCGCAGCGCGGCATCGTTGGCTGGTGGCGGATTGAACTCGAGATGGTACGTTTTGCCCGTCTCTGGGTCGATGCGCCTTCCCGAAATGCGCTTCACGACCTCTTCGTCGGGTACGTCGAGCACAATGACGGCATCAGGCAAGATACCATGCGCGATCATCGCTTGGGCCTGGTTCGCAGTTCGCGGGAAGCCGTCCAAGAGCCAACCGTGCGTCTGGCAGTCATCGTGCTGCAGTCGGTCGAGGATGACATTGATAATGAGCTCGTCGGGGACAAGTTCGCCTGCTTCCATGCATCCTTTGGCAGCATTTCCTAGCGGCGAATTGACCTGGATTGCAGCACGGAGCATATCTCCCGTAGATAAGTGCACGACGCCGAAGGCATCAACGAGCAGTTCGCATTGCGTGCCTTTGCCGCCCGCTGGTGGGCCGCAGATGATGAGTCTGGGTGGTGTGATTTTGGTTGCTGCGCTGCGGCCGATTGGGTCGATGCTGCTGGGTACCAGATTGTTGTACGGCGCGAGCTCAAAGCTATTCTGCAGTGTAGCGACATCAAGTTCGTCCGAGAGCGCAGCCAAGCCAATCGCGCGGTCTGTCGCCGAGTCATTTCCTACTTGAGCAACCAAGCACATGTTGTTGTTGTCCTGACTGTGGATCAGTTCCGCCAGGAAATAGTCGCCAAACGCGCCAACCACACGCTCGCTTTGCGCCTTCAGGATCGGTTCCAGATCGTCATGATCCTCGACACGCGCCTTCCGGACATGCAGCGACGGCAGCAGATCCGTGCGCTTGGACTGGTACACTGTGAATTTCTCGAAGAGATCGACGCTTTTTGCCGCCTGTGGAGAGGAGTAGCCATCGCTGGGAAGAAGCGCGATTTTTTCAAAAAACTTGTTAAAGTTGCTCTCGATCTCGAGGTCTACGGCTAGTGGCAGCACGAGCAAGACACGCTGCCGCATCGGCAGCGTGCAGTACAAGGTGTGCAGCAAATGCTTGAGCACTGGCGCTCGCACTGAGGCGCTTGACTGGCGCTGCGCAAAGTACGTCAGGAACAGCCACGTTGATGCCTACGGATTATCAAAATCAAGCAAGAACAAGGCAGTCATAAAGTATCTGCGGAAGCAACGAAGAAGCACACCAGCCGGGTGTCTTACCTGCGGCAAGTCGTATTTGGACTGCAAGTACGCATGGTACATCGCTTGGTCGCCGATTTCACCCGGAGGCTTGCTGTCGAATGCAGCAAAGCCGAGAATGCGGTCGGGCCGGTTGGGGTCGGTTGCTGTGAGCGACAAGAACGACGTCTCGATGACGGAACTGACCAACACGCGGCCAAAGTACGTCTTGCGGTCGTTCTTGTCGGGAAACTCGACATCCATGACGTCATTATGGTCGGAATCGACGCTGCGGCGAATCACGTATGAGCGCTCCATGGTGCACTCCTGTCGTCCGGTCGAATTCGGTCCACCACCAAGTGTTGTGTGCTTCGTTTCCGCCTTGTAGAAGACAACGAGCTCGATGAGGTTGCGCTTTCAGGAAACGTTTCTCTGCATGACGGTTCGTTTCTTCTTGTACCTAAACATATCGACACACGAGAGCTGTTTCATGTTTCTAGTCTCGCTACGCTCGATTTGCATCGCCTGCTAACGCAAAGCGTAATCAATCTCAACAGCTCACCTGAGATCAGAGCCAAAAGAAAAAAAATGTAAATGAAAGAAAGCATATATACAAAGATGCGAGCCGCCGCAAAAAAGAGTCTGAAGGGGCCAACATCAAGCACTATGGCATGCTGCCTGTCCGTCCTTTGCTCACTTTACTACCACTGCTGCTGCCACCATGGCCGATAGATTTGAGGCCGTACCAACACTTGGCGCTCCACGCTTTGACGACGCGGCCAATGCCACGCACGCCGAGGCCCTTGACGATCACGGGGCTGGCTTCGCGGACAAGCGACTCTTCATCGTCCATGTCGAACAGGTATGCGCCGCCAATGTTGAGAAATGGCAGTTCGTCGCGGTGGAACGCGTAGAGCACGACCTTGTTGTCATTCGAGTGGGCCAGCGCGTGGCCCTTTCGGTGGTGATGACTCTTGTCGCCAGAGTGTGGTACTAATCCGTTGTTGGCAGCTTGCTCTTGAATGCGCGCGACCGTGGTCAGGTGTGTGTCGCCGCGGAGCGTACGGGACCCGTTCGAGATGATCGGACGGTTGCAGCCATCCGGGAGCCGAAGCAGTAAACAGTCCTTGTCAAGAAATTTCTCAAAAGCTGCACATAAGCAATTAGAGAGAGGCGTGTTAGAGCTAGGTACAGACACAAGTGCATACAAAAACCCATCAGCAACTCATACCTTGTGCGAGGAACAAATGCGCGCGTGACTCAAACTCGCTGTCGATGTCAAACATCGTGATCGCAAAGCAGTTATTGCGCAGCAGACACCGCTCGATCGGCGCCAGAAACTGCTCGGCGATCGTCTCAATCGCCTGCGTACCGTTCACACGCACGATCTCGCAGGCGCTCGCGAACGCGCTCATGACTTCGTTGCAGTTGTCGTGGTATGTCTGGAGCCGCACGCGAATAGTCTCAGTGTTGTCATCGCTGCGCACAACGCAACGGGCTGCGATGTCCGCAGTTGGCGGTGGATTCGACGTCAAATGATACGTCTTTCCAGTCTCGGGGTCGAGGACACGGCCAGCTATCCGCTGCACGATATCTTCATCGGGCACTTCCAGGATCAGCATGGCGTCTGGGATAATGCCCTTGGCGAGCATCGCGAGCGCCTGTGTGCGTGTACGTGGGAATCCATCGAGGAGCCAGCCTTTGCGCATACAATCGGGTTTCGTCAAGCGGTTGAGGATGAGATCGATGATGAGATCATCAGGCACGAGCTCACCGGCTTCCATAAACGATTTGGCAGCGAGGCCCAATGGCGCATTCTCCTGGATCGCAGCTCGCAGCATGTCGCCAGTGGACAAATGGACCACCTGGAACGCCTTGACGATCCACTCGCACTGCGTGCCTTTGCCACCAGCAGGCGGGCCACTGATGATCAGTTTGGGCGGCTGGCGCACTTTGAGTGGCCGGCGCATGCCACGCGCATGATAAATGTCGCGCACGAGCTTCTTCGCGATCGATTCCTTCGGTCGTGCGCCATCCACATGGATGATCTTGGACGTCTTCATGAACGCCTCGTAGACTGCACCGCGGTTGTCGCGGTAGTGCATGATGCGCTTTTTCACGAGACTCTCGTCGTCTTCGACGCGACGCGTGACACGGTGGACGATCTCCGCAGGTGGTGGACTCATCTCAGCATGGTATGAATGACCAGTGTGTGGGTCCACGATCCGTTCAGCGACGCGCTTGAGTACCTCGGCGTCTGCGAGGTCGATCACAATGACCACATCGGGGATGACATGATGCGACGCCATCACTCGCGCCTGCATCTCGGTGCGAGGGAACCCGTCAAGCACCCAGCCGTGCGTCTTGCAATCGTCCTGCGCTAGCCGCTCCATGATTACCGACATGATGAGCTCGTCTGGCACCAACTCCCCAGCACCAACATACGTCTGTGCTTTCACGCCAAGCGGCGAGCCTTGCTGAATGTGCGCGCGCAGCATCTCGCCTGTAGACAAATGGATCATGTTGAATTCGTCGACCAGGTAGCCGCATTGCGTACCTTTTCCCGCTCCTGTGGGACCGCAGATCACGATTTTCGGCGGGCGCTGGTTTTCCACTGCGACAAGCTCTTCGCTGCGTGTAATCGGACCTTGACGGTACATATCCCCGAAAAGCTTCGCGTACTCATCGACTTGATCTGCTGCGATCGAGTCCGTGCACGCGAGCACACCTTGCGGTTTATTATTGTCGACGCAATGCGCGACGAGACACGCGTGGTGCCTGTCCTGGTTCGAGATTGCCTTGGTAAGCGCATGGTTATCAAACCACGGCTTGTGGGACGCGCCATCCTGCAGCCGCGTCTGCATCTGGTATTTCTCCAGGATCGGCGTGAGCTTTTCCAGGTCATTGTCCTTTGCGGACCTGACGAACACGCTCGGAATGAAATCTGAGCGAACGGAGCGGTAGAAGAAGATGAGGCCATTTGAGCCAATCGAGATCGGATCGCAGCAAGAAAACACTTGGCCAAAGAGCGCGAGCTCCTCCAAATCCACGCCCACAGGCACTGGTAGCACGACACCACCGACCTCGGGCTTGGACGTGAACAACTGGTACAGCAGCTGGGTGATCGCCATGGAATGTGGGATCTTCAGCTCATCTTGTGCGTACGCCGAGAGCAGCACGCAGCCGTGGGGGCGTCCAAACATGAGCCGTTTCTTCAGGTACTCAGTGACTTCGGGCCACCGCGCGAGGTTCGCAGACACCTTGTCATCGAACGCAGCGAACGCCACCAACTTGCCGTCTGGTGCCGGGTCCGCAGCACACGCCGAGTAAAATGACGTCTCGACGAGGGTGCCAGCATGGTTAAGTCCAAAGAGCCGACGCTGCGTCGTTGCGTCTGGCCAGTGGAGCTCCTCGATTTGGGCTTCGTCGGCGTCCGTGCAGCTTCGCACAATAAACTCCATGCTCTCGACGGCCAGTGTGTAGACGGGTTAATAGATGTATTCGTGGGACAAGCGAGACCAGAGCGCCGCTGTCAAAGTCTCTCAATCAGCACTTTGTCGTGCGTCAGATCACTCCAAAAGTGCTAAATCTGGGGGAGAGACCTGGAAATAGAAAATGAGCCACTCGGATAACTTGGTGCGAGAGGCTTTGTTTACACACCCGCTTGCGCCTCCACGCGCACGCGCTCCATGGCGATCAGCTCGCGCAGGTATGCGCTCGGATTCAAAGACTGGGGCGTGCGCATGGCGATCTTCTCTATTTTCTTCTCCATGTTCTGACTTTGTGGGTAATTGGCTCTCTGCCGCAGACGCATCACCCATTTGATTGGCATAATCCTCGCGCCTGATTGGCGATAAACAAAGCAATTGACGTATTTTTAGTGGTAGAAATGTGTTATTAAGGGCTGGGGACATAGAAATGAGACCATCACTCAATGTACCACGGTAAACTGTGTTCGTCGGATATAACAAATGCCCTAATTTTCATGCAGCAACATGTTACACACGACACATGACACACACTTCGTCACCGCAACGACAAACACTGTGTGGCTTCAACTGCCACCTTTTTCATCGCTCAAGCACCTCCTTGGACTCGCGCGTGATTTTCACTCCCGAAGCACAATTCCTTCCACCGAGACGACAAACCTGTCAAAATACAGCTCCGAGTCGTGCGCGCACGCCGATCGCCCGTCGAAATGCGCGTGCATGTCCTTGATTACCTGAAACAGCTCGTGTGTCGTCGCCACGTGATCCCAGCCCTTGTGGCTGCTAAACATTGCTTGGCCATTGTAGCAAACGACATGCTTGCGCTCCGGAACACGCTCGATCGCCTGCTTCAGTCGGTCAAAGTCTTCGGCTAAATCCGTACTCGTCATCGCCAGATAAATCTCAAAACCACCGAGCGCGTCCAACTTCATTTGCACCTCGTAATCGTCATCCACGTCTTTCAAGTACCACGTCAGCTTTCGCCTCACTTTTAAGGACGAAAACTTCCCCAACCCAAGCGCCTGACGCTCCCGCGCGCACTTCTGCACCACGTAACGAAAACATGACGGTCGACTCTGGATGAGTAGACTAAGGAGACGCTTCTCGAGTAGATCCAAAAGCTCGCGGGCCTGTTGCTTCCGATCAAGCGAACCGAGGACTTGTGCGGTTTCGATCACAAATTTCCCAAACTTGTCCGTCGTGTCGCAAACCTCCTTCAGTGGGGCAAGAGCCGCCTTCAAATGGTCTTTATGGTCAAAACGATGGAATTTCTGCATCAAGTGAATCGCTTGGGCCGCTACCGGGGCGAACTTCAAGCGCAACAACCGACTAGTGGCGTTGATCCGGTCTTCCATCGCCAGCATTTCCACCGAACTGGTCAAAAATTCAATGGTCTTGCAGATACTCCACATCGTGAGCAATATCTGCTGGAGTTGCATCATTGTCGTTCAACCTCGCGATTTGCTGTGGAAGTAGGTTGACTTCATTGTCGAACGAACTTGCAGCGTCATCCGACTTGCCAGTAGCTTGACCGCTTACCAAGAGATCTCGGAGAAGGTTTGATGGGCTGTCAGCTCGATGCTCTTCAGCCAAACGCACAGCATCTGGGGACTGTCCAGATGCAGCGCTCGCTCCGTCAGATTTCTTTCCCTTCTTTCCTTTCTTCTTCTTTTTCTTCGTAGATGTTGTCGATTTCTCAGCGGCGAGACCAGCGAAACCTACATTTTGGGCAGATGATTGAGTACCGATCGGTATTACCGCTTTGGATGCAGCTGCAGGAGACACGTGCGAAGTGAGCGTTGCGCTCCGTTCCAGATCACGCTGCTTCTTTATTTCTTTGCGTAGGTTCTCCGCACGCACATCCTTAAGATGTCGAAAGAACGGTTCCCTGTTCTCCCTTGGCGCAGCGCACTCCTGAAAATTTTTTCTTGTTGAAGCGTTTTCTCAATAATCTTCCGCTTCCAGTCTGCATCTGACGTCAGATCCCACAATTTCTTTCTATCGGCACCTTTTTCGCGAAGATTCGCTCCTAGGGTAGCAAGCACGTCAAACAGTTCACGGTGACCATGCTTCACCGCCAGGTGAATCAGCGACTCTTTTGTACGATAAGTACGCGTGTTGTCTCGTAAAGTTCCAAAATGCGGTCAAAGAACGGAATATTGCCAATGAGCTTGGAATCCAACAGCACGGCATACAAATGGTCAAATGCACGGAAACGGGATGCCACCAAAAGCGCTTCATTTGTTAGATGGAGATACTTGAACTGATAGTCGAGCATCATGAACCCAGCCATGAGTGGCTTGGCTCGCATAAGCATCCACCCTTTCTTAGATTCCACGATCTCGGCGCGAACAGCTCCCAGCAAGTCGTGAATTTCCTGATCAGCTGTCAACACCACCCGCTTTGCCAGTGTGCGATCCAGCCTGTCCATGAGGTTCCACGAATGCTGGACCGTCATACTGATGTTCCGATCAAGTTCGCCATCTCCTTACAGATACCCGACGCTTTTCATCCAGCAGTTGGCAACAAACACGAGCGGGAGCGTCACTTTCTTGGTCGTGAAAAACTCATCCATCAGCACCAGAAACTCGCCCGTGAGGGTTGTCGCGCGAATCTTGCTCGAGCTTGCTTTCATGGCGAGAATCGTATTGTAGAGCAGTGGCAGTTGCTGCAGCAGGAACGACGACGGCTTTGATGGGTCTGGGAGCAGGTCGTGCGGCGTCATTTCTTCGGAATACGCGTCGCCAAAGAACCTGTCGTGCAAGATCAACATCAGCCGTGGATTCTATGGGGTCGCCGACGTGAACGTACTCAGCGCACTCGCGACGCACTGAAGCTCGACCAACAAAATCCCAGGCGCAAACGTGTACCCACTTTTCCAAAGCGTTCCCACATGCCGGCGACTGCGGTGGTCATTTTGGTATGAACCCCACGCGGCAGTCGGTCCGAGAGGATCGTCAACAGATCCTGTGCCAGCTTGATCGACGGATACCACAATTGAAACTTGGCCGTCAGCGCTTTGGCACACTCGATGGCGGTTTTCACCACAGCCGTGGCCTCAAATAGAGTCTTCTTGTGCAGTTTGACTTGATGGTACGCGTGATGCACGCCCTCCGTGAGGTCCTCCAGCTCCAGCAGGTACGACACGGTCTCGAAGAGCAATCCTGCAAAAACGCTTCATTGAACAGTCGATCGCGGCCCGCTTTCAGCGAAGCAGTCGCTCGTGACGGACCAGCATGCGTCCCCACCGTCCACTCGCCATCTGGCTCGTCAACGTCACTGGGCGACTCGAAATACTCGGCGTCCAGCGACAGCACCTCGTATTAGTTTGCGAATGTCTGCCAACACTTCCGCGCCTTAGCTCCGCATCGCTGGATTTCGTCACCTTGCCTTCATCCACGGCTTGCATTTCCACTTGCCGCAGCGCCACGTACCACGTCTTCAAGCGATTCAGGAAATGCTCGTGCGACGCAGTCGCGGCGCTGGGCTCCGTCAGACTCGTCGCAAAGAACGACGCCATGTGCTTGCGCAGCGCGATTGCGCTCTGACACGCGTCCAGCTCCCTGGGGAGATCCTGCAGCACTTTGGGCGTCAGCTGCGCCGTCGGGTGCGCGATGATCTGGTCCACGACGCCCTGCAGCGCGTCCAGCGTCACGCCCTTCGCGGCGTCGTTGCGCTTGCCGCTAGGGGTGACGCGCTTGTCGCTTGCCTCGCGCCAGCAGCAGCCAGTCGAGGAAGAAGGCTGTGGCCCTTTTGTACTGCGCGTAGGCGCCCGTGGGGAACGCCGCATCCGCCATCGCTTGTGCTCGGCGCTGCAAAGCGCAATGGTGCTGGCAGAAAAGGTTGCACTTGAATGATTTCAGCCAATTATATCATTTAGAAAGCAATTTGAGCTAATGGAAGGAGAGATGTTGCGCTTCAGGTAATCTGAGGAAATGGAATCGATTTTAGTTACGGGATATGAAAGTCATTCCCGTCTATATCAGAAACGCTTGTATTCACGGCTTATTCCGTATTATACGGACCGTATATTTGATACTTGTAACCTCCTGAACAACATATACTACTTCAACATGCTCTTTGATAGGTAATTTGCATCGTACAACCTCTATTCTTGCATACTTCCCTCTATAGGTACGGCCCTCAGTATGCAATTCCTGCCATCCCGAACTTACCAGCATGAACAACGGCAAGCGCGCGCATGCAGACGACGAGGTGAATGGCGACGACGACTGCGGGTGGGAGCGGCCCTGGAAGCGGCTTGTGACAGCCGCAAACACTGCGCCGCAGTTATCCGCAGGAGCGCCATGTCCACCTGCGACTTCGAGTCTCGAGCGCGAGCGCATCGCGTTCTTTGCAACGCACGGCTTCGTCGTGCTCCCGGAGCTGTTGGCAGACGAAGAGCTCCGGTTTCTGCAGCAGGAGTGCGCGCTGCTGTATGAGCAGGTGCACCCTGTGAAGGAGGACGCAGTGGCGCAGGTCGTTGAGCAGGTGCAGTGGCTACTGCATCACTGCTGTTGCTGTGGATATTGTACCAGTCCTTGATATGTTCCTCACGTTGGTTATCTTTTCGATATAGGGATGTGTGCTGGACGTGATGGCGGACTACCCGGTACTGAGCGCTTAGAAGCCACAGCTTTCTATGCGCTTATTTGGCGGTGCGAACGACCTAGACGGGCTAACGCTCTCCATGCTTTTATTGTGGTTTTATGTGTATAAGCTGCGCGAGGACGCCGCCGCGCGGGTCGATGCGAGTGTGTACCTTCGCGTGCGGTTCAAGCAATTTGGACGCCTCTGTGGAGGTGAGCAGCACGCGGCGCTGCTTACTGATGAGAACTATAGCGTACTGGAGAAGCTCTTGTTTGAGCGGCTCCCGTCATTCGCAGCCCAGTTGATGACAAAAAGTAGCGACGCAGAGGAAGACAGTACGCCTGGTTCCCAAGGGCTGCTGTTTTTCAACGAGCACTACGTGGTCAAGCCGCCGCAAACGGCCGTCGAGTTCCGCTGGCATCGAGATGACGACGAGCAGCTCGGCATGTGTGTGCACCGTGCGTCAATCCCGCCGTACATCTCAGCATGGTGCGCCTTGGACGACGTCACTTTGGAAAACGGGCCCTTGCGCTTTGTCTCGCAATCGTCGCTGGCGGTACAATCCAACCCAGAGAACGGGGAACGTGATGCAAATGAGAGCGAAGATGCGTTAGACACCATGGCGACGGCACCCATTCTGGTGCCTGCTGGTGCGGTGGTTTTCTTCCTCTCGAACGTGTGGCACTGCTCGTCCGCCAACGAGTCTCAAGCCACTCGACGCGCGTTTTACGCGCAGTACAGTCAGAGCAAGATCATAGCCTCGCCTGCGAATCCTTGGCCCCTGAGCTTTGCGATTCCAAGCAAACAGGCATGTAAGGAATCATTCTGTGAGAAAGAGATGGTATAGATAGGTGATGAACTGGGCTAATTTTACCACATAGAGTCCTGATACTCAACACATTGTGGTTGCCTGCTGTCGGGGAAGTGCAAACACAGCAGCGATACTGCTACCAATTCGATATCGTGGCCTCAACTGGAAGACCAGCGACGATGCTGCCGCAGATGTTGCCTCTCCACATGCGGAATCAAAGTGAATCCAAATGTCTGAAGGCGCAATGCCAGTACGCTCCGTTCCGAACGACCGTCTTCAGTCCACGAGATGACGGTAGCTGAAGACTAAATTCTTGCAAGATTGCCACTACCTCTGTGTAAAGTGCTTACAAGTCAATGGATTTGTTTCGTGTGTAGAGGACGAAGGTGCGCGAGGCGGTCCTGGCGCTTTGTTCCGAGAGGAATGGAACAGCATGGCGATTAACACACAAAAGAACAAAACGATCTCGCTGTACAGGTAAATTGTGCGCACTGATCCACGCATTGTGCTTGCTTTTTGGCTTTTGATCTGATCTGCTATGGTTTTTAATGCTTAGGCACGAACGAGATGTGAATCCAACGCCTGTCGCGACCGTACACCACTTTTACGATGCGCACGTGTCCCAGGAACTGGCGCGGCACGTGAAAATGAAAGGGAACACGGTGCCGGCACTGAAATCGGCGACACCGCGGTTCAACCAAGTGGATAGCTACCACGAGAATAAGGAGATCAGAGGGCCTGGCGCGTATTCACCCGAACGAGTACGTCTGTTGTTTTTGCTGGTGTATGTATCTGAACGTGATTGCGACAGCAGCATCATCATCTTTGTGTTGTCTTTGTCGTGATACTTCGTGAAATTCTAGTTTAATGGTGCATTCCCAGTGTTGCTGGCAAAGGTGTCGCCGAGGACGGCCATGGAAGAAAAGCAAAGCCAACGCCAGCAGTTTGAGACCGAGTTCGCCATTGGTTCACCGACGGAGAAACAAGTCGGAGGAGTACCTGGACTTGGGTTACCACGCAACGCGCTGTGCCTGGGAAAGGCACCAAGACCCATGCCGCTGGCATTGAGCGACTCTGTCATAGAAGACGATCATCATTCGTTGGCATCCACTCGCTTATCGCCTGCATTCACACCGAGAACTGCGTACCAACATGGCAATCGGCAGCTTTTGCTGCGGAACAAGGAAGCTTATCAAGGAAAACAAGGTATTATACCCAATTACTCTAGCGCACCTGCCAAAAACCAACTCACCTACTTGTGCCCAACGCGCTCCTCCACTATCGACTGCTGCCTTATCGACTAACGTCCTTGTGGTCGTGTGCTGACCCCTTATGATGTAAACTAACTACCCGTCTTCCCCAGAGTAGTAGCAGATATTGCACACGCGCACAACGTCGTGGTACCCAAACTCTGGCAGATTCATGCGGTTGCTCGTGCATCGACCACAGAAAACGTATCCACAGCAACGGCAATGATGCCGATTGCGGTAAAACGTCTTGAACTTCTTCTTGCAACGCTTGCAGCAGGGCGCATCGCCGTCGCGCTCCCACACCGGCTGTGAGTTGCGGAAGGATCCAGCGGCCACAACGCAGTTTTCCGTAAGAAGCGGCGAGCTGCCAGGGAGGAAACTCATCGTAGACGCTGATTGCTCGTTCGACCTGCCATTCATCTGCGCCCCCGACGCCGAGGATGACGTCGATCCCTGCGACGAAGACGAGGATGGCGAGATCCCGTTCGGTGAGTTGAAGCGCTCCGAGTTGCCACTGTTCCGGTTGCGATTGCTCGACCGCTGATGATGCATTCCTCTCTCGTTGTGTGTCGGAGACCCACTGTCGTACTCGAGACCAGCAACACTGTCAGGAAGATTGTAGTTGAACTGCCGGAACCGCCGCAACGTCGCCTTTGCGTCATCTTCTTTGATGGCGATTTGGTGCATCATCTTGGCCAACTGCTCCTCCAGGCGATGGGTGTCACGCCGCAACGCGTCATGGGGGCGTTGTCGTGGCCATCCGTGCTGCTTCTGCTGACGATCCGGTGAGTTGGCATAGGTAGAACGAGTGGTGGCGACGACGGCAGACATGACTGGGGATGGTGTTGCGGCAGCAACAGCGACGACACCAGAGGCAGTAGAACTGTCTGGAGCGCTGCCGTTCTCATGCGAACCCGTCATCTGGCCCATTATGTTCAGAATGCTATTCTTCAGCTTGAGGCTGTTGCTCCGCGAACGACTCGTGATCGACTTCCGACGACGCGCATTTGGGACGTTGGAACTCTGGGACGTGGTAGCACCTAGAGCTCCTATTGCTGCCGGAGATGACAACAACTCCGACTGTTGTTGATCTTGAGTCATAGAACTCCCGTTCGAGGACGGTTGGTTCGCAGCCGCAGCAGTCACCATGCTCACCAGATCGTGGAAATCAACCGAGGCTGCCGTCGCGCGCTTGCCGTACGACTTCGGCCCCGAGATCGAGCGCGTGACAACCGAGGCGAAGCTATCCCCTTCTTTTGATTCATCTTCTTCGTCATCGGCTACTTCGGGATACTCGAGGTTCATGCTCCGCGCGAGGCTTGCAATGTCCGATCGAAGCTGGAACGCGCGCAATTCTTGCTGCTGCTCGTCCGTCAGCACCGCGTATAGTCTTGACAACTCCGTCTCTTGCTGTCGGATCAGCGATAGCATCTCGAATTCTCGCTGCTGCAACCGCATGTGGCTGATCGCTTTTTGATACTGGCTGCTCCACAACTGCATGAGCCGAACGCGGCACACAGGGACCATGGGCTCCATACGCAACTGGCCGCTTCGTGTCGTCTCGGCGCCGATAAACAGCGGATTCAGGAACTGGTCCGTGGACGCGCGAATGACGTCCCAGACGCTCACGGTCGCGACTTTGTCCAGGAACACGCGCCGTTCGCACTCTGAGTTGGCCTGGAACGTGCCATGCCACGACGAGTACACAGCCTCGGCGACAGTCGACAGAAAGAGCTCGTTGAATTGGAAATGCGTCGGAAACTGCAGTGTCAGCTGGTACACGGCGTCGAGGAATTGCGGGAAAATCGGCGATGTCTGGTCCGATGTCGGGTGGCCGCAGCGTTTCTTGAACATATGACCAAACGAGCACCAGTCCTTCTCGACGAGAATCGCAAACCCTTCAAGCGTGCGGTAGTACGGATCGAGCATCAGCTGTGCGAGCGCCGAAAGCTGCGCTGTACGATCCCAGCCGTCACTACAGTGGACGAGCACAGCATCGCCACGCTCCAGATGCATCGCGACCTCGGACGCGCCCTGCAGGATATTGCAGACGTGCTCGAGCCAACGGCTTTTCTGCACAGCGCCAAAGAAGTTTGCGTCTTCGACATCGTAGAGCGCTTGCGCAAGACCCGCAAACGAACTGCGTACGACGTGGATGTTGTCGATGCCCATGAACGTGATCGATGCCATGGGTGTGCCATCGCGATCGTATTGCTTCGTGGACTCGTGACCTTTTCCCGTCAACGCATTGCTTTTCGCATTGAGCTCTGGTCGCGCGTCAACGATGTGGAGCACGCTGCTCTTCTTCGGCAAAGCGTTGGGCGATCTCCATGCAGCCTCAGCGGGGATCGCGGCGTCGCGGATCGCCCAGATTAGTCCTTTGTCATACTGATTCGTGCTACGCAGCACGCCTGTGTTCGGCTGACTGCTTCGACACAACGGCGCACCCGTGCGCGGATGGATCCACGTCAACGCGGGAAACCGGCTCTTGCTGCGAAAGCGAGACGCCTCGAAAATGATGTCGTCGCTGAGGCTCGCGGGAACAACGAGGTAGTTCGGGTACGTCGCGCAGATCTTGTACTTGTCGTTCTTGTCAAAATGCCGCCATCGCGGGTGGTTGAACACGCCCTGACGACGGAACTCGCGCTCAGCATGATACTGAATGCGTCGCTTGCCCGCGAAATGGTACGGACCCGAGGAGGATTTGTTGCCAGTAGCTGGGAATGATGGCGAGGCACTGTGCTGGTGCTGGTACTGGAGCGACTTGCCATTTGCTTGTTTGTTGCTTCCTGCAGCAGATGCCGTCGCTCGGAATGAGGCTTGTGCTTTCGTGCCCGCGGCGGCTCGTCCAATCTGTTCAGTCATGGCACGCGAGAGTGCTGGTGGTCGTGCGGCACCGCCTGGACGTGGCGTGTAATAGCGGAGATCGTCTTCATCCTTTTCTTCCTCTTCGTCGGCGATCGTGTGGTTCAAGTCCGTCGTCGCGCAAAAGCTGTTTTCTAGACGCAGCCACTCCATCTCGGCCACCAGGTTGTACAATTCTTTGATCCGCTTGGCTTCGGCATCGCGCGAGTACTTGTCGCGCACGGACTCACGGAGCCGCGAGATTGGCGATAGTGTGACGCGGTAGTGGCCCGCGTCCATGTTTTCCAGCTCGAGCACCGCCACGTTGTTGAAGTTGCTGCGCTTCTGTTGCGTGATGGCTGCCTTGAGAATCTTGCCAATCGGGATCGTGTGCACGTCTTCGTGAATGAGTCCCTTGACGCGCTTGTACGGCACGAACCAGACGCGGTAGTTGGTCAGCACAAGCGTCGCGAGCACGCCCTGGTTGGATTCGTTCACGTGGAATGTCACAGCGACTTCTTCGACCATATGTAGGATCTTCTCATGCCACGGGAAGAGACAGTCCTTCGGGACGCCGGCTTGCATCGCTGAGAGCTCTTGCTGCCGCACCGCGAAGTCTGGGTGCCAACTGCGCGGCAAGTGGCAATACTCCTGCTTAAAGCGCGGGTTCTGCGGCAGGAACACGTCCTGGACGTTCGTGCCGTACGGCTCGTTTACAAGGTACTTGAGATCGTGCTCTTCGTACTGGATCGAGCACAGGATGCGGCCCTGCGCGATCGTGCCTTTGACCAGCCGCGACCAGATCAGCACGGGCTTGATGGTCGTAATTTCGGGAATTGACGGGTTCTCGATGGATGATGCCAGGATATTCGCACTCGAACCATAGGACGCGCGCAGTAGCGCGTCTCCGTCTTGCGCCATCGAACGCTGCGAGTTGAGCGATTGACTTCTGCGCTGCAACTCCATGTCGCCATTGCGAAAACTACTGATGAGATCATTGCTGCTGCTCTGGTGTTTCTGCCATGTCTCGCGGAGCTGCAGTGTCTTCTGCTGCGCGGCCACCTGTGTGCGCTGGCGCTCGAGCTGCTGTTTCTGCACGTACTCGTCGACGTGGGCGCGCCAGTCAGGAAATGGCACGCGCAGTGCGCCGAGCAGGTCGTTGGCCGACAGTTCGTCGCGGTCCCAGACCTCGAGCGTGACGTAGAGCGCGCCCGAGGCCACGAGCGGGAAGGATACGACGGCGTCCCAGCGCGGGTTGAGGTCGCGCTTGATCTTGGGCGTCGCTGCGACCTCCTTGCCGTCGTAGAGCACCTTCACGAACGGGTCGCTCGTGCCGTTGACGTCGGACGCCGGCAGGTTCTCGGCGCGCACGATCTTGATGATCATGATTTACGGATCCAGAGTGATGGTGTGGGTCTCCTATGTGGTCGTCGTTGTGCGTCGTCTGCCGCGATGACAACTCCGCGATCTATTGAAGGGATCCACTCGCTCGGCCTCAGCCAGTCAGTTGACGTGTCGAGCGTAGCTGTTCGCAAACACGGCAAGACACAACAACTTGTCAACCGTAGCTCGTCAGACTTGCAACAAACACGCAAACGTGTCAAGCGTGGCGCTTTGATTAAGTCGGAATTTGCAGACTGGAGAAACACGTACAGACTAGAGAACACAAGACGCAAAACGCGCACCACCTACCAGTCAACACGAGCCGCAACAAGCTGCAATGGCTGCAAACAGCACACACGCGCAGCCCCTCGTAACAAACGCCGCAACGACGCGTCAACACCAGCGCCTGCGGGTCTATCCACTCGCGCGTCTCGTTGAGTGGATGCGCTTTGGCAAATGGCGTATGGGACACCCACAGCAAGACACAATATGCGCCACCGCGTGCTTGTCTTCCGCTGCAAGCGCGTAAATGATTTGTCGCTGCTGCAACAGGCAGTCAGGAGCGTCGCAAGGCTCGGATTTGTTGTTTGTTCCCCCCTGCTGCAACCCGCAACCGCAGCAAAAGATCCCGTGGCAACGGCCTCGTCTTTCTTTGTGCACGACACTCACTCGCTCACGTGCGATGATCGCAAACAGGTCCGTCAGCAGCACAAACTACAACTGCGGATCGTGCTGAATGAGTATGAGCGGCAAGGGCAAACTCACAAGAGAGACAGGTTTCCGTTTTTTTTGCTCGGCGCTCGCTGGTCGGTTGTAGGGAACGAACGCGGTTCCTTCCACGCAGTAAGTTCGCGTAGTACCTGCAAACACAACTTGCTGCAACGCGACTGCACGCACGTAGGTACCCACCGCCCATCCGGATAAGTACGCTTTTGCCAAACCACATACAGCTTTGACCTCACCAAATTCACACCGTGATTTCTTAATACCCTTTTATAACTTTATACTGCCAGAAGGTATCAAATATCAAAGGCAAAGGATGAGCACCACATATACAAATGGTAGGACAGGAGCAAAGGGCCGAGAGCTGAGAGAGCAGAGCGCACACGTTAATGCGCACAGAGTACCGTAGTATACGTTCATATACATGCTCAATATAGAGTTTCTTTAAATTACTATATGCCTATTTGTGGTAGTTAGTAGTAGCAATGCGGTACTAGCAGCCTAAGTTCTGATATGGGAAAGCCCACCCCTCTTCTAGCAGATGGTTTATGACAGCGCCCTTTTCTACGCATTCTATGTTGTCGCAATTGAGAGACAAGGCAAGAGGCATTTTGCGCTGACTCGATTGTGCCGTAACGACCCAACTCAAGAGATCTTTCCATTCTCAGTCCCAACTTTATTTCTAAACTCCCCATTCGCTCCATCAATGCGCTCAGCACCACTCGTTTATTAGTGAATTATGTTCGAGCCTGAACTTTGCATTCCACGTGTTGCTATAGTCAGCTCTTTGTCAGGACTGAAAGATTCGTTACTGGGCACAATTGACTGAACTTGAACGCCAAGTGGAGACGTGTATGGCGTCACGTTCATCTGGTGGTTCAGTGGACCACTTGGCCTTTTATGTTTCTGAATTGCCTTGTGACTCATTTGGGCCTGTGACATTGCCCGCGGCTGTCTTGGCACGCAAAAACTAAATCGAGTGATGGCAGAATGAGTAAATAGAACAGAGCGGAAGGATAAGGATCTGAATAAAAACAACGACAACAAAGGAGCAAGTACGACAAATCAATAGAGTGCGGATCCTTCATTTGTGGACACTTTAGAAAAGTGGTTCGCTCTGTCAAGTACGGCATTACAGTGCAGTAACATGTAGACTTGAGAAATCTTCGACAAAACGGTCACTGCAGAGCTGCTCGGTTGACGAGGCGACAATGGACTCAACACCTAAGGGGAGAGTTCCAAGACCGAGTCATCAACGAACTGTGCTTTACTCTTGCGCTTGTTGAGCACCGCGATAGCGACGACCGCGACGACTGCAGCAACCCCAGTAACCCCAGTGGCCGAACCAACGATGGCACCACCCAAAACTCCTTCGCTCAACGAGTCGTTCTCAGTGGTTATAGAAACAGTCGTCAGCGTCCTGGTGGTGGCGACGCCGGACAAGTCCCAGATGCAACCACAGATAGTGTTGTTTTGCGTTGGTTGACACAATGCTGACACAGGTGCCACGCTCGTCTGGCTCGTCGTGTTGTAGCTTGGGTTGGTTGGTGTACACCCGGAGACAGCGACGTCCCCGATTTGTGGACACTGTGTGCCAGTCTGAGCCGCGGTTGGACCACCACACACTGGACCCTTGATAGCGAAAACACTACCACCGACCACTTGCACTTCGGTGAGGTTGGTGGCTGGAGCTGGAACAGGAACTGGTGCTGGAGCGACACCCAACAAGTCCCACACACATCCCCACACGGTGTTGTTCTGGGTCGGTTGGCACAACGCTGGCACCGGCGCGACGCATTTGACACTCTTGGCGTCATAGCTCGGGTTAGCCGAAGTACAGCCCGACATGGCGACGTCGCCGATCTGAGGATATGTCGTGCCGGTTTGTGCAGCCGTTGGACCGCCACACACGGGTCCCTTGACACGGTAGGCACTGTCGCCGACCACTTGCACGTCTTCGAGGCCGTCGTCCGCAAAAGCTGGCGCAACACCAGACAGGTCCCACACACACCCAGACGCCGGTACTCACTGGCTTACAGAGCGATGACACGGGTGCAACTCACTTGCCAGTCTTCACGTCGTAGCTTGGGAGGTAAGGGTAGCAGTCTCCCACGACAGTATCGCCGACCTGTGGACAGGTGCTGCCGGTGGGTTCCGCACCCGAGCCGCTACAGATCAGACCCTCGATGCAGAACGTTCCGTCGCCTTCCACACTTACATCTTGACAGTTGCCTGCCACTGGAACCGTAGTCACGTCGTCGGCCGGAGCGAGACCGGACAAATCCCAGACGCAGCCCCAGACGCCACCTTTCACAGGCTTGCACACCGCAGGCACTGGAGCGACGCACTTGCCGCTCTTGGTGTCGTAGCTGGGGTTGTACGGGTGGCATTCGTCGACAACAGTATCACCGATTTGAGGACATGCCGACCCGAGTGGCGTCGAGATGGTTCCTGGTCCGCTGCACACGGGTCCCGTGATGCCGAAGGTTCCGTCGCCTTCGACGCTGACGAGGTCGACCGCAACAAAGTTCTTGTAGAGCAGTGCGGTGAGCGCCATCGCTGATACGATGGAGGTAGATAACTTCATATCTTCGACTTAATTGGATTTGATGAGAGTCGATGTCGTTTTTTTTCTGGTTGAGAGGAGGTCAATTGCGTAGAGCAGAGGAAATCGAGTTGTGAACAGTGAAAAAGTACTTGAGCAAGTCTGCGTTTGTTTAGAATTCTAGATCGAGATGCAATGATGAAGTCTAAATGTCCGTGCCACAACTTCCAAGAAACAAAACGAGCGGCTCGTCAAGCACGAAAATCGCCAAAATATTTTGGAAAGCCGCCGCAGTTTGGCAAACCGTTTCTTTTAACTGTAGTGCTACTGCCTTTCGCGTGAGAAGCTACGAATGTTGAAGTCAGTCGGACGCAATTCGTGGTTTTTCGTAGCAAGGGCCTTTTCAGCATACAAACTGTCAATGATGTGGTGGTTTTTGTTTTGAAAACCCACAGGATCACTTTGCTTTTCGCTGCTCGAACAGGCTTCGGTGACGTTCCGTCCGTAAAGTCCCACGTGAAGAAAAGGCTGAGGCCCTGAACTGCAATGGCGGTGACTGGAAGCGCATCTTTTGTCTTGTATGTGAATCTGCACGATTTGGCCCCAAGCACCCACACAAGTGAATCCTATACACTGTTGGCTTCGGTCCAAAAATCCAGGTGTCGCACAAACGCATCCGATTGAAGCTGTGTGGCAGTCGCGGGGCTCGGGAAAAGTCGGACATGGGATGCGCCTTTGTCGTCGACGTCACGCCCTTCATGTTAGTAAACGTGATCAAATCCTACTTGCCCCAGTCACCTCGACAGCATAGGTGTAGGGTACTTGTGTATCTGGCGTCCAACAAGAGTATTTGGTGGGGTTTATGGATTGGTCACCCGTCACGCCCTGCAATTAGAGTACTTCGTACTCAACATTGAAACCCACATTGATTAATTTGTCGACAAGATACACATACTCACTGCTCTACGAAATGTATATCGTCTGCAAATCGGATTTCATGTGTGAAGATGGCAATACGCGATAACGGTCCGTAAAGTGTGGCATGGCGCTGCTTACAGCCGTCGGTGCCGTTCGTTGCTATTCCGAGTCCGCGCAACTGCAAGATGTTCATTGGTGTTCCGTCCGCCCTTGGACTCTTCAACAAAAGTGGGCGACTTGATATGGGTACATGTGCTTGTTGACATGGAGCATGCGCTTCGTTTGAGCATGAAATCCAGTTCACTTCGTGTCGCAACTCAGCGCTTGCACATGCGAACGTAGGGCACTGGGGTCAGCACGCTTGCATGTACCACGTTCATTGTTATTTCGGGCACACACCGCCCGCACTGAGAAACGAGCTGAGCCAGTCGATGACGCGATTGACGAATTCGACCAGGTGTGTGAACAAGTGCATCTCTTGTTCTCAAACAATTAGCTTTTTCATGGCACGAATCCGTGTTGTAGGATCAGCACCTTGGCATATATTATACGTACTAGCAGGCGAGTTTACCTACGGACTTGCATGTCCGAACAGGGACGACGATGCGATATCCATCCATGCGTGAGCGGCAAAAATGTGCAAATAAAGCGTCTTTGACTCCTTCCACTCACCAACGGGGTGGATGTCCAACGGCGGAGACGAGCAGATCACCATTATTACCAACGTTTTACGTAATAAAGGTTGATATGTGCCTCTACTGGGACACACAGTGAAATGAACACGAACGAATTCGTCTTCATCCGAGTCAGGATCAAGTATGACGTTTTCAAGAGCCTTTGACGCTGGACCTTGACTGTCAGAAGTGCGTTACCTTAAGAGCATTCAGACTCGCGTGTGTATTTCTCCTCAGGGCATAGAGAAAGAGAGAAAAAGAACACGACCCTGGTTTGTGATTCTGGGCACCACATTCGTGTCGAAGTGGTCTGTTTGTCCACCAATCACAGGGATGTCTAAGAGGAGTTTCCCTTTAATAAGATGCATTATAAAGTTTTGGAATGTACATTCATACTACTTTGAACAAGTCCTGTTTTTCTTCTGTGTGGACTCACAAATACAAATATCGGGTTACGATTCGTATAATCTATCACATACTTATGGTCGGTTGGTTGAGGACATTTTGTGCTGACACACCAGCTCCAGTGTATGCGTGAGTGTATTCTGGCCTGTCTATGCACTATCGTGGTTTTTGAAATCGTTGAGACCCTGAGAAGTTGCACTTGCACCTGCTTGATTGCCCTCGGACATCTCCTCCTCCATCAAACGCACAAGCCACGCGTATCGGCGTATTACGCAGGCTGCATCGTCTACTAGCGTGAACAGCATCCACGTCTCGAAATGCTTTTACAGTGTGACTGCAAAAGTGCCCAACGCGTGAGAGCCAACTGCTCGTTCGCGTTCGTGCACACTGCCAGCCAAACACACCAGCAACTTGATCGCCCACAACTCGATTTCCTCTGCTCTACGCAATTGACCTCCTCTCAACCAGAAAAAAAACGACATCGACTCTCATCAAATCCAATTAAGTCGAAGATATGAAGTTATCTACCTCCATCGTATCAGCGATGGCGCTCACCGCACTGCTCTACAAGAACTTTGTTGCGGTCGACCTCGTCAGCGTCGAAGGCGACGGAACCTTCGGCATCACGGGACCCGTGTGCAGCGGACCAGGAACCATCTCGACGCCACTCGGGTCGGCATGTCCTCAAATCGGTGATACTGTTGTCGACGAATGCCACCCGTACAACCCCAGCTACGACACCAAGAGCGGCAAGTGCGTCGCTCCAGTGCCTGCGGTGTGCAAGCCTGTGAAAGGTGGCGTCTGGGGCTGCGTCTGGGATTTGTCCGGTCTCGCTCCGGCCGACGACGTGACTACGGTTCCAGTGGCAGGCAACTGTCAAGATGTAAGTGTGGAAGGCGACGGAACGTTCTGCATCGAGGGTCTGATCTGTAGCGGCTCGGGTGCGGAACCCACCGGCAGCACCTGTCCACAGGTCGGCGATACTGTCGTGGGAGACTGCTACCCTTACCTCCCAAGCTACGACGTGAAGACTGGCAAGTGAGTTGCACCCGTGTCATCGCTCTGTAAGCCAGTGAGTACCGGCGTCTGGGTGTGTGTGGGACCTGTCTGGTGTTGCGCCAGCTTTTGCGGACGACGGCCTCGAAGACGTGCAAGTGGTCGGCGACAGTGCCTACCGTGTCAAGGGACCCGTGTGTGGCGGTCCAACGGCTGCACAAACCGGCACGACATATCCTCAGATCGGCGACGTCGCCATGTCGGGCTGTACTTCGGCTAACCCGAGCTATGACGCCAAGAGTGTCAAATGCGTCGCGCCGGTGCCAGCGTTGTGCCAACCGACCCAGAACAACACCGTGTGGGGATGTGTGTGGGACTTGTTGGGTGTCGCTCCAGCACCAGTTCCTGTTCCAGCTCCAGCCACCAACCTCACCGAAGTGCAAGTGGTCGGTGGTAGTGTTTTCGCTATCAAGGGTCCAGTGTGTGGTGGTCCAACCGCGGCTCAGACTGGCACACAGTGTCCACAAATCGGGGACGTCGCTGTCTCCGGGTGTACACCAACCAACCCAAGCTACAACACGACGAGCCAGACGAGCGTGGCACCTGTGTCAGCATTGTGTCAACCAACGCAAAACAACACTATCTGTGGTTGCATCTGGGACTTGTCCGGCGTCGCCACCACCAGGACGCTGACGACTGTTTCTATAACCACTGAGAACGACTCGTTGAGCGAAGGAGTTTTGGGTGGTGCCATCGTTGGTTCGGCCACTGGGGTTACTGGGGTTGCTGCAGTCGTCGCGGTCGTCGCTATCGCGGTGCTCAACAAGCGCAAGAGCAAGGCCCAAACCATAGTCATGTGTGAGCTTGAGTTCTCACCTCGTAAGGCCTAGGTATCGCCTCTGTCTAGTCGCTTCCAGGAAACAAGAAGCCATCATACTTCATGCAAAGTCGCGTTTTTTTGCCTCTCCGAACCAAATGCATGATTGCTTGATACTTTGCTGGTATGTTCTGTTTCCTAACCAATAAAGTAGCACCCACGTTTCTCTTCTTGGCACAGACTTCTCAATCATTTACGTCTATTTTTATTAATATTGGTCTCTATATTGTTATGGCTTGGTCACATACCCACTCTAATTTTGTTTAAACCAGTTGTCTATCTACGGAGCAGTAACAATCTCGCACTCGTGCTTTCACTCACTATCTCTTACAACTCGGTCATGGGGTCCAACCCGCTCTTGCGCTTGTTCACGGTCGCGTACACACCACCGCGGATGCGCAGGAGCTCCTCGTGCGTTCCGTTCTCGATCACAGTACCCTTCTCTGCGACAGCAATGCTGTCAGCTCGTTCCACGATCTCCATGTCTTCGGTCACCGCGAGGATCGTCCCGCCCTGAGTAGTTTCCCAGTTCACGAGCGTCTCGTTCACTCGCGCGCGACTGTCCTTGTCCAGGGCGCTGGTCGCGTCATCGAGAAGCAGGATGCGCGGGTTTAAAATCAACGCACGTGCGATCGCGATACGCTGCTTCTGGCCGCGCGAAAACTTCTCCGTGTCCACGAGCGTCTCGTAGCCATCAGGGAACTCCTGGACGAACGTATCTGCGTCGACCATCTTGCACACTCGGATCACTTCATCGAGCGTCGCATCGGGGCGTCCGAGTCGGATATTCTCCAATACTGACATGCGGAAGAGCATCGGGTCTTGACTCACTAACGCGACCTTGGAGCGAAGCCACCGCACGTCCAGGCGCTGGATCGGAGTCCCACCGACCTCAATGCTACCGTCAGTCACGTCGTACAGACGGAGCAGCAATTGCATAAGCGTCGACTTGCCAGCATCGCTCCCGCCCATGAGCACCGTCGTCTTACCACCACTCACACTGAGGTTGTAGTTTGTGAGTACGTGGGCGTCCGGGTTCAGTGGGTACGCGAATTCGGCGCTCGCGACGTCGATGGTACCGGAGAATTGGTCGTCGAGTTTTTCGCCTAACATGTCCACGTCGACATCGGGTTTGTTCTCGATGAGCGTGAAAATACGCCCTGCGGCAATGTTGGCCGACTTCTCGTCACCGATAAACGTCGCTGTCTCGTCAATGCAAAGCGCTGCGACGTTCATCAAGTTCATCGTGCGATAAAACAGCGCGAATGTGGTCGACCCGTCTCGGATGAAGAACGCACTGAAGTAGTGGAGTGCCGCGTATGCGACCCACTTGATGAACTGACTGAAGCCAAGCGCAAAGCCCGTTGAGTACCCTGTCTTGATCGTCACGCGGGTCGGCAAGTCGAGCGACTTCCGGTACTCGACAAGCACGGTTTCCTGCAGGTTGTTCTCTGTGATCGTTTGCACGTTGTGGATGATCTCGTTGGCGATGCGTCCTGCTGTCGCGAGCGACCGATCTCCTTCTTCCTCAGTGTACCACGATGTACGCTGGTCGATCATGATGGTCGCGATAATGAACGGGATTGCGGCAAGAAATACGAGCGTCGCTTGCCAGCTGCCGACGATGAACGCCAAGATCGTCGCGAACACGATCACGATGATGTTCTGAATCTTGCGGCCCTGGATCTCGCCGGCGATGATCTTGACGGCTGCCGTGTCGTTCGAGAGCATCGCAGAGAGCGCTCCTGCCGAGTGGCCAGGCGCATCAAACCACTTCATGTCCTGCTTGAGCATCGACGCAAACGTCATGGACCGCATGCGGTTCGTGATGTTGCGCCCCAGAAGCCGGAAGTTGTAACTCTGGGTGAAATAGCTCAATCCGAGAAACGCGCCGACACCGAGAAACATGAACAGGTACTTGTCTGCGATCCGACGCATGCCAACGTAGTCGCGGTCTGCCTCGACCGCGTACAACTCGTTGACAATGTTGGACTTGAGGATCGCGGTCAGCGGGTTCACAATTCCGTTCAGGAGCGACGCCATCATCGCGAGCACGAGGAATTTCTTGTCCACGGCCATGAGTTTCAGGATCTTTTTCACGATGCCAGACTGACCGCTCGCAGGTGCTGGAGCTGCGACTGTTCCTCCATGGTTTTGATTCGCAACTTCGTGGAACGCGACTGCGTGCTCCGGATATGGACTTTTGCCAGCTGGGTAGCCCACAGTGGATCGATGGTGGCCGCCGGCCTCGAGCCACGCCATGTCGCTTGGTCGGTTGCTCGCAATCGAGTCCTTGACGAAGAAGAACGATGATTCGGTTCCAATCTGACTCGATATCATCACTTCGGTTGGGTCGATAAAGGCCGATTCGCGGCCACCACGTCGACTCGAATAGATTGTGTCGTCAAAGCCTGTTTGCTGAGCCATCGACGGTCGTAGCATCGAAGGCGCTGTGCCGTGGTTGCCACCAACACGCTTGCCATTACCATTGCCATGAGCGCCGCGGAATCGGGACGTTCCCAGAAGATTCATCTCCGTTAACCGTGTCTGCTCGGATTTCTTGTCGGTGCCACCGAAAAGCGCATGGTACCGGCTGTGTGGATCGCGGGCCAGCGTCTCGTACGTGCCTTGCTCCGCGATTTTCCCGTCCTCAACAACAAACACGATGTCGGCCGACGCGAGCGTCTCCAATCGGTGCGCGATCACGAGCGTTGTAATTCGCGCAGCTTTGAAAAGCTCGTCAAATGCGTTGTGAACAGCGTCGGCGCTCTCGGCGTCGAGCGCCACAGCGACTTCATCCAGAAGCAGCATTGCCGGATTCTTAACAAATGCTCTCGCGATAGCGAGTCGCTGCCGCTGGCCAGCCGACAGAAGCGACCCGTTGGCACCAATTGGGGTACTGTATCCGTCGGGGAACGCCATAATGAACTGGTGGGCGTGCGCTTTCATGGCGGCTTCGATGACGTCCTGGTCGGTCGCGTTCGGGTACCCGTATCGAATGTTTTCCATGATCGTCGTCGCAAACAACACAGGCTCTTGGCGCACGACACCGAACTGCTTGCGCAGCCATCGCACGCCGAGCTCGCGGATATCAATGTCATCGATCGCGACGTGGCCAAATGCCGGGTCGTAGAGCCGCTCGATGAGGTTGATCAGTGTACTCTTGCCCCCACCGCTGGGACCCACGAGTGCCACACGCTGCCCCGCAGGGATGGTGAACGAACAGGACTTGAGTACGAGCTCGCGCGGCCGTGTCGGGTACGCGAAAACGACGTCCTTGAACGTGATACTGCCCGCAATGACATCGAGTTCGCGTCCCTTGGCGCGGCAGTCGATCATCGACCGCTGCTTCTCGATCTGGAGGATGTACACGGCGGCCGCCTTTGCGCTGGCGAGGGCTTCGAGTGCAGGTGCAGCAGAGCCGATTGCGAGGAGACCCGCGATTTCGACCATGATCGCAGGCAGCGCTTTCTTCATGGTCGGGACGACCGTGTCCTGGTTCGCGACCAAGTGGCCGCCGAGCCAGAGACCGTACCCAAAGAGCACGAATGACGCAAACTGGATGAACGCGATCGCTGTGGCGATCACCTTGGAGAATTTACGGTACGTGACGTCGCCCGAATACAAGTAGCTCTTGAACCGGTCGGCCATGGATTGCTGGGCGTTGAACGCCATGACTGTGCCGACGGAAGACAGCGCTTCTTCGGCAACAGCACCGGCTTGAGAGAACTCGTCTGACTCGAGGTTCGTCGACTTGCTGATATATGCCACAAACAAATAGATTGAGATCATAAATAACGGAAACGTCGCCGCAATACCGAGGCCGACATTCCAGGCGCGCGTGATGCCCACAGTGACCGCAAGGATGACCTGCGTCGTGTGCTTGACAAATTGGCCCATTTTGCGACCGAGGCCCTCTTGAATCACAACCATATTGCCACCAATGTCGGACGACAGACTGAATGGGTTGCTCGTGTCGAACCATGCCATCTCTTGGTACACAAGCGATTCCATGACGGCTTCGCGCATCACGCGGGTTTGCCGTGCGGCCGAGTGGGTGAGCAGCGCGACCGTGAAGAACTCGGATACGAGCACCCAGACGCCGATACCGAGCAGTGTGAGTGCGCAATCTGTCAGGCTGTCCATGTCGACGCCGTTTGTGGTGGGAAATTGGCTGTTGTTGAGCGCAGTGACCGCGTTTGCTGTTCATACAGAACAAGGAACGCTATTAGTCCAAAACACTTCTACCAGGACAACAGAGCAGATTTTCCTACCAAAGACGATGTTAATCGAGGGTAAACTGGAGCCTGAGACCATGGCAGCGAGTAGCCCACCGCTCATGAGCCAGTAATCGGTTCGATCGGCATGCGCAAACAATGCCCAGGCTTCGCTGGTAGTCTTGCTGCCGTGCGACTGGTCCGCAGCGTTGGGCGCCGCAGCGCTGTTCTTGGTGCTCTTGAGCAAATGCGCTTGTAGTTCCGGTGGCGCACCTCCCATTTTTAGCTTGGTGTCCTGCGCAGAGCCCTTGCTGTTGGCCGAGTAGTACATCGGGCGGTTCGTCGCGTTGCTGAGAGCACGCGCGGCGCGTGCTCGGCGCGTGGCGTGGGTCGTGAACCGGTTGATCCCGCCATTGTGCGCCTCGGTAATAGTCATGCGTTGGCTCTCCATGACTGCCGCCTACGCCTCCCCGACCTACTCTCTTCTGACGTTGCCGGGACGAAGAGACCACGAGCGAAATGAACTCTTCGACTCAAATGAGCTGATCGTGGATCAGCTCTCACTGTACGTGCGTGTTGATCTGAACGACGCAATAGGGAAATGGGTAGCAAGTAGGAGAGGAGAGGAGCCGCCACCTTCAGTGTTTGTGTGCTGATGAGCTGCTTCCAACTCGAACGTACAGATAACCGATCCTTTCAGAGATCTCAGCTCTGGCGACTGCAGTTCTGCAGTTTCGCTGCCTCATGCGTCAACGAAATCGTCATATTACGCTACCGGTTGGCTGGGTACTCCAGCCCAGCTGGCCATGATGACCGCCACTATTGACACAATATGTACTGGAGTATTGGATCGGGCGCACCACGTGGTTTATCATCGCGTTCTTTTGATGCTTGTGGTTGATTAAGCGCGGGACAAGCGTCATCAAGCGTCAAACGTTGGCGATACTTGTCTAAGTTTGTAGATTCCATAAGTTGGTGTGTGGCACAATGTTATTTTTTACAAAGAAACTCTGTATAAGCGATACTGTCTAACTCGATACTTCTGACGATTACAAGATGGACGCAAAGTTTCGAGTTGACGAGCGATTCCGCACCCATTTCGATGACACGACCTGGTGCCCCACGCTTTTACACAGCTCCTTTCCACTGAGTTATTGGAGTGTCCGTCATCCATTATATACTATATAAAGGTTTACAAACTAGTAGTGCAGAATTCGACCACATCGTTTAATGATGATAAAAAGGGTTTTCTGAGCACCAAAGTCCAAAATCCTCCCCATGAACCAAGATCCAGCAGACGACGCAATCGATGATGCTCGCTGCATCGCTTGGTGTTTGTTCACTCAGGCTCTAAGGTTTCAGATTCTGAGCACCACATATAACGGGCATGTCAACGATTCGAGGTATCTGTATTTGCAGAAATTGTATGCAGCATCTACGCACATACAGTAGACGCAAGTAAAACTTTGGGCGAGAGAAAGTCGGACACAGGAGACTAATTAGGAGAGAAAGTTCAGTGCTATCGGATCCGAATGACTCAGAGCCGACGGTCTGCTATGAAAGAAGAATGAGGACGAAGACAACAAATACGTGTGACTGACGCATGCCTAACTGGCTGCTTACATACGGGCTGCGGTGGCGTGGCGAGTTCCGTGAAGCCTTGGTTTTGAACCTGTTGATAGCATGCTTCTTGCGCTGGTAAGCGATGGCAGTGAACGCAGTGCCGGTGACCGTAACTGCCGCAGTGATACATCTAGAGGCGATCCCAACGGTGTCCACCCTAGTCTCGGCAGCTTCAGTCGCCGCGAGCGACGTCTTGGTTGGATTGTAGTAGTGGTCGTCGTGTCCCCCATACAGTCTTAGGCATCAGTCTGATTCATCTCGCACGACGAGTTCACTGGTGCAATGCAGTATTGTCTCTTCGCATTTTGACAGCTTTTCTTGCAGCCCCAGCAGTCACCGACCGCGTAGTCACCTTTCTTGGAGTAGTTGAAGCCTGCTGAAATAGCACCAGAGCCGCTGCAGATTGGCCCCTTGATGTAGTCGTCGCATCGTCTTGGACACTCACGCTAATGCAGTCAGCAGGGAATGTTGGCACGAGGGCGGTTTGCGTCGTTGTGGAGCTCGCAGCCGCGGGGCAGCGGTGGAGGCGATGGCGAAAAGTTTCGTGATGCTTGTTAATGTAGCAGTAGTGGTGGTACTCGGCGTGAAGGATTAGAGGCAATTAGAGAATGAGCTGCGGTGGCTGGTAAACAAGAGGTGGCCTACCAGAGTGGACGTGCACGACCAAACTTTCCAGTGTTGCGCACCTAGCACCACAGTGGCTATGGTTGTTGGCCACCTTCTCTATAGCCGACGCAGTATTAATCCAGTACACCCACAAAACGGTACATACATGGAAACCATTGTCGAGTGCCTGCAGATGCCTTTCGAACTGATATTTACGTATGGTGCATTGAGTATCTATTCATTACAGAAGTTCGTTCAGTAAGGTGTTATAGTCGCCTATAGAACCAGGGAGACGACCCAAGAGAAGCGAAGTCATCACTACTCCTCCGGTTCACGAATGTATGCCCACATCACATCTCAAACCTTATTTTTTCCTCCTGATGGATGGAGTTCATAAGTAAGCAAGATATCGCTTAAAAGCTGAGAGTTAGATGCATTTTATCGTATTTTTCTTTGCTCAATTACCATAATTACGGCATCAATAGCTGCTCTTTACTGCCATCATTTTGTAGAGGGACTTGACTTTCTTTCGCAAGCAGCTCATTCATTTTTAGCGATATTAGATCTAAAAAATAGTGCCTGACCGTCAACGTAGTATCTATGAAATGATGCGTCATTTGCACCTAACAGAGCTCAAAACACGAGTAATTACAGCTCTTCTGGGTGAGGATTAATGACTCATTCCACCAAATCACATGCTAATTTCAGCCAATGAGATAAGCTCATAATTAAATGTAGCTATTTAAGCAAACCGAAGGACGGAATTAAGTCAAAAATTGATGCAACAATAAAAAGACTATATTTAAGTTGGGAATATAAAAAAAAGGGAAAATAAAAAATATGTTTCAATTTCAAACATTAATAAATAACATGTTTCTTTTCTAACATTTATAAAGAAATTGTCTCTATCAGGTTGAAAAATACGAAAGCTGGTTTTATGACGGTAAATTATGGTAATCTAACCATTGCAGTGTCAGCGAGATGATAAATACGTTATACATAGATGACACTGAATGTTACTGTAAGATTTATGCGCTCCTGTAGCTTAGTGGTTAAGCTCCGTGTATACACGCTGGTGTCGTGGGTTCGAGTCCCACCAGGAGCAATATTTCTGGTTTCGTCTTGGTTTTCTCCCACACAACATAGAACTGCTAACGCAACCGCACCGTGTGAAGAGTGAGTCAGGCTTGGCACCAGTACACTAAGTCCGAATGGCGGATGCTTCTTCTAGAAAGACCTTCGATGCAACGATGCATCAATAAGATCAAATCTAAGCAGCTCCAGGTGTACAGAGTCAAGTCACATCACTTTTTCGCCACTCTCATCATAATTGAAAGCATACTTCATCAAGCATCACGTGGATGTGATGGGGTAAAATGGATACATTTTGGTATATTCAGATGAGCAAGTAGCACACGGCTACACTGAGAATGTATGCAAAGACTTTGTGCGTAGAAATCATGCACACAGTCACTTGGACGCTTTAGGCTCATGGAATCGTTTGTTATGACCATGAGCTCTACAAACTGAGCACAAGTGCAACTTTCTGGATTTTTGACTCAGCTGTAAGGTGGCGAATTGGCTCTCACGACGTTTCTTACCTTTTGGCCGACCACGCTTCTTTTTTATGGTCGGTGTAGCACATTCATCAATAGCCAATGCACTCTTGATAACTGGAGGTGGTCAATGCATGTCTTCACTCAGACTGTATGCATGTAATGGGCCCTCATGGTCATTACATGGAGGTAGATGTGTGTGACACACACTACTTCACAGTGCACCATGGGTGACTATTACCGGTCGGATACCGGTAATACCGCCGATACCCATGGGAACTGGTGACGTCATTGGATGATGTCACTGACTATTCCGGCACAGACAGTTGGTGCATTTTGGAGTAATCACCACTGGTCACAATCATGTGCGGAATGATGGTTCCTGCTCTTTGGGAACTGGACTGGTGACGCGGCCAACGCGACAGCCAGGTTCATGTGAGTGGCGCGAGCCAATCACACCGCAGGGAATCTCTGCGGTACTTCAAGTTCAAATTCCCAGCAGATCCCCTAGGTTCAATCTCAGTGTAACCAAGGTTTTATATATCAGATTCATAAGTTTTATTTCTGCATGTGTAGGTTTTACTTGTAAAACCTCTAGGAGCCCTTGAGGTTCAATTGTATGTAGCGACAGGAACCATAACCACATTTTAATTCAGTTGCAATTTTACCTCCAAGTCCTCAAGTCGTCTTCTCTCCCTCCAAGTCGGGAGATCGCTTCCTCGTTGCACAAGCGTGTGTGCCGTGTATTGGGAACTGTTGTGAACAGCGTCCCATTACAATGCAGTAACATAAGTTGCCTTATGCCACGTTGTAAGAGGCTATCCGAGACAGCCTCAAACACAGCACGCACGCTTGCGCTTGAGAGGAAGACTTGAGAGGAACTTGGCAAAAATGCAACTGAATTGAAATGAGCTTATGGTTCCTGACACTACATGCAAAACACCACTAGGGCTCCTAGAGGTTTTAAACGTAAAACCTACACATGCAGAAATAAAACCTATGAACCTGATATATAAAACCTTGGGTACACTGAGGTTGAACCTAGGGAATCTTCTGGAAACTTGAACTTGAAGTCCCGTGGAGATTCCCTGCAAAGTGATTGGCGGAAGCCACTCACTTCAGATGGCAGAGACATGTCGGTCTCGTCACCCAGACAGCTTCCCAAGTAGGAACCATCACTCTGATTTGATTGGTACATGGATACTTGTGACACCATCAGATGACGTCACACGTGCATGAGGTATCTGTTGTACCGTAATCCCTTTGTTATTTGCTACCACAATGTACGTTGAAGGCGGTGTGTCCAACACTAACGTAGGGCACAGCCGCACCTTCATGTAATGGCTAGGTATAGCCCATTACACACGTCGTATCAAAAAACCGATGTGCCTCACCTAATCGGTTAGAGACACGCATGCACACAAACGCATGGGTGCATGGAGATTGAGTGTCCTTCTGATAACCGCAAGTGTACAACGTGGCGTTTTCGTTGAGTTGCACAGTATGTTCAATTGGAGCATCGCCTTTTTTCGTGTACACGATGACGAGGAACGACGAATCACTGAGCGATGCGACCTGATAATCGACATCAATACTGAGTCTTTTTTCATGCGTGTGCACGCCACTCCAGTAAGTTCATTCCATTTCGCTGCCTTCGTCAGGCTTGATGACCACTTTGTGCCAACATAACGCTCGATAGACAATAAACAATCAAGAATTGGCAGTTTGCGTATTCCACGTAGCGCACTGTTGATCGACTCGACACTGTTCGATGTCAGCATTCCGTATCGTGAGCATGGGCTGTAGCAAAGTGACCACTTTTCCTTCCCGATATCTAATAGCCAATCAGCAGCTGCATTACTCAATTTTCGGAGCTTCTTCTCGTTTTTGTTAAAGTTGGATTCAGCGAATGATCGGACAAGACTCCAAGCAGCGTTTTTTAGCAACTTCGACTTGAACTTTCTGTTGAAGTTCTCCATCAAATGACGAAAGCAGAAAAAGTGGTACAACTCTTGAGACAGAG
>GL376564.1:256149-411294 GCA_000143045.1 Globisporangium ultimum DAOM BR144
GAGTTGGAGCATAGAAGCTTGATGTGAACGCAAACCGAACAACGAATGGGCAACTTGCAATGGTGCAGACTGCCTTATACTGACGCTTGTTGCTGAAGATGGTATTATACGCCCGTAGTACTCTCGCATGGTAGTCGATTACAGCGTCGATGATGCCATCTTTGCTTTTGTAATCAATGTTGCTAAAGAAATCTAGCAACATTGAGCTCTCATTTCGGCCACCAGACTCGACGTCGGTATGCAAGTTGGAATGTGGGTCTTCATCTTCAATTGCGCTCATCGGTATTGAATGACACTGTGCCACTGAGTAGGAGAATGGAAAGTGAGGTGCGATCACATCCAAAAGCGCAAAAGTTTCATGGCAGTTACTCTGTGTGCCCACCGATTTCTATCATGCGAGGTCACTGCTCAGTGTGTAGAAACTTCCCTGTAAGTGTGCATTTTCTGGTGAAGATTCTCCTCATATTGCAGCCTGATTGGATACGTATTTATCGTCTTGCTGACACTGCAATGGTTAGATTACCATAATTTACCGTCATAAAACCAGCTTTCGTATTTTTCAACCTGATAGAGACAATTTCTTTATAAATGTTAGAAAAGAAACATGTTGTTTATTAATGTTTGAAATCGAAACATATTTTTTATTTTCCCTTTTTTTTATATTCAAATCTTTTTGTATATTTTTTATTTTTAAATCTTTTTGTATATTTTTTGTATTTTTGAATCTTTTTGTATATTTTTATTTTTCATTTATCCTAGTGTATATTTTTTATATTCCCATTTAAGTTACTTTTGAAGAGTCTTGTATGCATCACTTACAATGTGTGGTTCAATAAACAGTGAGGTAGGAAACATACCATGACGTTGAGCCTCTTTTGATACACGAGGTAGTTCGTAGTCGTTCTTACCGTCATTGTTCATGATGCATTCCATCACTTTTTGAAGAGTGAAGAAACACTTCGAGTTTGGACTCGCCCATGTCAGAGCATGCATCCTGAACTGCACTAACCAGACTATTAGTTTCGTAGGTAACCTTTTTGTAATGCAATGCATGTAGCGAGCTAAAGAAACCAAGATCTAAGATATTTACATCTGGCAATCGAGGGGGCTGGCAAGCCACTGTAATTGTCCACCCATTTTCCGCCGCGGCCACGTCATCGTCATCAATGGAGACGTGCGGATTCGCATTGTCTTGTTGGACCAAAATTGGTACTACTCTGTGTCGCATTAATATATGCAGTTAGGTTTTTGTGGTACACACGACTAATGAGGACGACATTGATTGGCGAAATTATGTTAGGTATAGGGATCCCAAAAAAAGTAATTCGTGACTTGGAGCGCTTAAAAATGCGGGGGGAAATTGCGCGGGAATTACACCGCGCTCACCGCGCCAATCTTTTCATTTCCAAATATGGCACGCTTCACTAAAGCGCGTGACTTGACACAAAGTGATGTTGCTAATATCCTTGGCTTTTGAAGTCTACGTTGCATAGGTGGCAAGCTAGCAAATGAGGCTGTCAACCTATGAATATGATTTCCATCGGAACACAGCGGTTAAAGTATGGAAAATCCGCGAGCCAATGAATCTGTAAGGGTCGACGGTACCATGATGGTACAGTGTACCAATATTTCGATACATCGTAATATTGGCAGATGATTATGACATCTCTAGGAATGATTGTATGTTTATGCATATGTGAAGATATGACATGAATTCATCTGTTATATCAGAAGCCATCTTGTCCACAAAAAAGAAAAAAGAAAAATCAGATATAAGAAAACCCAGTAAAAAATCAAGTAGTACGCAAGGGAAAGAACAAGAGTAGGAAGAGCCCAAGGGAGCCAAGGAATAGCAACGAAGTAGTTGAGTTTTTTCTTAAACAGTTTTCTCAATCTCACTTCTCAATTTACCATCAAACACACAAGCCTCCTTACAGAATCAGTACACGCCACAGCGTGTAGACAAATGCGGTGCAAAACCACAAGTCACGATGGGGCAGATAAACGATTTAAATAAGCAAATTTCGTTCGAAAAACGAAGGGCTGCCAGGGCAACGGCAAAGTCCCTGAGCGTGCTAACCCAAACGGTTGCAAGGTATACGGGAAAGGATGGTCACTGTGATGTGTTACGTCATACAGTGACGAACAAAACTGCGGAAATGTTTGGCACTTTTCAGTTTCAAGCTATATATCAGGATCTACTGCATCAATTAGCACGAGAGTACCGTCATTAGATAGATATTTATCTTAGCTATCCAACGATATGACATTAAAACATGCTATACATACTTGAGGAGATATGGAGATTCTTGCAGCGTCACCTCATTTCCGCAGTTTTGTTCCTCATTTTCAAAAATCAAACTTTATTTATTTATTAGTACTTTGTGTATGCATCTTTTGCCTCTAACACTACAACTACCCTACTAGGCATACTTTCCACCAGTCTCTCGCATGTTGCAACTCCAATGTCATTCCATGTGTCCTGTACACGCTCCCACAGCTCGTACATGTTATTCGACTCTTCTTCGTACAAATTCAGTCTTCTCTTCAGCTCAACTCACAGATATTCGATTGGATTGAGATCCGGAGACTGCGGAGGCCACTCTAGTATTTTGACTTCATTTTCTTCGAGCCATTTCTTCGCCAATCTAGATGTATGCTTTGGGTCGGTGTCTTGCTGAAAGATGATTTCTTCCTTTTTGCACCCGTAGTACTCGAGTGCTTGGAGGAACTCACCATCGAGAATCTTCGCATACAGCTCTGTGTTGAGGCTTCCTTCAATTTTGGTCATGCATCCGACGCCTTTGACTGTGAAGCAACCCCACACCATCAGGCTTCCTCCGCCGAACTTGGCTGCTCCTTCGATTTATCGATCCGTTAGTTACCTTGCATCTGGTTTCTTCCACACCCACTTGCGCCCGTCGGGCTCCAGACGATTGATCTTCCTTTCGTCGCTCCATATCACGCGACTCCAGTCTTCAATGGACCAACTCGCGTGATTTTTCGCGAATTCGAGCCAAGGCTTCTTATGGTGGTCTTGAAGTCGAGGCTTGTTTATCTTCGTTCGATCTACTAGACCGGCTCTTCGTAATGCGCGTCGCATGGCGATTGGATGTACGTTTGCAATTGCATTATTGCGAAGCTGACGCGCCGCCTTCGCTGCTGTGTTTGCCTTGCCTGAAGTGACGGCTCTCTGGATGCGACAAGTCGTTGCTTCGGATGTATTGGGTGGACGACCACCTTGGATTTTTTCGCTGCTGGACAGACCTCGTCTCGTATCTTTCTTACTGTCTTCTCGTCGACTTGGAGTTGTCTTGTAATCTGCCGGGCTGGAATCCCCTTCTCAAGGAAATTGACGATATTGTTCTTCTTTTCTTTAGATATCTTCTTCATGTCTTCAGCAGGGCTCGAACCGTGGGCGTTTGGGGCGCGAGGTGGATCTACAAACGCCTTTGCTATTAGGGAACTTGATAGTTGCTTGCAATTCATTGGTATTGGTAAGAAAAAATTTAGTCGGTGGTGAGGAACAAAACTGCGAAAATGATGTGACGTAACTATAGTCGTTATATTTCCACGACTATGCGCCATATGTTATGATGTGCTATACCATTGAAAGGCCAAGGTAAATATTTATCTAACGACGGTGCTCTCATGCAAATGGATGCAGTAGATCCTGAGATATATAGCTTGAAACTGAAAAGTGCCAAACATTTCCGCAGTTTTGTTCGTCACTGTAAATATTCACCTAGAGATGGTGGTGCTAGGCTAAAATTTTGCTTATTGTTTTTTTTAACTGTATCAGCAACGGCAAGTCGTAAGAAACGTGTACACTACTACGTATTTCCCAATTGGTTTTATCCGCAACTTCAACGACTTTTTGAAGGCGATGATTGCCCAGAATTGTTCAGATACGCAGCTTTCCACTCTACACACTTCCTAGCAGAACTTATTTTACTATTGAAAGCCTTCTCGGCATCTGTGAGACCTGCCTTCTTAAAACCAGAGAGATATTTTTGCACGCCGTACGTTGGATCGCCGTACACCACATAGCCTCCAATCACTTCCGTGCGCGCGTCGAAACATTTCACCAATTTTCTCTCCCTGAGAAGCGCGATATCATGACGTTTTCCTTCTGTTGGCTCCCAAAAATGTATAATGAGTCTATTGGACATCACGATGACCTGGTAGTTTAAGCAATGAATCCGCTTGTGCCCCGAGTATACTTGTTTTTGCAGGTTTTCTCTCCTGCCCGGTTGCGGTGATGGTCACGCAATCGCGTTTTTAGCGCCGTCAATAAACCCAAATATGTTGGCCATTTTTTTGTTCTGCGGGAAAGGATAGAGATAACGGCGAAACCTCTCAATTCTGAAAAAAAAAATTGTGGTTGTTTTTTTGTGTCAATTACTGATGTCGGTGTTTTGGCCCATTAGCTTGAACCCACAACTATCAAAATAGTACAGGGTTCAATATAAGTGGTTTCAAATTATGTGTATTACATACAATTAGGACATCAAGACAGAGTGATGGTACCTTGTTGATATTAAATACTTTTTGGAAGCAGATTAAAAATCGCGACACAAACTTGTACACCCCAGCCATTTCGTTCGCACGGCATGGAGGAAGAGGGGACGCTGAGGGTGACGGACGCATGGACGGCGGAAGAACTGGAGCTGTGCATCCTGTTTGGGGAAGGTGCGTCAGCTTCTCCATCGCCAGCAGAACATGACCGCGCCTCCGACGCACCAACCCTGTCGCTGCGCGAAATGCTCCGTGGTTGCGACGGGTGGTCTATTGACGCACCGGCGGACGACACGGGAGGAGAAGGAAGCACAGCTGCAGATCAAGTTGGAGCTCTTCAGACCGCGCCTGCAGACACCGCGATGACGGGGAATGGCGGCATATCGGAACAGAAGGATAGCGACCCTGAGGAAAAGGAAAAGCTGGAGAAACTTCGTGCGCGGAAACGCGATGATATGCAGCGGATGCGCAAGCGGCGGCGCGAACTGATCGAGAAGATGAAGGCAACGTTGCAGCTACTAGAGCGGCAATATGAGGTACTTCAAGGCGCCGTTCAGCAACGGATTAGTGATTCAAGCACCGGCCAGGTATTCATACAAAGCGACGTCGACGATGGAAGAAGAATTATAACGGACCTGATCACAGTCGCTGACGATGTGCGATCGTTGCAGGAGGAGAGGTTCTGGTTAGAGCAGTTGCGCACGAACCAGCAAAAACGCTTCCAACGACTGAAAGATGCCGTTGCGGAAGGCATACCTGTTCTGGGATCGAATTTCTTAGGCACACTCCCAGCTTTTGCATTTACTCCGATCACGAGAGATCACGCCAGCAAGTTTGTTCGCCGTTGCTACGAAAATATGCGTCGTTTGGAGCAAATGGCAAGCCCTTTGCAACCTCCGACTATCACTAAACTGGATTGTGAAGTCGACAAAGAAGATAGCCCAGCACTCCTTCCAGGTGGATCTTTGCTAGCGACGGAATATGGTATTTCATCACCGTCGGATACGTTTGGGTGGAGTATATCGGTCCAAGGTGCGAGCGCCGAGGATACGTACATCTGTTTCTCCAAGTTCTTTCCGGGCATCACCCCGCAGATTGCGATGTTGCGGTCCTGGTCCCAAGTTGACTCGTCGTTGCAGCCAATGATCGCACAGAGATTGGCGCAGTACAAAGTGCTTCAGGTGCTGGACGACAGCAACTATGTCGTTGGAGTAGATATGGAGCACCCGTTCAAACCGAGTCTGCTTCTCCGGGGTATGGACTTGCGATTTCGTCTGCACACGAACACTGAATATGTGATCGGGCGCACATCTCTTAACCCGCAGTCACCGGAAGTCCGAGCAGTCAGTGCCGAGTGCTCTGGATTTGAGTATGCTGACTCCTGTTCATGGATTGAATTCAAGTCTACGGTTGATCCAGTTTCGACTCAAGGCGGATGCATGATTAAGTTCCAGGTGTTCACGTTTGGCAATATTTCTGGAGACCTATGCTTGCGCGTGGTAAACTCGCTTTCTGCGACCCTCATGTGGGAACGGACTGTCATGCTACAGTCGAGCTGTGGCCATCTATCAGCTGCATCAACGGAGGTCGTATGAAGTATTGAATAAGCTTGATAGAACTTGGAAAACATACCGGTCAATCATACATGGTCGCATTAATGACCGCATTTCGCCAATCAAGTTTTTTATGTTTATAAAAAACGATAAAGACAAAAGCAAGCCTTGCAACCTCCGTCAGTACTTGTTATCCCTCTTTCTGCGAACGAGAGCTCGCGCTTGCTCTCCTCAGATCTAGGCCGACGGAATAAACAACGCATCATACTTCTGTGGGCTCCACGCCGGGAAGAACTTGGCAATCGTTCTCTGCACCTCGTCCACCGTGCCCGCGAGGCCCTTCCCATCTTCCGCGAGCACAGCGAGGAACGCTCGGAAGTCGGATTCGGCCTTGGCCTTCGTCTCGGCATAGTCGTGGTACTTGATCGCGATTGGCTTGCCAAGCTTCTTCTCCGCGAGTGCCGCGATGTCGAGCGGTGCGAGGCGGTCGCCTTCGAACGACAACGTGGCCCACGCCAAGTCGACCGGCTCGGCCGTCGTGAGCACATGGCTCATGAAGCGCGCAACGTCCACGCGCGACGTCAGACTCATCTTCGACTTCCCGGTGCCGTATACGTGGATATAGCCCTCGGCGTAGTTGAAGTCAAAAAATCTGCTCGACGTAGTCGTGAACGCTGCCACATGTGAATCACACAAACACACACACAGAGATACGTATAACAGAACGCGCTGCACTCACGTGTGGAAGATATCGGCAAAGAAGCCTGGCAAGAAGATCGTGTATGGCAGTTGCATTTCTTCGAGCGCATCCCGGACAACCTGTTTCGGTGCCTCGAACCCTTCGAGGGTTGCCACACCATACTCGGACGGCACGAAGAGCTGCACGCCAGCTTCCTTCGCGGCCCGGCCAATGTCCACTTGGCCTTCCAGGAAGGAGTGCGAGACAGTGCTGACGCTGCAACGATGCACCCGACAAGTTTTTAGAGCGACCCCCATACACCATACGCAAACACAGTATCAGTACAGCAAGCTTCAATTTGAAGTTGGCCGTCAGTGGTCAGTGACAACAAGCCAAGCAAGGTGCAAGCGAGCAGTGACGTACACAACTTGGACACCCGACAGCGCTTTTTTCAACTCCTCGTGGTTCGAGTAGTCGACCTTGACGATGACGGCGCCTTGCTGCTTGAAGGGCTCCAGCTCGGGCTACACGTACACATACATGACAGGCGAGTCCGCGCGAGCGCTTTCTTCAGATCAACACAAACTTTTTTGTGTGCAACAGACAGACTACTATAATACAATACGCACTGTACCTTCGTGTCGTCTCGTGTGAACAACTTGACGGACACGTTCTTCTGCTTCAGAAGCTCAGTGGCCACGAACGAGCCAATCGTACCGACGCCAATGAGAGCGAATGATGAGAACGGAGCCATCGTTGTTGCTCGAGTGTAGTTGTTGTTGATTCTTCTTGTGGGCTTACGAGTGAATCCAATAGTGTGTGATGTAGGGGCGGACGCTACGCAGTCAGTCGTCGGGTGACTGTGCAGTTGACGCAACTGGGATCACCGGCCTTCTCAAATGTACTCACCGCGCGCTATGGATGACGTAACACAAGTTCTTTGACTTCAATGAGTCCGTCACAGTACGAGTGATCCTGTGACTGACACTTTGTATGCTTCACAGAGTTATTGTATATAACTGTCGTAAGTGGCCGCCGGCGAACATAGGCGCTGGGTTGTATGCCAGAGTGCTTCTCCCAGTATCGGTGTAATACATTCTTATTCGCACCTCACTGCGCTCATCCATATGTCCTTGCCTCTAACTCTGCGTGTTCGCCTGCGTTGTGTCTATTATGACGCAGCAGGCACGAGCCAAGACGCCAGACTGGACTCAAAGCGTAACGTACCAGTGCCTTCATTGGCGTTCTTCCGTAATCTGGCGGCATCATCTCAGCCAGTGCTCCTGCAAGCCCTGCCTATTAGAAATTATCTCTCAAGCATCGCGAATAAGCGCACTGCATCACAAGGTGCACTGAATTTACGTTGCTGCCTGCGGCTAAGAACTTTAGTAGCGTGATGATAACTCATCATTTTCCCACACCTGTAGTTTAGTCCTTTGTGAGTTCACAGATTCGCCGTTCGCAATCGATGCAGATGTCAATCTCCCTGCTGGTTCATAGTAGTGTTGATGCAGCCATGTGCATGTAATCAAACGGGGACAAAAACGAGCCCTGGTAACTCATCAAGACGAGGAATTTCCATAAGTAAGTAAAAATGTACTTAAATTGATAAACTTTGCAGAGTGTAGTGAATTAAATCTACCAAGTAGATCTTAAGTACGCAGGTATTTGAGTATTCGCGCACCAGACATTAAGTACGTACAAATAAAAAGATTTTTAATCAACACTAAACTTCTATCTCCCTTGGTTGGCTGGTTGAAACATCGCATGCGACCCGACGCCGAGATTTTGCACATTTCGCCATTTCGATAGACGATAGCTTATGGATTGTTTTCGTTGTTATCTAAGACACAGATACAGTGAACGAAGTTGTTATTGAACAGATACAAGTCAGTACCGGCATCTAAGCGAGAGAGAAAGGTCATTCTATTTAACTTATGATCTACATATAGTTTAAGAATTCCAGTCTCATTAACACTGCTGAGAGTGAGGTGTTTCTAAGTTTTGACGGTGTGGCACCGACGTCATTTTCGAGTAGATCTGCGACTTGGGACATAAGAACTCGATCATTTCCCCGCGATTCGTCGGTGAGTATCTTCGCACTCTGGGAGTTCATTGTCATGTTGGCGAGAAGATCGGCCATTTTGTTTTGTTCTCGTTTTGTGTGATTCCAGGAGACCCACACAAAGTTGTCGATGATTTGATTTACCCTATCTGCTAGTGGCTGCAACTTGGTCTGGCGTATTGAGGAAAACCCGTTCTGGGCTGCGATAATCATTTGGCTATCTCCGAAGACTTCCAACTTGACTTCATAATGCTTTAGGTAGTGTGCACTGTATGCCAGGCCTTCTTTCAGTGCGCTGTATTCGCACCAATTGTTCGTAACTTCTGGTCCCATGTACGCATAGCCGCATGCTTTGAGTTCCCATCGATTGCAGCGTTCATTCAGGAAGGTGAGTGCCCATCCACTGCCTCCTGGACCTGGATTGCCGCGTGCACCTCCATCTAAATTCAGACGCGCCGTCGCCCATGCTTCCAGTTGGCGCGAGAAATCTTGTCTCTCCAGTACACTGAGCAGTTGATTCAGGCAAGTTGCATTGATCTTTTCTCCTTTGAGCGTTCTCATCCGATGTGCCACAGCCCGCACTTGCATCACACATGCTGTCCACACGCGCTGGGTGCTTTCTTCGGTAGTGAGGTGTTGTCGTTCATGCACTATTTCCACTCTCGTTCTCCATAGCGATACTGGAATGCTTGATGTGACGATAAACCAAAGTTTCTGTAGTGCTGTCCTATGTTCCGGAGTAATGAAACCGAAGCGCTTTTCCAATTCCCGGAGCAAAGATCGTTGACCTGGCGGGGCTGTGCGGCTAGCAATATGAGGCAGGAAGAGATTGAGTGTTTGCTCCGTTAATGTTCGGCCCATCCATCGCCCTAGGAAGGCCATCCACACGGCTTGTGCTCGCTTGCAACTCCAGACTATGTGTGAGATAGTTTCTTTTGTCTCTCCACATCCGGCATTACTTGGGCACGCCGACGACTCGACCCTTCCCGGATGGAACAGGTTGAGCTGCATCGTAGAAATCCGGTATGTCGTCCACATTTGGTACGGCGTAAGACATCCTCGTTGCTTCCATAGATCTGCTGGCAGTCGGTACTGCATATAACTGTACCACTGGTCAGTTTTCGCGACTTCGTTGAGCTTGTCTATGAGCCCTCCCAGACCTTGGTACAACTTACTGTGCAACCTCCGTGTTCGCGCTCGGTCGATTGTCTTCTGGATGCTGTTTGGGGGCGTAGGTTCATGCACCAGCCACGGACAGTGCGTCGTGAGCGGGTGCGGTTTGAATGTCCACCCTACGGTTTTTATTTCTTCTTCAATCATTGCAACGTCTTGTTGACATATAGCATCCCCGGCCCAGTCAGTCACTGTCCAAAGAACTCCGTTTGCTTGCCGTTGCATCTGAATGTAGTCCATGTGGCTCCTCTCTGATACTGGCACCGCTATGATGGTCCCCATGCCGTTGCTGACCCACTTGTACTCACGTTTTGTGCGTCTCCTGCTCCACGGCTCCTGGTAACTGATGTGCTGGTTGCCTGCTTCAATTTCTGTCTCCGGTGAGCATAGAATGATGCTGGTTACGAGTTTTCGCAGGGCGGTCATTCGTTTGAACGAGAGAGTCGCCGTCATGGTTGGTAGTCGCAGAGAGAACACTCGCCCTTCTTCCCGTCTCACATTGAAGCTGGCCAGATTGCATTCCTTCAGGAAAGAAACCGTTTTGACTGTATACTGCTCGCCTCGACTGTCGATTATCCAGGGGTTGTGGTTCCATTGAAAGGATGGCCAGAAGGCTCGCGTCTCTTCCGATGGTTGATGAATCGTCTGCTCAGGTTTCCTCTCAAAGTACACGCCTACACGTCCATCTGATCTCCACTCGAGGTCCAAGGTCGGTAGCAAGGATTCCATTTGCCGCTTCAAATCGTCTTTCCACGCGGCATTTCGTCCCTCTGCATCCACCAGGTCTTCACAAAGATACTCCCACCCGAGTGTGTGGATATTGTTCTTCTGGTATAGCCTTGTCTTTGCGTGCTGGCTTCGCTCCTTGGGTGAAATTGCGCCACACCCCCAGTTTCGACTGTTGCCCTGATGAACCTGTTCATGCCAAGCTTCTGTATACTTGTTTCGCGCTCTCTGTAGCCACCGAGTTGTCCGCCGCATCGCTTGTCGCTTTATTGCAAGAGGTATTGAATAGAGACCTATGCCTCCATCCTTGACCGGCAGGTAGAGCAAAGAAGGACTCACCTTGTGCCTCGTGCCATCTGTGCCAAGTGTCGATTTCCACAAAAATTGCTTTTGTAGGTTCACTAACTGGTCCACAACCTTCGCTGGGGGTTTGATGTATCCGGCTGTGAAAAGAATCGACGGCAGCAAGACCGAATTCAGTATAAGCACTCTCCCCACCACACTGTTGGAGACTTTGGCCGCGATGATCAATCTAGTTCGGAGTTTTTGCAGGCGGTCCTCCCAATTAGCTTGCGTGATGTTCCCGGTTCCTATTTGGATACCAAGGTACCTCACCGTCTCTCCATGCCCTACGATTGGAATGCCGCATCGTTGTTTCTGGGTTACTGCTTTGTTGAGACATATATAACTGCTTTTCGTTGGTTGCACGTGCAGACCTGATTGCTGGCCGAACTCGGACAGCAGCTGCATCAGTCGAGGAAGCTGTTTTCCTTGTTTCAAAAAGACAGCGGAGTCGTCAACGAAGGTCGAAATAAGATGGGGTTCTGCTCCGGATCTGGTCACGCGAATACCTTCCAGATGGGGGTCTTGTTGAACTGCCAGTGCGAGAATCTCCGCGGCCACGATAAACAGCAGAGGGGCAAGGGGGCATCCTTGACGAATGCCCGACTTGACCTCCCATTCTGCCGACAGTTCTCCGTTCACCAGGTACTGCGCTGTAGTATCCGAGTGCATACGACGTACTAAATCCACAAATTGTCGCCCGAAGCCGAATTTGCTTAGCACAAGGTACAGAAAGTTTCGGTCCAATGTGTCGTAAGCCTTCATGAAGTCCAGCATCGCAATTCCGGGAGCGTCATCCAACCCTTCAGCGCCGTTGTGGTACGCCTTATCCAATGCGGCTTGCATGATGAGGATCGCGTTCTCCATCAGTCGATCCCGTACGAAACCTTGTTGTGCTTCCCCGATGATCCACAGAAGAATGTCTTGCAGCCTTGTTGCCAGGACTTTTGCCAACAACTTGTAGGTAGTCGTAAGCAGAGTGATTGGTCTGTAATCGAGGGGATTTGGCGAATCTCCTTTCTTGCGCAACGGTATCACTATTCCTTGACCGAATGATCTTGGCATGGGTGCCCCGCGTTGGATGTTGTTGAATTCCCGCACCAAAACTTCGACCATCACGTCCTCGCAATCCTTGTAGAAGTCATTGTTCAGACTGTCCACGCCTCCGGCCTTATTTCGATGTAAAGCCGCGATCGCTTCTCTTACTTCCTTTTCTGTGATGGGTGCCATCAAGTCTTGGTTTTGCGCTTCCGTGACCTTTCGAGTTTCCGGAATGTACACCAGTGCATCAAATCTCTGTTCCGCCTTATGCGGAGGGACCGTGGCATGGCTCTGGCCGGTGATTTGGTGCCATTCAGCCCCCATGATGTCCGCTAGACTCACGTTTGATGGGTGGTATCTTCCTGGGGTCGGTTCCAATCGCGAAATTGTTTGATCCCGCTGCCAGTTGGCAATTCTCCGAAAGAAGTGACGAACATCCCCCTGCGTTGCTTGCATATACTTTCCGAATTTAAACTCTGCTGCCTCTCTTGCCTCGTTTGCTTGTTCTTCGATCAGTTGACGCCGTGTGCTGTATGCCGGTCGGTGCTTTTGATCCTCCAATTTTTGCCGATATCTTCGTACTTGCCGCTTCTCTGCTCGACTTACTCTCCTTATTGCTTTGACGATACGTTGCTCCAGGTGGCTCCACTCGATTGGCCTTTCACTCTGCATCAGCTCCAACTCGTGACCGATTGCCTTTTGCACCTCAGTCCGCACCAAGTCAGGACGTGAGGTTCGTATCGGGTACTTGCACTTGTTCACCTTCCTTGATCTCAGCGGTCGACTTGTCCATTTCAAATGCAGCACCACTGCTTGGTGGTCCGAGTAGCGCTTGGGTAGCTCTATGGCCTCCCATTGTACGGCGCTTCCCAGGTTTCCTGCGATATAAAATCGATCAAGTCGGCTTGCTGAGTTCTTTCTCCAGTATGTAAAATGCTCCGTCGGTTCCCTCTGCACTGGCCACTCCGGATCCTCCACTAGCTCCCGTGCGTCGTGTATGTTCCACTCCGTCACTAATCTTCTCAGTTCTGCACTTTCGCATCGCACAGGTAGAAGAACTCCCCTTTGGTACCGGTCCCGTTGCGTGTCGAGCACACAATTGAAGTCCCCTCCGAGCACTGCTACTGCACGATGAACTCCGAACTCCTTGTTTAGGTGTCGGAAAAAATGTTCTCGCTCTGATTTCTTGTTTGGTGCATACACATTTATCCACACCACTCCCTTGGACTGGATAGCGACTGTGCGATTTGTCCACTTGGCTTCCTCGATCAGTTGCGCTTCGCTAATCGTCTTCGGATTTGTGAGTATTGCAACACCTCCTATCGCGTCTGGATGGATGGACCAAAAGGACGTTGATTCGTCCTTGTTTGTAATCCCCCATATTTGGTTCCAGTAACGTCGGAGTCTGCGCTCTTCTTTGGCAGTGGTAATCCTCGTTTCCTGTAAATATATGATATCATACTTTTCTGCGGTTAGTGCCCCCTTGAGATCTTCTAACCATTTTGTTCGTTCTTTCTTTTTGAATCCGCACACATTCTGAGTTAATACCCGTAGCGTGTTAGGACATGGTCTTTTTTCCTTTTTTTGGCTTTTGTAAAATGCATTCTTGAGGGCGTGTAGCACGGCGTACATTTCTGTGCCCGGGCTACTGCCATCTTGGTTACCTGTTGGTGTCGCGCCTTTAGCACCTTGAAGGCTGGACCGAGTCCACTTCTCTGGCGACTTGAGCCATAATCACAGATAGAGCTGACCACTCGCTGAGCTCCTCTCCACTCTTGAAGGCGGCTTTGAGTTCTCTGGTTTGCTTCATCATCGCACAGAAATCTTCAATCGCCTCGTACATGCTGTCTGGGATTTCGGCATCTCTTGACCTGAACGTCTGCAGCTCCTCCTCGTACACCACTGCGCAGATGATGTAGCGGCTAAGCTTCTCTTGCTGGGTCGGGTGACAAAGTCGCAGAACTTCGAGGCCTCTGTACTTCATTTTCCCTAGCTTCGACCAGTCTTCCTTGGAGTTGAGTAGTGCCGCCCGTTGTTGCTTCGTAGTTGCCGTTGCAATCCTGTCAAACCAACCTGTAATCCATTCTCTGGTGTCTGCTTGGTCGGTGCGGAGTGCAAGACGTTTGAGTCCTTCCTCAATCACCTGCTCGCGCAGAACTTGGGTTAGGTCCACTAGCGTTTGCCCTCTGAGGTGATTCAGCACATGATGCGGTCCTGGCGACGTCTTCAGCATCGCTAGAATTCGCTCCCATTCGATGAGAGCTACCTGCGTCCATACATCATGATTGGACGAGAGCAGAGGAAAGGGGCATTTGGTTTCTTGTTTCCATTGCTCCTGGAACCCTTCCCAATGCTCCTGCAGCGTGCGCTCGAGGTCTCTGCGTTTCTGCCTAGAGTCTCCTTCGATCGCCAATCGTCTCGAGAGCGTTTTGGTTTTCTTGAGGGGGACATTGAGGCTGTTCAGGTTTATCGTGGCGTCGTCATCTATCGCTGTGAGCTTCAGAGTTTCGTCTCTCTCTCGCTTTCTGGGTTGTGGAGGTACGTCGATTGTGGACGAATGATAAACCACAAGCTGATTTTCCTGAGATGCGAACGACCAACCATGCTGTCCGCTAAGCTGATTTGGCTCGAATTTGTCTCGCTCGTCCAGCAGCGGAGTCCACCCTAACTCTCCCAAACTGGAGTTGTCACTGTCCTCCATTGGATCATCCGTAACTGGTTCGGGATCGAATTGACCAAATAGGTCGGTCTTGGGCTCCGTCTTGCTCCTTTCGAATCCTTGGAGATACTTTGCTAATGATGAGCTCGTCATATTCGCCGGTGGCGATGGGTCGTTAGGGGTTTTGAAATGCAGACTGTTGTAGTGTTCATTTGCAAATTTCATCACGATTGGTAGCGGGCTGCTCGTGGTCTCTGCTTCGATTCTTTCTTGACGAAGCTCTTCTTCCCATTGCTTCCCCGTGCACGCATGCTCTTTGGCTGACAAAAACTGGCCTCCTTCGTGGACTCTGGATTGTGGCTTGTAAATTGCAAAGCCTTTTCGGTTTCCGTACGTTGTCTCGATCAGCACAAAGATTTTTTTCTGCAAAGCCTTGGCCGCCATCCGCAGGGACTCTGATCCACCCCACACGGACCTTGGCAGCGTGGAAGATCGGCTGGAGGAGCTACTTGCGATATCCTTGAAATAGTTGAGAACCTCTGTTTTCCTTTCTTTTGGTTTCATTTTTTGGTCCCCTCTCCCCAACGCTTCGAGTATTCCCATATGAGTTCCTTCAGGAAATTCGAGATCGAAGTTGAGACGTGCGGCCGCGTCCATGCTTTGCTTGATTCTGCCTGCCGTTGCCTCGAGCAGCTTTTCATTTGCCTTGTCGTCCTGCGTGATTTGGAGCATCGCTTCCGCCACTGCATAAAATTGACAATTCCCGGTAGGTGGTGTTGTTGCTTCTACAAGGCCGTTGGCGTCCATCACGTCTTGAAGAGTGTATTCCCCGTCCCAGTCCATGATGTCATTGCGACCTCGACTTGTCTTTCCACGTGCACGTTCATTAGTTCGTCCATATCTCGTCTAAAGCGCATCAGTTCTTTTGCCCACCGGATATCATCCTTGGAAATTTGTCTTGGTCCATTTTTCTGGCTTGCCTTTGACGCGGGTCCTTTTGTGTTTACTGCTCCCCCGTTTGGTTTCGCCTTCGCCTGTTCTTTGATATTGCCGGTTTGTTGTACTGGCATTTCTGTTTCCTCTTTAGACGATACATTTTTTGTTTGATTTTTTGGGTTGGAGTGCGGCTGTGGGCTGGACGTGTTGGTCTCGTCAGGCGTCGCGGGGTTCGCGTTCTCGCTTGCCTTGTTTTCCCCTCTGGCGGGAGAATTCTCTGCTGCGGGTTGAAGTGGCTGCTTCTGTTTGTCAATACCTTCTAAGACAGACTCTTTAAATTCCGCTGCACTGGTAAAAGTGGCTGGCTTTCTCGGAAGTTTACTCACGATCCCATCATCTGCGTGAATGCAGTTGTTAGCTGTTAATTCCTGTTCTGTTGCCTTACATGCTCGCGCGAAATGTCCCGCTGCCCCGCAGATTAAACATGGAGCCATTCGGTGCTTGGATGCATGATGAAGGATGATTGTTCGTCCTCGCCAAATAATTCGGTTGATATCGATAAGTGCTTTTGGACAGAATTCTTCTTCAAACAGCACCTCCCACATCTGCGATTGGTGGGATCTTGGACCGTACGCATCGAGTGGATAGGCGTAGAATCGCTTGCCCGTCGTCTGCTTCAGGTATTCTAGGAATAAGGCCATATTCATTGAGCGAGCAGTGTTTAAAAGCTGAATCTTGTACTTGGATCTCGATTCTGCGTTCTGTAGTCCGTCTACTCCCAATTGCCTGTTCCAAACGTTGTTTGCCTTCGGTCGCTCTCCAGTTGTCTCTGTTGGGTGCGCGGATATGAGCTGCACCAATTGGCGTCGGAAGGGGATCGTCATTTTGTTCCATTTCGCCGCTGTGCTTCTGTCAAAGAAATAGAGGTGGAGAGAGTGAGTACTATCATTATATTCTGCAGCTTTGAGGTCTTTCAGCATCGCCATTGTCTCTTCCATTCTGCCATCATTTCGGTATCTCGCTGCTTGCAAGATGGCTTCCACGATTCGTCCGGTCGACTGATGATCTTTGTAAACTTGCGTCGCATCCGCTAATTTACCGATCAGTTCTCCTTCCACCTGAGCTGCGATGGTATTATGGAAGCGGAAGAGGGTGTCTCCGTCACACACTCGCCGTAGGAATTGTGGCAGGTGTCGAATCAGAAGTTCGCCTTCCGCTATAGCTAGCATGATTTTCCATTCCGTCGGTGTCGGCTGGCGTAGGGTTAGCGCAAACTCGAATTTTTGCTTGCAGTGTCTAATCATGTTGCGTTGCTCCTCTTCCGAGTATTTGTCCGATTGGAAGGTGAAAGGCTGGGTGCCCTGCTCGTTGACTTTTGTTTGACTGTTGGTGCTGGTTTGCGAGCCCCATGGCGTAGTCTTTGATTCTTCTGCAAGCCTATTCTGGTCAATTCTCTTTTGGATAAGCGCTATCGCTGTCCATGATGACCTGTGCATATCCTTACACAACTCTTGAATGATGCGTTTCCATTCGGAAAATGGCTTTTTCTTTTCCAGTGCCAGCAGACGGAAAAGATCGACCAGCGCGTCCGCTTCATCTCCATTTAGTTCTGGGTAATTGGCATCTGCTTTTTTGGGGTTTTCTAGATTTCGAATTCCGTTGTAAATCGAGGAAAAAATCAAGCGCGTGTCGTGTTCGATTTCCACTCGGCTTATCCCGTTGTCATTCTCCTTTAGCCGCGCTGCAAGAAGGTCGTATCGCTCTTGTGGTGTTGGATCCACCGTTCGAGCAGTGTTGCCTTCGGTCTCTGCTGCATGCTTGCTTTCATATTGCGCAGCTCTCGTCCTCTCCTTGCTGGCAAGTGACAGTTTGCTGTTCGTGTCCCGTGCCCCAGCTTGCTGATCGCTTTTCGTCGCGCTCTTCGGCTCATTAGCTTTCCCTGCTTCGTTACTCGTCTCTTCCGCAGTGATAGTCAATGGCTCGTCCATCGGCTCGTCTTCGTGCTCGCGCGCGCTGCTGAGATCGGCGCGCTGGCCTTCCCCCGCGGCCCCCACTTCGCGCCGACGCGCGTCGTCCTCCCCGCTCGTCCCCATGTTCGCCGCGGAGAGCCTGGGCGAAAGATCGCGTTTCTGATCTTATTAGAAGCTCGTATAATCAAAACAATATATTTGATCCTTGCGAAGAGACTGTTTTAGTAGACCGTCGTTTTTTTTTTGGTACTGGTACTTCCGATACACACAGCTGGTACCAGGGCTGGGTGTCCTTTAGAAGGCGGGATCGAAAGTACCGGCATCTAAGCTTCAAGCGATGCAATGCTAAGCTGGCACAGGTACGATACACAGCAGTTCGTATGCCGTCCATGCGATGATAATGCAGGAAGCGCCAGCATTCTGGTCACTCTATCGAAACCTCAATTTAGGTGACGTATTAAGCAATACGGCGCTATTCAATAGTCCCAAATCCTTTCAGAATTTACAATATGTCATTTTCAAGGCCATTTTTTTTTATGGTACAGTACATCAGACACAAAAGCAGAGTGCTTATGAGGCGTTATGCGTTCTGTACAAGTAACAAGGGTACTCTGTATCCTCCAAACGAAAGCAATGAATGCCCTACTACGGGCGGATATACGCTTCATCTAGTCACCAGGGGTGTTTGCGTACACAAAGGAATGCAGTGCATTCATTTGTAGATCATGATGATAGCGAGCTACTTACGTGTCAGAAAGAATTGGTGTTGAGGCTTTTGTCACTTCGCAGTGGCCATTCTAGAGAGGGTTGTGTGGAAAGCTTAGCTCGATGTTATCTCGATGAGATAAGTAGAACTAGAACGTTCGTGACACGCTGCCGGTGTGAAGAGCTCTTTTGCAACGGACATTAATGTGGTGCCGCCAACAACGAGAGATTTACCTCTCGTTGTGCCTAGTATTTTTTTTCTTCTAAATTCAACATTTGCTTATTGAACTCAGCTTTTTTTCCTCCTTCTCTCTTCAGCCTCGGCGGTTATACCGCCGCGCTCTACAAAATAGGTCAACGCTACTACATATCATGCCAGTTATCCCCCCTGCGTCTCACTAAATGAGGCTTAGTTGGCGATAGATGGACACACATAAGAGCCGCTCCATGAGACGACATAATATATTTTGCACGACATCGATGAAGATGATCGCACAACGGACGGGCAGGGAGCTTGTAGATTGCATACACTTCGTCATGTAAATCGTGTGGAAAATATTGACGCTCGACATCGTTGCTAGGATGAAATCGTCATCAACAGGATTCAGCTCCGACGTGAAGAACTTGAACAATTTCTTCATCAGTGACCGGAGAAGTAACGTGAACAAAAGCTGGGAGTTTTTGTCCAGAGTCTGGAAAATTGCACTGCAGGCTGGATACATGAGCGCCATCAGTGCTTGAGCACTCAACCAATTTGTGAATTTGAAAAACCTGATGAACTGGGACATTTTGGATCTACCGAACGTGATTGAGACGAAAACGTTCAAGAGCAACATGAACGGAGTTCCTCCCACTATGTATATGAATGGGCCCGGAAACATCCATAGTTCCACGACAAGCATCATCAACGCAGTGTATGTAACACTGACAAGCAGCGTGATCACGCAAATGCGCTTCGATTTGAGGTCTAAGTCAGGAACCATGAGATTCGCTTGCGCCAAAATCGCCGCACATATTAAGAGGCCGTCTACGACATAACGCCCCCAAAACGTGGTATTCGCACGCGAACTTTTTTTCGGATCCTGGAGCAGAATGCTATCGAACACGGTCACGACGCTCAACGCTGGGGGACGATAGAGGGCTAAAGCCAAAAGCACTCGCCAGACTGGACTTGACGCGCAATATTCTTGAAATGCAAGCAGCCGATTCACCGAATACGCTCGCTGCTGATCACGTGCAGAGGTGCTCAGTTTTGCGTGAATCGCTTGGATCCATTCGCCACAAACTTGAGGCATGACGTGAATTGAGATGTGACAAAAGCACGGGTGTCCATTTAATGGGATCTCGTCTGGTGTAAATGGGTCTATCATCCTCACGATACTTGGAAAGTGCTGTTGCTGTCTCTCGTCTGATCGGTGAGATAAAAAGCAGGGCCCGGCGCGCTAGATGTAGCCCTAGTCACGACAACCGATCATTCTGCATTTCACAGACTGGGTAAGCGACGAGCTGGAGTCGTCGATGGCGTAGCTCCTTACCCCGAAGTATCTTATACTGCACTTCTACCTATAAAAAGATACTAAATAATGCGTCAATTCTGTATGGTAGCCAATTGTATCGCTCCTCGGGATCGAACGGACAAGTGATAACAATCGAGTAAAGCTCGCATTTTTTTGGCGCATACTCATTTATCTATGTCGCTGAGTGTTAGTTCACCACTAGTTTAAGCTCCAATGCAGCGCAATCAATGGGTTGTGAAGAGGAAAAGCGACGGAAGGACGATGACATTGCTGCGTTGGTGCATCGTGGGGATCAGCTCGAGTGTCGCCGCCATTGGCACCATGACACTGGATGACCACCATGAGTATTCTGTCCTTCGCCTCTTTACATTCCACGAGTACTGTCACTCGGCACCCAAGTGACGTGTGGCCTCGGTGCTAATACTCGGCTGCGTGTCAGCGCTCGTTTTGTTTGGTCATCTTGGATGCGATCACGCTGCAAGATCCAAGTGAAGCATAAAGAAGCAGCACGGTTTTATTCGGGGCGTGCATTGCATTTTTTTTTACGGCCGTGATCGCATTCCTGGTGTGATCACGACGACCGTAACTGCAATGCATGCCCAGCTCAGCTCGTGATCCAGACATACAAAAATTGTCTTCGTAGTGATCGGCACCACGACCGCAAAACCATTTCGGGCAAACTGCTGGCTGTTCCCGGTTCCGTTCATCCTCACGTTCTCCTTTATCCTGTTTGCAACGTTTGCGCTCGGTACAGGCGATCTGGCCGAGCTCAAGCACTTTACGATTTCATCCTCCAAAAATTGGCGTCCTGTCATCGATGGTCGCTGTGTACTCTGTGTACCGTGCAATCTTCTTTAACTCTCGACGGAATTCCGCAAATTGCGTTTGTGCTGCTGTCATCACTCATCAAGATTATGCTCAAGTGCATCATCCCAAAGGCACCGCACATTGACGATGGTTTCACGCTCGCGACACACATGAGGGAGGACTTTTGTGTTCCACGTCCAAACGCCGAGTATTACCAGGATAGGAAGGATCTGACCGAGGCCAAAATGCACGGCGTTGTTATCAGCACCTTCATCTACGCGTTGTTAGAGCTGCTGGGTATGGTTTACGCCCATCTCACGATCAGGCGCCATGTCGGGATGTCCGTGTTCTACCAACTGGCGTTTGGTCTGGAGAGCAAGTGGCGAATCTGCCAGTGCTACTTGTTCATCTGTGCCTTGTCTTCCAGTACCTACTTACCCACAGCGATAAGTTGCTTTACTTCGTGCTATGAGCGTCAAGAGTCTAACGCCCTGTGAGATTGAGCCGACAGGCGATTACACTTTCAAGTTCCCGTACAGCCGCTGAAATTCCTCATTACTTATTTTCTTCAACTCCATAACTGCGCACAAAGTACGAACCCTCGTGACGAAAGCATTCGCTTTTTGGCAGGAACCTTCTGAGGGCTATGGTCTCGATCTCATGTGTCACCGCGTTCGCACCGCGGCCCAATCTTCGCGCTGCTGAGCCTTTTCAAGATGCGCATCAATTTGCCTCACCAAGGAGGTTGAAAGTCGTCGCAAGTTGAAGCATGTAATTGCAACTCATGGCGTCGCGCGCTTCAACTGTATCGCCCCAAGATCGCTCTCGAGTAGTCTCCGACTGCTCCAGCGTCGTCCTCGGCATCGTGGCAAACCAGCAGGTAAATGGTTAGCGTTGAGATTGTCGACATCGTATTATGGTAGATGCCGATCGCCCATAGCAGACAGCTGCTGCTCTTGTGCAGATTACTGTAAGATCGCCTTCGCGTCACTTCTCGTGGTCTGTGTTCTTTCGAAGACGCTTTCTTTCCCAGAGGCTGTCATCAACTTCCCGAGCATCAGCTAGCGCTCGCAACGCCCTGCATCCAAACTTGCGTCTATGGCATCACGACGGCAGCATCTTCAGCTTCCAGAGAGTGCGTATGGTCACAAGGGCGCGTTTCGCTCGACGTCAAGAGAAGCGCTGGTCGCGGGCATCGATCATCCATCTGCAGACGCTTTGTCCGACATCTGCAGCCCTCGCCCATGAGGACTCACCCAATAATAATGCGAGGCATGCAACTGCCGACGTGTGTGTAAAGGCGGCACTGTTGTTGGGCGTGTCGTCAGCGGGTGCTTCGGTTTGGAAGGAGTTGCAGTAGCGAGTTACGATTGTGCCACATAAATTCCTTTGGTATCAAATGATACAAGTTTTTACTAAGCAGCAGGGGGATTGCAGTATTCAGTATCACAGTTTTACTAAGGATAAAGCAAGTTAGTTTTTCGACCCTTTCACAACAATTTAACTGATTCAATCGCAATATAGAGGATATGAGAAGTGTTGTGTATTGCTTGCGTAATCCTTCCAGTGACAAAATTTTACTCGCGATAAAAAAGGAAGACAAAAAAAGTAATTTTTTTTCGTTTATGAAAAAACTTTGGTTTGCACTGAAACATCCGCCGCCAAGCATGAAAGTAACAAAAGAGGACAGTTTTTGACATTTTTATCCAGCTTCGTTTTCATTGAGGTAACAAAGTTTATAATGACAAAAAAGGATTGTATGTAGCGAAATCGGGTGAACAGGCAAAAGTGCGCGTTACGGTACACCAAAAGGAGCGAGACAATATATTGTCTCACTACTTTTGATTATCTGTGGCCACCCGTTTTGTCATTTGTGTCCAAAAAGGCATACAGCAGCAGAGGGCAACGCCGCACTTCTTGCGCTCTTTGGGTGGCTTCACTTTGTTTTTCACATAGAAGAGCCGCCGTCTGATGACCCAGAAAAACGAACACTAGGCCCGTCTGCCACAGTAAGTTGCCTCTTGCGCAAGAGAGCGTAACCTGCTGGCGTCCATATCCAGCTGGTCTGATACCAAAAAAGCAGAAAAAAATACAGCGGCCTATTGGGGGACGGTTACTCTCTTCCTTTTTCTTCTTCAATTTTTCGCGTAACCACTCGCTCGCCCATTGTTTCTCCTGTTCAAACGCGCCCAGTCGACTTCGCCATTGCGGAATGTGGACGAAGATGCGGCAGGAATTGGCGGCGGCGGTGGTGCTGGCGTTATCCCTCGTGACGACGCGCAGCGTGCATGGCACAGGTACGATGTTCAACGCCAAGTCGGGCCTCAAGCCCTGGGTCGATGTGCACACGCCGCAGGACGCATACGCGGCCACGTCGTCGCGCGGCGCCACGTGGGAGCTCGTGTTCAGTGACGAGTTCAACGTCGCGGGCCGCAACTTCACGGCCGGCAACGACTACCTCTGGACGGCGCTCGACCTGCCCGATGGCGTCAACGCCGCGCTCGAGTACTATTCGCCCAACATGTCGTCCACGGTGACCGAGCCTGACGGCCGCGGCGTGTTCCAGATCGAGATCCAACAGGAGCCCAACATTAGCTTTACGGTATACAACGCATACACGCGGCCGCCGCAGTACGAGACCCACAGCATGTACTACCGCTCGGCCATGGTGCAGTCGTGGAACAAATTCTGCTTCCAGGGCGGGTTGATGGAGGTGAGCGTCAAGCTGCCCGGCGCGGTCTCGTCAGCGAGCGGCAACCCGGACCTCGGCAACAAGAACGCGCGCGTCAAGAACATCGCGTACTACCCAACGTGGCCGGGCATCTGGCTGCTCGGCAACCTCGCGCGCGCGCTGTTTACAAAGTCGACGAACCGCATGTGGCCGTGGAGCTACAATGAGTGCAATGAAGAGTTGGCGCCCATGCAGCGCATCAGCGCGTGCGACAGCAATCCTGGATACGGGCTCAACAAAAATCAGGGCCGCGGTGCGCCTGAAATCGATTTGCTCGAAGGCGGCGGCACCGACGTGTCGACGTCCATCCAGCTCGCGCCTGGCATGCCCGACGAGTTCCGCATGATCACCGCCACGAGCGTCGACTCGAGCATCTACTGCTTCTACTCAGGCGACTGCAAGACCCCAGGCGCCAACTTTCCGGGCATTCCCACGTCGGTCTACAATGCGCGCGGCCACAAGAGCTGGTACCAGGGGCTCAAATATACGCCCAACACGCTGTGTACGCCCGTGTCCAGCCAGATCCAGGACCCGGCGACCGTCATCGCGATTGCTAAGAAAGGCTTCACGGACAACACGTGCTCGACGGGCGTCAACGTGTGTCCGGCGTCTCGCGATGGTGGCTCGAGTCTCGATCGTCTGGACAACACGACGCGGTATTGGGGCGTGAACGACAAAGGTGGGTGCATGCCCGTCATCAACGGCTACCAGGGCTCGTACCTGTGTGATCCGGACAACAGCAACAAGAAATGCGCGGATCCGCTCACGGCCGCGACTTCCAAGAGCAATGTGATGTCGTCGTTCAACTACCAGATGGATGCTATTTCGGCCAACTCAGGGCTGCCGCTTGCGGCATACACCGATTACCTCAGATACCAGGTTGAGTGGGTCACGGGTAGTCAGGGTTACGTGCGATGGCTTGTGGAGGGCATTCCAATTTTCGAGATTCCTGCCGAATCGATGGAGAACCCACCGCAAGACTCCAAGAATTCAAATCCAAAGAAAGTGATGATCGAAGAGCCCATGTACATCATTTTTAACGTCGCTCTCTCCACGAGCTGGGGCTCGAAGCCACCAAATCCAGGCAAGCCGTGCAAGGGCGACGGCAAGAACGCCGCGACCAACAAGATTTGTGACGAATTCCCGATGTACATGAAGATCGACTACATCCGTTTGTACCAGGATACCTCCAAGGGCTCCAATATGACGATCGGGTGTAACCCCGCGACCCACCCAACGAAGAAATGGATTGAGGGCCACATTGAAGAGTACCAGGATGCGAAGAACCTAATTGTGGACGTTGTCGGCGGGGCGCCGTGCAAGACGGACGATGACTGCACCGTGTCGACCGTCGCAGCCGCGGCGATTGTGACAGGGCAATGCAAGCGCGGCGTGTGTAGCTGCTTGTCATCGGGTGCGTGGGGTGGTCCACGGTGTACGCTCGCAGTTAGTGATACGGCGGCGGCCAAGGGCTTTGGTCCATCGATTGAACTCGCGTCGATCTTTGCGGCCATTGCAGTAGCGCTCTTCCTCTTTGTCATGTACAAGATCGTCATAGCGCGTCGCAACAAGAAGATGCTGGAAAGCATGACCGTCCCCAAGAGCGCCGCACGCTTCGACGTCGAGATCGACGATGTCGCACAGTCGCGATCTGCGCCAAACCCCGACGATAAGTTGATTTAGAAGCTCCCTGCCTTTCTCAGTCTTTTTTTCTCTACGTCTCGCTCTTCGCTAGATGCAAAACCCGTTCGTCTATACTGAGTGCAGATCGTGGGTCATTTTTATATACTCTCTTGGTGTCTGATCTGCATCCGCCCATTTGCTTTCTCTGCTTCGTACAATGACGAATTAATACAAACACGCAGTTTCACATTGCTTCCCATGCTTTCTGCTTTGGCATTCTGCTTCAATCGAATGAAAAGGATCGCAAATATATATATGATGGTATCTGGTGGAGAGAGAAGACTTGCACTGATCTCTGCATCGCGTCACGAGTGCTGCTTTACTCCGAGTCGCCATCGTGGAAGGTGCCTGTGAGGATCTTCTCCTCTTTCCCCAGCTCTTGGCTACTACGCGAACGCAAAGGCAGCAATTTGTAGTGAGTAAATGGTGAGCAGTCCTCGTACGATGCAAACAAGAGCATAAAGTGAAAAGTAACAATGTGATGGCTTACCTGGAGAGCTTGGGGATCGTGACCGATGTGTTCTCCATGGCATTTTTCTTGTGTCCGCCCTTCTGGAACGTCAGATTCGGCGCAAAGCTACGTTCGGGACCAGAAAATACGTTCTAAAAACATGAAGCATACGCAGTCACGATTAGGAGCAACAATCCCCACGTTGTACAAGAAAAGTTGATGGATCACTTACCTTTGCAGCAGCGTTTGATGATGATGGCGCGACGACTGGTGGCTGCACGAACGGGTTTTCGGACGCGTTCTCGCCTGTCGCGCCTTGAAACGCGTTCCACGCTGGTGGTGGATGCACAATCGCAGTCGATTGCTCTGATAGCACACAAACGCACAAACCCGACCAGTTAGTCACTCAGGATTATATATACGCCATAGAAATCCACACGTACTGGCAAAGACGGTCTGGAGGCCGTGCAGCGATTGTTGGATGTGGCTTTTCTGACCCAGCAGATCCAAACGCGTTCGCTTTGTGTCATGGTCGCGCTCCACGACGACGCGGCTCTCAGAGCTGTATGTGTGCCGATTCGGCAGCGGCGGCAAGAAACTCGGGACGTGCGGCGGCAGATCTTCGCGGTTGCCGATCTTCGTCTGCTCAATCGTGTTGCCCGCGATGTCGCGCTTGCGCACTGGAAAAGCTGGGATATCGCGCGGCAGCGGGCGCTTCGCAGTCTCTAACGCTTTCATCATGTCCGACAGCTCCACAGGTACTGGGAGCTGCACAACATGAACATGTCAGTCAGACGAAAAAGCAAAAGCCGCAAAAGTTGGACAGCGCCCCAGCCACACAAATTACCATGTCCTGCAGAGCCTGCATGAAATCAGTGGCACGCGGCTGCGTGCGACCTGCGAGCTCCGCGATGTCTTTCGAAGCGCCTCCGATCTGCTGAATATCTGCCATTTACACCACAAACAATGGGTCAACTTCTCCGTCATCGCGCCACAGTACCAGCAGCAGCTTGAATGCGTGCAGCACTCACATTTTGCCAAAATGTCGACAAGTGCATCGCCCGCAGACTTCTGCACAGCGTCAAAGCCGACGCCTCGAGCGATGTGCGCGACCGCCATCATGGACACCGAGCGCGCAAAGAGATCGCCGCTCGAGATCGCGCTCGCTTGGTCGGCTGCGGCAGCCCCTGCGGTCTTAACGCTCATGCTGACGCTCGTTCCGCCGCTGCTGGACGCGTTCACGGCGGAGCCGGACGCCTTCTTTTTGGCCGCGCTGCTGTTCGGGGCGTGTGCGCCGTCGCCGCGACTCGCGTCTTTGGTCGTCGCCCCCATACTCGGCGCCATTATATCTGCGGTTTTGCATCGGACACCAAGCGGTATACGTTCGCTTAAGTACGACATTTTGGGACTGTTCTTGTAGAGGAATGTAGACAGCTCATTGGGCTCGCCAAAATTATCCATCACTCTGCGATCCGAATAGAAGCCGCTTCAACCTGTAAAACGCAATAACCACAAAAAACCTCAACCCTCTTTCCGCTCCTCCCTCCTGCGCTCAAGATATTCTTCTAAATTTATGATTTGCTAAAGCAGCGTCAGCTACATGCTGTCCATTAGATACTAATAAAGTCCAGTCAGAACCTTTAAATAATAATGATTGTTTGATATTGCTAATGATTGTTAACCCGAGGTTTCCCATTTCCAGCGTAAGGTTTTATCCGTCGGGTGGGTGGGCCAGGCCACGTCGGGTCTCCCCCGAACGCAACCGTCGAGTGCCCGCCGCCCCTCATTTGCGCGCTTCCCGGTGGTTCTCATTCCCCGTTAGACGTCCCATCCGAAGCCCCTCGACCAGAATGCTGCGCGCCTCGCAGATGCTGTCGCGCGCTGGCCGCGTCCCGCACGCGCGCTCCTTCGCCGTGCTGTCGGCGCAGAAGCCCGCCGGCTCGGCGAACACGAGCCTCACGTCCAAGTACACGATCATCGACCACGAGTACGACGCCGTCGTTGTGGGCGCTGGTGGCGCGGGCCTCCGGGCCGCCATGGGCTGCGCCGAGGCCGGCCTCAAGACCGCGTGTATCTCGAAGCTCTTCCCGACCCGTTCACACACGGTCGCGGCCCAGGGCGGCATCAACGCCGCGCTTGGCAACATGTCGGTCGACGACTGGCGGTGGCACATGTACGACACGGTCAAGGGCTCGGATTGGCTCGGTGACCAGGACGCCATCCACTACATGTGCAGAGAGGTATGTAATTTTCTTTTTTCCAGTTGAAGAATCGGAGGTTTATGCGTTATACTGATGATGCGATGCTTTTGTTTGTGTACAGGCGCCTCAAGCTGTGCGTGAGTTGGAAAGTTTTGGGCTTCCGTTCTCGCGTACCGAGGAAGGCAAGATCTACCAGCGTGCGTTCGGTGGTCAGAGTCTCGAGTTCGGCAAGGGCGGCCAAGCGCATCGTTGCGCGTGTGCCGCGGATCGTACCGGTCACGCGATGCTCCACACGCTCTACGGCCGTTCGCTGGCGTTCGACACGTCGTACTTTATTGAATACTTCGCGTTGGATCTGATCATGAACGACGACGGCGACTGCGTCGGTGTCATCGCGATCAACATGGAAGATGGCACGTTCCACCGTTTCCACACCAACAACACCGTGCTTGCCACAGGCGGCTACGGCCGTGCGTACTTCTCGTGTACCTCGGCGCACACATGCACTGGTGACGGTACTGGTATGGCGCTTCGTGCAGGCATCCCATTGCAAGATCCAGAATTCGTGCAATTTCACCCAACGGGTATCTATGGTGCCGGGTGCTTGATCACAGAAGGCTCGCGTGGTGAAGGTGGTATCTTGCGCAACAGCGAAGGTGAACGCTTCATGGAACGTTACGCGCCAACGGCCAAGGATTTGGCGTCGCGTGATGTCGTGTCGCGTGCCATGACGATGGAAATCCGCGAAGGTCGCGGTGTCGGCAAGCACAAGGATCACATTTATTTGCACTTGGACCACTTGCCTGCGGAACTGCTTGCGGAACGTCTTCCAGGTATCTCGGAAACCGCCGCTATTTTCGCCGGTGTCGATGTGACGAAGGAACCGATCCCAGTGCTGCCAACCGTGCACTACAACATGGGTGGTATCCCAACGAACCATTTGGGTGAAGTCGTTGTGCCAGATGTTGCTGGTGGCATGCCAGGCAGCGTTGACAAGATGCACCCTGACCGTGTCGTTAAGGGTTTGTTCGCGGCCGGTGAAGCGGCGTGTGCGTCGGTGCACGGTGCCAACCGTCTCGGTGCTAACTCGTTGTTGGATTTGGTCGTGTTCGGTCGTGCGTGCGCGTTGCGCATTGCTGAGATCACGAAGCCAGGCGAGAAGAAGCGCCCAATGCCATCGGACGGTGGTCTGAGCTCGATCGCTGAAGTCGACAAGCTCCGCTACGCCGACGGCCACATCCCAACCGCTGAACTGCGTCTAGAGATGCAGAAGACCATGCAACTCGATGCCGCCGTGTACCGTACGCAATCGTCGTTGGCAGCGGGTAAGGAGAAGATCGATCAGGTTGTGCCAAAGTTCAAGGACATCAAGGTGACGGACCGCTCCTTGATCTGGAACACGGACCTCATTGAGACGTTCGAATTGAAGAACCTGCTCGCATGCGCGTCGAGCACGATGCACGCGGCCGAAGCGCGTAAGGAAAGTCGTGGTGCCCACGCGCGTGAAGACTTCACGGAGCGTAACGACGAGGAGTGGATGAAGCACACTCTCGCGTACCACGGCGAAGACGGCAAGACCCACATCCGATACCGTGAAGTGCACTCGGAGACGTTGGACGAAAACGAGTGCAAGCACGTGCCTCCGTTCGCCCGTGTGTACTAAGCATGCGTCTGTGAACTGTGAGAGCAAGCAGCTCTCGCGTTCTGCACACCGTCATACAGAAGAACCCCCCCCCCTTCACGAAACAAACAGAAACACCCCAATTAAATACACGTACATTCTCCTTTTCGGCTCGACACGTTGGACGCGAATAGCTAATCAGCAGGCGTATGTGCGTCAACTCGCGTGCACTTTGGTGACGCATCTGAAGCTGCGACATGCGATGCGCGTCAACCACGGCAGCGGCTGTTGACGCACAGGCATCCAAGGCTGCACGTGGGAGCATGCTGATGAACGACATTCTCGCTATCCTGCAGGGCATTTGCGTCATTCTCCAATCTCCTCCGCACCCAGTAGCAGTCAAGACCAACTCGCTAAGCTCACCTCCAGGATCCAACCATGGCTCCAGCTTCAACTTCGTCTTCTTCTTCGTCCAGCGTCCTTCTCGTCACGGGCGCTTCTGGGCCACTCGGGACGTCGGTCGTCAATCACCTTCTCCACACACTGCGCGTGGAGCCGAGTCGCATCGTCGCGGGCACGCGCGATCCGGAGAAGCTCGCGCACTTTGCAGATGCCGGAGTGACCGTCCGTAAAGTGGACTTCGACCTGCCCGAGACGATCGCGTCGGCGAGCGCTGGCATCACGCGCGCACTGCTGATTAGCACGAGCGGGGCCGTGAATCGACTCGGACAACACAAGGCTGCAATTGACGCGTTCGCAGCTGCCGGCGTCCAGCACATTCTCTACACGTCGCTGCCCGAGATCTGCACGCAAGGCCCGGCGGGTTTTGTCGTGGAGCACGAGGAGACAGAGAAAATGCTGCAACGCAGCGCCGTGCCAGGGTATACGATCCTGCGCAATGGTTTGTATTTCGAACTGAACGTGCCTTCGCTCCGCGATGCGTTGCGGACCGGCGTGTGGCAATCAGCCACCGGCGATGGGAAGGCTGCGTTCATCGCGCGTGACGACCTGGGCTTGGCGGACGCCGTCGCCCTCGCCAACAACGACTCGAATGGACGCTATGTGTACACGTTGACGGGGTCCGAGGCACTTTCGATCGCCAAAGTCGTCGACCAGTGCAACACTAGCTTCGGCACCACATTCACACCGCAGCCGAACATCCCAGAGCACGACCGCGCGCAGCAGCTGATGCGTTTTGGCGTTCAAGCTGCAATTGCTCACGGCCTGGCCAAGTTCGAGACAAACATCAAGGATGGATACGGCGCCCAGGTGACCGACGACTTCAAGAAGCTCACGGGATCCGAGCCACGCACGCTTGAGACGTGGTTCAAGGCCGAAAAGAACACGCTGCTGACGCTGTAGACGCACTCGGCTCGAAGCACTCAAAGCCAACTAGTGGAATTGGCTGTGCACCATACAAACGTTCTCCCTTCTCGCGGTCGCACCCTTTAGTTGTTGTCTTTGTGTAAGCACGGGAACGATTAATTGACCCCTAATGGAACACAGCACGATAAGCGCAAAACATACAGTCAGTTGGACTGCACTGCGTGTGCCATCAGATGCCACCGCATCCATTTTGCTACTCACCGTTGTGGCGCACCAGGTACTGGACCACATACAAGATCCACTCGATGATGTTCGTCTGGTACAGACGCCACTCGCGCTCCAGCGCAAACGCGAGCTGGTAGAACACGGAGACACCGAGAGAGCGCTGAGCGCGGTAGTACACGTACAGCAGAGTGAGCGACTCTAGCAGCGCGTAGACTAGGATGTTTCTGATGGTGCTACTCAGGTCGTGAGTTGAGGCACGGCCGATGTCGTCGTAGTACTTCGTATTCGGCAAGTGGACCATGATAGGTTGCGTCCATGAAACGCTGTATCGTGTTGGCCGAGCATGAGCAACATGCAGATGTTAATGAAGCTTAGAAACAGGATGCTCACGACTGAAAACACAAACGAGACCGGGAAGCGCCAGCATACTGCGAGCAGCAGCATCGGAGCTTCAACACTAAGTGCCGCAGCCACTGCGATCATCACGGCGTATTGATCGCTCAGCTTGACGCTAGCAGGCGAACTTGCAAAAGAATGATAAGAGCCATGCCGGTCACAGAAACGAACGAACGCGCCCAATACACCAACACACGTTGTTCGCGCGCCATCTGTGCTCAGGAGGTTGCAACGGCACTGCTTCGATCAGAAACAGCAATACGAGAGCTGGCATGCCGTAGACGAACAGCACAGCAAACACACGCCATGGCGAGACCGACTGGCAATATTCGTGAAACGCAAACAAGCGATCGACTGAGCACTCGCGATGGCTGTGCGCGATGGTACGACGACCACTCGCTCTTGTCGTTGGGGGAAAACCTGGTACTTCAGACGAGCGCACAGTCCTGGAGCTCCTACGCGCAAAGCTTCTAGCTGACAACACCATCTCACCGAGCTCTGACGAAAAGAAACATGACACACGAGGCAAAGAGGAAGCACACAGGATAGTGACACGTTTTCCTGAAAGCACGCATGAGATCTATCGTCATCACCAACCGCAAATACCTACTTGGTGTTTTTACTAACAAGTCGCAGCACCTTCAAACAAAGCAGGAGACGATGCAGATGGTTGAGGAGTTCGGTGGCGTGGAGTAGTGGTCAAAGCATCTGAGACCGGCATTGATGCATTAATGCATCTGCAGTTTAAGCAGGTAGGTGGAGTTTTCTGTCTCAAGCGATGTTCGCTAATACTTTCCTGCTATCTGGTGGTAAGTTACGTCGTGAAACGAGGTGTTGGAGCTAAAAGAACAGGCAGATAGCGACGGCGATCACAACCTTGATGAAAGTCGTCCCCGTCGTGTAGTAGCCGTCGCTCTCGGACGCATTGCAGTAGCTGTCGGTCGAGACACTTGTGAACACGATAAACACAGCTGCGAGTGTCAGAAGCGAGTACACGGCGACACCGGTCGCGATCGCAAACAACAGGATAAAGTATTTTCCGCGACACCACCACCTCTTGATCTCTTTCGGCTTGAGCAGGTAGTAAAACGTACCCAAAATCAGCCCAGCACACGCCGAGTAGATGGTTCGATAAAGGTACCACATCACGCCTTCACGCACGAACGAGTAGCTAATGGCCGGGCACGCAGCGTTCGCCTTGATAAGATTATCCCAAAACTCGGTTGTCATTGCCGTCATGATTCCGAATGGAATCGTGACAATAAGACCACAGGTCACGGACAATGCGTTCACCGATGCATCGAGCGACAGCTCCGTCACATCGGTGCCATTGATCCACCTGACAATAGCGTTGTCTTTTGTCAGTCTCACGCGCAAACGCACAGGCCACGAAAAAGATGGCTGGGGCGTTTCTAGAGTCTTGGCTTCTTCTGCACTCGTTGATGGTGCAACGGCATCACCTTCGTCGACGGTCTTCGAGGTGACTTGAACACTCTGGGGCAATGGTGTCGGCTCGTTCTCGGCTTGTGGTGTGACAATCATCGGGAAGAAGGCTCACTTGGCCAGGAAGTGTCGACTATGAGGCTAAGGAGAAATGGTACACAGTAGGCAACGGGCAGGGCCCTTTAGCAGTTGAGAAACCACCGCTTGCTACCATCGCGCCATTTTTGTCCATACAGTGCTGCATCGCACCACCCCCGTCTCACGTTTGCAAAACGAGTCATGCGTATTTTCGTCGCCAGTAATCTTTCTGATACCAAGCCGCCCCGATTTGGTCGCCTGACGTGACAAGGCCAGCGTCGTCATGCAGTGGAGGAGAAACAATAAGCAGCGATGATGGCGCCAGACAATCCGCTGATGACACGCCAATGGATGCCAGTGTCGAAATCAAATCTTCCTTTTCCTGCTGAAACGTCTGGCTTCGATTGCTGTGTCGCCCGCCATTGTCCATGACATTCTCCAGGGATTGATCTAGCAATGCGTCCATGGTCTGGTCGAGCTCTGAATGCTCTCGTGATACAGTGGGTCTTGTGCAGCGCGTGCCCGAAGAGTTGTGTTGCTTTGATATCGGGGACGACGGGATCTCAAACCGGTCGGAAGCAGAATAACATGGAGCAAACGATTGGGGTGGCTGCTGAGTCGATATTCCAGGTGAACGCCGCTCGGTGGCATCAAAGAGCTGCTGGAACTGCGAGTGCAGGATTCCGAGCTGCGTGTTGAGATGGTTAATTGTCGAGAAATCCGTGAACGGTACTGCAAACGAGGCTGGCGCAGGAGGCGGCTGAGGCGCAGTTTGAGGTGGGGGCACTGTCGCTCCCGACGAGCCAGCTGGCTGGTGGCCCGTGCTGAACGCGCTAGCATGTGCCCATGAAGCTGGAAACGGATTCATCATACTAGGAGGCATCGAACGCTGGGTCATGTAAACGCGAATCGTGTGCAGCTGGTCGAGCAGAACTTTGTTGTTATCCTCCACACGATGTACCTCTTTGCGCAAGAAGTCGCACTCGGCCATCATATTTTTGTACTTTTGCTCGACGTGGTCGCGCACATCTTCAATGTGTTTGATTTGTGTCATCAGTTCGTTGCGTTCCGTGAGCGCTTTCATGTTGAAATCGTCGCGGAGTGCCTTCACAACTTGGTGGCACTTGCGAACCCACTCTTCACTTGATCGGTTTACGCATGCAGCTGCAAGTTGTGGAAGTTGCCATTCCAGTCCTTTCTGCATCATATCGAGTTCGTCATGAAATTTCTGCCCACTCACTTGACGCGCGACCTTCTCGTCGTCGAGTTGCTGCGTGAGCTGGGTGATTCGATGCTGAAATTGCTCTCGTTCCCGCCGTAGTTCTTGAATCACGACGTTGTTTTCGGCCTCGACGTTCCGGTTCTTGAGCTGAGCGAGCTCTTCTTTCGCGTCCAAGAGTTGTCCATCGCGTTCTTCCACTCGGCGTGCTTCCTTGAGTCGCCACGCTTCGGCTTTCGTAAATCGCTCTTCGATCCGTAATATCTCATAATCCTTCTGGGCAATTTGACTTTCGAGCTCGCGCATGCGGAACGTGATCTTTTCAACCTCTAGACGCTTTTCATTTTTGTACGACGAATGCTCTGCTTCAAGGTTCGCCAGATGTTTCTCTAGCGCTGCTTTCTCGTGTGCATACATGTCTTTTTGCGCTTTCTGCTGTTGCTCTTTGCGCTTCCAGTTTTCGACCTCGACTTGCAATTGATGAGTGTGATTGCTTGCCATCTCAAGTTCCTGTTTATGTTGCCGAAGTGCCTTGTCTTGCATCGCGATCCGCTCGTTCAGCCGATCGTTTTCGCGACTAATTTGCTCGTTTTGCTTTTCGAGTCGCGCTAACTCCTGTACTTTCAACATCTTGATCTGGCTCTGTAGTTCCTGGACCTCCATTTGAAGTGTTGACGCCACTGCTAATTGCTCCTCGTGTTGCTTCCTAATGTACGATTGCAGCTTTTGTACCTCGTCGCTTTTATCTCGAAGTTCGTTCGTCAAGTTCCATCGTTCTCTTTCGGTGACACTCTTGTCGCGTTTATATTCTTCTTCTTGACGCAACCATGTGGACGACTTCGACTCCAGCGAGCTCATTTGGTCCAGTTGCACTCGCACTTTTTCGTTGAGAATGCCTGCCTGTGTCTCCTTTGCTTCCAGTGCTGCCACGGCCGAAGCAAGTTTCTTTGTCAAATCTGATAGATTTTGGTCCTGTTGCTTGACTTCACGAAGTGCGCTTGTTTCCCTCTCTTCTGCGTCAGTCAGTTTCGCTTGAATGGCTTTGTTCTTGTCTTCCAAGTCCTTGATAAATTTACTTTGTCGGTCGAGCGTGTCCTGCAAGACACCTACACTTTCTGTCCTGCGTTCTTTCTCCACCATCTCTCGCTTGGCGTCATCCAGTTGAATTTGAAGCAATGCCAGCTCCTTTTCATGATCTTGTTGTTTCTGCACCATGCTATTGCGTAATACACGAATCTCACTTGTGTGTCCATGTTGCTCTCGTTCGATCGTGGCCTGAAGCTTTGCCACCGACTCACTGAACTCCTGATACTGCTTTTCTTTTTCGCGCACATCTTGCTGCGCTGCAGAAAGCTGCTGTGTCAGCTCACTCAGTTGCTTTTGTAAAGCGCTTGTCTCAGCCTGCGCAGCAGCCGCGTGTTGCTTGATTTCCATCACATCTTTACTCGATGACGACGCTTGCTGCTGCTGGGTTTGAACCAGCAATTCTTTTTCGCCTTTCAGCTGCTCGATCACGTGGTGCAGTTTGCCAATGCTGGCTATGTGGTCCTGGGTTAGTTTCTGGATATCGCTCTCTTTTTCTGCCAGTTTAGTTTTGCTTTCATTGGCTTTCATTTTCAGGTAGTTGCTCTCCTTTGCCTCTAGCCGAGCTTGCTCGAGTTGCTGTTGAACTTGTTTGACCTCAGAGACCAGAGTATCGTTCTGTTTGGTCAAATCCGCGATCTTTTTTTCAAGCTGCTGGATTTTCGAGAGATCTATGGTGAGCGAACCTTGCTGCGCCATATCTTTCCCATCCCCAAGACCACTCGCATGTGACGTTGTACTACTAGCTGTCATCTCTTGGAAAAACTGGCCCTTGATTGTCGTCCCGATCCCTCGTCGTGGAGACGTTTTTGAGGAAGCTGCTGCACCGGATTGTGTCGGTGACGTTGAACTTGACGCAGCACCAGTCCCTCCACTACTTTCCAACACCATTGAGGTCGCAGTACCTCCAGTTGCCATTGCCGACGAGACCGATACAGTACTGCTCGATCCGTACATTCGGGACGAGAAGGGAATATTGGTTCCACTGGAGCTCAACGCTGACGACGACGAAGATAATGCAGCAGTTGTATTCCCGCCTCGAGAATCGATTCCGGTGTTAAACGACGACCTGCTGTTGCTACCGAGCACGTCGCCTTCTTTTCGACCAAAACTGTTAATTTTGCTCAGGGTCGCTGAAGTCGTCGCTGCGGTTGATGCGGCGGTGCCAAGTGTCGGAATGTTGTCGTTGTCGTCATCATCTCCATCAAGAAGCCACGAGCGATCTCGTCCGAATCCACCACTAGGCGTCGATCCCGCAGCTGCTGCAGGTTTGTTCCTATCAAATACAGAAGACGCGATTGATTCGCTCTTGGTGGCCGCTGCCATCATTGCTGAGGTGGACGAGAACGGCGGTGCAGGTTGTGGAAAGAGCGACGAGATGCGTGATCCTTTCGTGGTATCGTCCGACTTTGTCGCCATCCGTTTTGATGGCAATGGGTCCTCGTCGCTGTCTTCGTCAAAACTGTACACCTCCGCGTTGGAGATCGCTGATGGCTTTGCAACATTCACGTCTGTAGCGCTACTGCTGATTGTAGCTGCTGGCTGGTGAGACTTGGCGCTGCTACTTTCCAGGCTTTTGTCTTGTTGGTTCGTGCTGTTGGCGTGTTCGGTCTTCTTGGTCTGGATCAGCTCGCGGTAATGCGCATCCAATGGGTGTTCCCAAATGCTCTCCTCGGTATTTGAGTTAAAATAGTAAAGCGTGCCGTCCTCGGTTTCTCCTTGTTCCCAGCCATCAGGAAGCGCCGCAAGCAGCGCTTCTTCGACGGCCGCCATCAAGTGCGGCTCCGCATCGGGGTCTACTCCCAGACTCACGGCATGGTCGCGAAGCGCAGCCTTGAACTCGGCGCTCGTAGTGTCCATCACGGCTGGACTTGAACGCACAGACGTTTTGACTCAACTCACACTAACCAACAACTAGATGGTCTCATTGTGGCTTTTTCCAAGCTGGAGAGGTGGCGAGAGAGACTGCCAACACCCTTGCAAGCCATCTTTAGACGCAGCACCTAATCCACTACCTTAGTAGCTGCCTCCCAACGTCCTGACGATGGGCTTGCGTAACGGTTCTCAAACTCGAAGGATCTTATAGCTCGAATGTATCCACACTCATTTATTGCTTTACTGCCTCCACCTCTACTTTAAAACCCCTTCGTTCATCGGGTACTGGTCCATTTACATTTGAATGAAAAGTTCGCACCTACACACAACAAAATCGGATGTGAGTCACCATTCATTATGCCACTGATTCAGGCAAAAAACCCACTGCCATGAACCAGCAAAAACTGGAAAACGACCATGATCCAAGTGAAGAGATAAGTAACACTGGTATATTTGCTACTCATTCTCCAACGCAAACGCCAGTTGATAGCATACCGACACGTCAAATTGTTGCTGTATTCGTCGCGCGACGTACAACAAGCTCAGGGGCTCCATGGTGCCGTAAGCGAAAATGTTTGTTACGGTGACCTCGAGTTTCTCGTGAGTGAGTCCACTCATGTCCTGGTAGTATCGAACGTGTGATTGATTATTGAAGTTGAGGTATATTGCGTAAAGCGAACTAGCACTTGCAAAGACTCAAAGTGACCGCAGTCGCGCTTTAATTGTTCGCCACAGCGCCATCTCGATCGAGCTTCTGATGCATAAAGTAAAGCTTTGAAAGCGTTTTCGTTATGGTAGAAGACCACGCACTCGTAAGCAGTCTGATCCAGGCTCTGGGTTTAATTTTAGTGACAAAAATCGTCCCGATGCATATTGTTATCTGGATAGTCTACAGTAGTTAGTAGTTAACTGAAGCGTTCAAATTCTGAACGTTACATTACGCAAGTGACAAGATTTTGACCCAATCTGAGTTGTATTTTTGGCCAATGAGCAATTTCGTCACAAAAACTCTTCAAAAGAAAGGCAGACCGGACACTCGACCAGACCGACTGTAGCCCTATGAAAATATATTTAAGATTAGTTGAACCGAGAGCGTTAACAAAAAAAGTTTCATACAGTAGCGCGCACAGCTATCAAATCGCTTTCATCCAGCATGCACCGATGCAAACTTGAAGGAAAAATCCGCACCTAGAGACCCCATCAATCCAAAACAATACTCAAAAGTTAGTATCAGCCATTTTTCGTCTATTCAATAACAGCATCTTCGGCTTAACGCTGTGAACTAGCAAAAACTGGAACACCACAACGATCGCCGACAAAAAGCAGCACTGGTAAATGCGCCACTCGTTCTTCAGCGCAAACGCCAGTTAATAGCACGCTGAGACACCAAATTGTTGCTTCATTTTGCACTCAACGTACAGCAAACTGAGCAGCTCCATGGCACCGTATACTAGAATATTCGTCACGACAGCTTTGAGTTTGTCGTGAGTCCATCCATATCTCGATAGTATCGTACATTTGGAAGAGAACAGTGATGTACACAGATTAGACGATCGGTACTGCTGCTTCGATATACCCAATTATGGCAATTGATTCACTTGCATGAAGCAGCATTACTGCTTCTCTGGTGACTCGGGACTGCGTGAAATCTGGCGCTTTCATTTCAGACGGCGACTGCCTTACCGGAAATGTTGATCTAGTTAAATGTCTTTTAGGTGGTATAATCTTATTTGGTAGAATGACAGAGTCCAATCGGCTCAACTCTTGACGATTTCTTTCAGACGCAGCAAACCTCGCGGACCCAACACGTTATTGCAGCTCTGTGGACCAAAAAAAGCATGAACGTGAACTTGCTGCTCAATCTCCAAATCAAACACCAGTTAAGCAAGACCTGGAACGCCAAAGCTGCTGCTGTGATATACTACGTTCGTAACAGCGATCCCGAGGCTCTCTTTAACTGAAGCATTGTGCATTCTCACAAACATTCAACATATAGTCCAACGAAAAACAATTGAAACCAAGAAAATACAGAATGAGAAGGTACGATACATCTTGATGAACTTCACCTCAGCTTCCACTTTACCCGCATGAAGTTGACGCCTTATTTCTTCGATGATCTGCACTTGGCAATGGTCAATGATGCAACGACGGTAGCAGGAGTCCTGTCACCCTGGTTTACGCATGACTGACATAATCCCCACGTTGAGCTTTCAAGCTGAAATTTTTCACTGATCCTCACAAAGCCACTCAAACTTGAACGAGAAATCGGTACCTACAAGGAAAAAAATTAGTCTCGCAGCCAGCCTTTCTGTCATCTCAGGCATTGCAGATGCCATTCGCAAGCCAACAAGATAACTCACGTACCAGTGTGAACAAGCATGAACTGAAACACCACCAAGGTCCAGTCCTGGAAGTTGTAATGATAAACCTGCCATTCCTTCTCGAGTGTGAACGCGAGTTGGTAGAACACAGAGATCCCAAAGTTGCGTTTGAGCGTGCAATACAAGTGTATGATCGTGAGCAGCTTCAAAGCGGCGTAGATCAGGATGCTGAGAATGACGCTCTGCAATTTGGCTTCCGTCAGCACGCCCATATCTTGGTAATAGCGCGCATTCGGCAACTGGAAGAGGATTGTAATGTAGATGGCATAAAAGATAGGCACGACGGTCTCAATGAATTCCACGACCACAATTCTCTCGACCTGATGCAAAAGCTGCAATGTTTCGCGAATGAGCATTGTGTTCTCTTCTGCCATTGGCTGTTGCGACGCACTCGTTCGTCGAATTTCAGGCACAATCACCGTGGGCCTCATGAGGTGAAGCGGACACGACTTAGCTGCTTGAAGTGACGGTGACACCATCGGAAATGGAGCGACTAATCGATTAGGCTGGATCACCTTCAGGAGAAACAACTTTTTTCCCGGATCGTTACTTGGCCATTGATGCCAGCTCGGCCGCCGATGGTGCTGGCGCTCTCGTAAAATATCGAACTCGTCCTCGGCAATGGATGAAAGCGACAGGAGGTTGTTATTGGCGTGCGGCACTGACGCTCGGTTCATCACCAAGCTGCGCACGAGTGCAACGAGGTCATGGATATCTTCTTGCCCAGGTACCGACGGCGCTTGTCGACGCAGGAGCAGGTCACGCAGAACGTGGAATTGGCGATGCAAGAAAAGAAGCGCTACGTGGTTCTGCGTGACGTCGACAGCGATGATACCGGCACTCACCCAGACCGTGCTCGCCGTTTGCATGCACTTGATCATGTACAGCGCGTCGAAAAAGTCGACACAGGACACGATTGCGGGCCGCAGATCGCCAAGGTCACGCGCGAGATGTGCGAGAATGAGCTTGTACATGACTTTGGCGACGGGGAACACGAGCACGAACGCGAGCTGTGCGTGGCCCTCAAGGCGCAGGAACACGGCATTGCAGCTTGGGTACACGAGCACCATCGAGATCTGCACGCTGACGGTCACGAAGAATTTTTTCAGCTTGGTGTGCTGCGCTGCGTCGGTAGTAACCACTATAAGCGTGAAGCTCGCGCACAGGATCCCGAATGGCGTGCGTCCGAGCGTGAACATGAACGGGATCGGAAACCCCCACCACGCCGCAAGCATCATCAGGATGCTCGTGTATCCGATGCTGACGCATGTCATGATCGTGGGCACCTTGCACGCCGTGAATCGCAGCGACGGGATCACCTTCTTCATCTTGAGCAGCACGCCGCCGCAGTTGGCAAACGCGATGATCCCGGCGCGAATCCACAGCGTCACGTTCGCCTTCCAGCTCTCACGCGGGTCCTGAAGCGGCAGCACATCGATGAGTAGCACGATAACGAACGTTGGCAGCCAACTGAGCACGATGAGCAGGAACGCGCGCCACCGCGGCGCTGACTCGCAGTACGCATGAAACACCACGAGCCGCTCCGCCGAGTACGCGCCGCGGCCCGTGGATACGCTCGCGTACGCAGCCGCAAGCGCTCGGCACGTCGTCCTCCATATTCGGTGGATACCCGTCATACCGTTGACGAGCGCGCGGGTGCTGCTGGAGACCTGGAGAAAACGAGGCGCTGATGACGGACGACACCTTCGTATCCGGAGCCCATGGGCGTATTTTTAGCAGCCGGTGCTGCGAGTTAAAATGGGATTAACGCAAACACAGAAGCATTATTTGTGATGGGGCCGTGGAATAGCGCATGTAGAGTATGCACGCGCGTCGGGGCGCATCAGCAGACGAGGGAGAACGCAGCGGCTGCCATTGCTCCTAGATAAAAGCATGTGCATCGCATGCGTCTTTGCAAACTGCAACATGGAGAATTATTTCTATTTTCATCCAATCCCATGTTGTCGTTATACTGAAAACAAAAACTACTGGTAGAAAATCGGGAGTTACTGCTTTCAGCCAATCATACAGTATGATTCATACTCTATGAGCGAAAATACAATGGGTATTTCATTCAATCAGCGACATGAGTGAGTGCGTGCATGCAAACCCAAGGGTAGTTAGCTGGCCATGCGTGTGGTTTCTGAATGGCGCTACGTTGTATTGTAGGCAAATGATTTCGCGCGCACTCGGGCGAAGCAACCAACCGCGTCCATGGTTCGTGGTGGTGGTGATGATGCACTGCGACAAACATTGCTGCTTGTACGTACCGTTGGCAGTGTGGCGTACGCCGCAGCATATGTAATCTCCAACTGCGTTGTTGCAGTTTCGATTAAAACGATCAGATGGAGAGATGGACGAGCTGGCCGTCATCATGGCGCGGATGCAGTGCGCTACGGCGCTTGGTAGATTTGTTATGGCACCCGCCGACAGGATGCCCAAGGACGCGATTGGCGTGCTGTTCCAATATCTGATCCACCGTGTCGCTTGTCTGTGACTTTCCGTAGCTCCTTAGCACCAAGAAGGCAGAATGCTATACGCATTCACACATGTTCCTATTGGCGAGCATCCTCAACGAGGATCTAATCTAAGAAAAAAAAGACAAGGAAAAGGTTTTGAAACTCCAAATATATAATCCATAATTAGTCATACTTTAAATCTCCTAGTATCATTCATTTTCCCTATTGGTAACCTGCTTAGCTGAGCACAGCCGTGGTCGAGTGCATGAAGCTCGGTCGCACTGTCGTAGGCACACACTGGTTCTTCAGCAGCGCCTGCTGCAGGCTTGGCAGTTTGCCCGACGAGGCCAAGGCAGGAATCTCTGGGACATACGTGGCCGCAGGCTTTGGCATGATGGTCTTTGGCTGCTCGTATATTCTGTGACTGGTCACTGGGATCTCGCGCGCGTGGTGCGTGGTGGCATCGCTGTTCGATGCGACGCCTTCCCAGCTGAGGTGGGCCACACAGAAACGCTTCGACTTGCGGCTACGCATGCAGTTCTTGACTTCGCAGCGTTGACCGCCACCGTGAGCCCAGCAGAAGTCGCTGCGACTCTGCGCGCCCTTGCTGCAGCCAGCGTGTTGGCAGCGACGGCCACCGCCATGGCCACGGCACAAGCCGCGGCTCACCGAAATCTTTTCACAATTTGGGAACTGGCACTTCTTGCCGGCACCTTGGGCACCCGCTGGTCCGCGGCGACGGCGCACGCCCGTGTACTGAGTCGCCATGTGGTCACCGCTGAAGGAGCCCAGAGGCGTGTGGCTGCCGCTGGACGAGTCCGAGTGATACGGCGAGTGCGGGTGCATGTCGTAGGACGCTGGGAGATGGTTGTAGTGCGCGGGTGCTGGCATCTGGTATGGGCTGCTGCTGAGCGACGCGAGGCCGCGGACGGCGTCGTGCTGCTGTGGGCGAGGCGGGTAGGCCGTGGCCTTGGTCATGGCCGGCAGCAGGCGCTCGAGGTGCTTGACGAGGTCGTGGCCGCGCGGCAGCACGATGGACGACGCCGTATGGCCGGCGGCGCCCACACCGATGGAGATGGAGATCGTCTCGGTCTCGGGTCTGCTGTGCGGGAGGAAGCCGTGAGTCATCATCATCACAGGCGATAGGCTTCTGTTGGTCTTGATTGAGTCTGGCGCTGCTTGTTTGGAAATGAGGCCTCTGGAGGCGGGCGCAAATGCGGAAGCGAAGGCCCGAGCGCCTCGAAGCCACGGTTTAATAAGGGAAGCCAGCATACAAATGCCAAGTGTACGCTCGGGTTCACCCTGTCCCGAACGGTGCAGGAGGGAGGAAAAGCAACCACTCATAACAGCCTCACTCCCCGACCCCCTTCTTCATCCCCCTGCTCAGGCAGGCGTCAACAGAAGAAAGGAGGAGAAAGGGCTAGGGTATTGAGACGAGGGCAAGAAGAAAATGAAACCTCGAGGAGAGAGCAAAGCAGTCTGCGGAACTTGATAAATGAGAACTGTTGTAAAACGCCTATCCATAGAATTCCAAGTTTGTAAGAATGACAATATTCTTTAAACGAATATCCCGCTTATCAAGAGAGCTTAATTCAGCAAGCAGCATTAGCACCTGTAGGGTTCGGGTCCAAGCATGGATTCATGACTAAAAATTACTGGACAACATCTATTGTTCAACGGCTTCTAGGTGCTTTCCTCGCGAGTAATTCAATCAGGGGAACCGCTTTGTAAATAGGAACATGTTATTACATTGTCAAAATGAAAAGTTTAAACATGTGAGATAGATCAACTGAACTACAAAAAAAGACATTAAAAGAGTACGCTCAACCTATTTTAGGCAAAGCAGCTCGTCTTACTCCAAGAAAATTATTGTCTTGCTGCCTGTTTCGTGACACACGGCAATATCCTCTTCTAGGTATATATTTCATTCTCGGATCTCATTTGTGTATTAATGCTTGCTCGCACTCTTTTTTATCCAAAAATAAAGGACCTTTTTGCATCATGGAGGCTAGGGGAAGGGAGGGATGAGCCACCCACGTCGTAAGATTCGATGCTGGCATTTTGTGTGGCAGATGGGCGAGGCGGGACTTTGTAGGGGAAGGGGAACTGGGCTGCACCCCTTCCCCTCAGCTGCAACTGGACAGAAAAAGAAAGAAATGAGAATTAATCGCGGCAGGCGGATGGTCTCAGGTTAATCTCCAGCGAATTAGTCCGAAGGGGTCCACTGTGGACTACTGTACAAACATTTGCATCAAGCGAGATTCTCACGTGTATCCTACGAATTTTAGGAATATTTTCTGCTGTGGCAGCACGTGTGAGGCTTCTGATGGATGCTTAACAAATCAAAAGGGATGGACTGACTGCACAAGAGCATTCCAGCACGCTTGATTTCCTCTTCTTTTATCAATCGAGATCAAGAATAATGTACGCTGTCCAACAGTACATATGATCGCGGCAGATTTGGCTTCTTAGCTGTTTCTACCTGAAGTGTAATCCGAAGCCCATGAGAAAAACACTTTTTTAAAGCCCGGCTGCAGGGAGAATTGGCACTGATAATCTGGAGGAGGAAATCGTCGTGGGGTTTGAACTCTGCACAGGTACAAAAAGAGCATGAGAAGGGACCATAGTATTTCTCCAAACTCGCGCGTCGCAAGAATGAATCAATTGCGGACTGGTTCTAATCTTTAGTTTTCCTTCGTCTGTCTTTCTCACGCAGGCTGGCCATTCCCTTGTCTCACTCTCGACCGAGGACAAAGCCAGTTTTAGTGGATGGGGATTCGGTCAGCAGCTCTGTTTTGCTTAAAGAGCTTCCAGTTCGTTGGCGGGATCTGACCGTCGACAAGACCACCTAGTTTCTTTTTTACGCGCGAGACTAAAAATGAGTGGTCTACATCAGTGTGAACCCGGTCAACAAAGAGAACATCTTTGCAGCTTCAGTGTGAAATACAAGAAAGATGCCGTTGGCATTGTGTACAGTAGTACGCTTTTCGTGAATCAAACAAGCCCAAAAGCACCTTGATCCGTGTCCAAACATGAGCTAACTCCGATTCGATCCGTCAACCAGATTGGAAACGAGAAGCCAGTCTAGACTGCTGCAGTGATTAAGATGGTGGAACCCCAGCCCTATCCATTAATACAGACTAAAATCGCCAAAAGTTGAAGGATAAAAAGTGAAAAAATCACACCACGCAGTGTCCTGGCTCAAATGCGCGGCTTTTCAGCCAATCAGCAGATGCCACACGCCTACCGCTCTTTTAATCGACGGGTGGATCTGCTCAGGATTTTGGAGCAAAATGTGTGACGTGAAAGGAGCCGGCATGCATCATTTTGATCCAGACGCGGCTCTGCTGCTTCGCGTGGATGTCTCGCGGAGCTTAATGAGCAGATTGCCTGGGCGCAATACTCCATTGTTGACAGAATTGCCATTGTTGAGCCCTGTGGGCAGTTCGCACGACGTGCTCTTTCTGCCGTAATCTTGGGACGTGCAGCTTTGGAGTGGGCAATACCCCTACCCCGGACGTTCTCCCCTGGATTAGTGGTTACAGTGTGCGTCTGCGACGTGTACGCTCGGAACGAAATGATTTTGCTGCTGAGACCGGCCACCATCCAGCCTTCCAATTAAAATCTCTAATCTCCGCTGCTGGCAAATATCTGACTAATTACGGTAAATCGTAGAGCTCACTGCGCTGAGAGGGGGAGGTGTTTGCTGCTGAACTGCTGTGCGCGAAAAACACAACATCGATGTTGTGTACTCTTGGTGCTCTGATACAATCACAATCTTTGCAATGGGACGCCAGTCACGTTGTTTGGGAATCTCGTCGACCACCAGCACTGGTCCATCCTTTGGTGCAACCACGGATGAGTGGGTTATCATTTGTGTTCATCAACAATCGTTTCCCTTCATCTTCTGGCTCAGTCGGTTTGCACTTGGTTGTCGTCTGCTGTAGCAATCGTTCGCAAACTGACTGGAGGTAGAGGACTGGAGCTGCTTAGGACGGGAGCTGCCTGGTCTTGGGTACACGCCGTCTTTAATGCTCCCTCCCTCACGCATGCTTGCTAGAAAACTGCGTGTCACCACCGTAGTTGGCCTGAAGCAATAGACAACATATCATCGTGTTAGGTGAGCTTCTCTTTGTTCCAACCAATAAGATTGGCCTCGGGTCTCTCGCTTATAAATGCTGCCTTGGACCTTTGTGTAATTGCCTTCTGTAGAACTTGAATATCATTTCGTCCTCAATCCACGTCGCCTCCACTCCTTTTGACGAGTGAAGCTCTGGTGCAGCACGCGAAAGCTGTTCTGGTCATGCCAATGGGTTTAAAAATATGGCCACGTTGCGAAAGTGCGGCTGGAGTTCTATGTTTGGCGCTCTTGACGTGTTGCTAGGTCGATGCTGAGGTTGCTGTAGTCAGCTGTGTGTATTAGCTTCGCGTCGACAGCACGTAGTGACATAGTGATTCTCTGTAGATCACCACTACAAGCACTCGCCTCTTTCTCCCCCAGCGGACATGACGTCGCCGAGGTATACGCTGCCATACAAACGCCTCGACCCCTTTGTCCTGGATGTTGCTTCGTCGTCTTCTTCAAGCCGCACATCCGACGATCCGTTCTTCAACACCAATTCACTTTCCAGCAAGAAAACACCTCGTGGCAGCGACTCAACGTTGCCAAAGAGCTTGAGTTCAATGCACTACGACTCCATTGGGCCTGCCGGAAGTACGGCCACTGCGCTTTTCTCCATGCTACCTACGACGACTTCCACGGCACCACAGCAACCAAAATTCCCAATAAAGCCTCAGTATTCACATCCACGTACGTCGGTAGCTGCAACAGCTGATTTCCTGGAGACCCTGCGCTCTCGATCGCTCCTGGACTACACGTTCATGCGCGAGTTCTCGCTCGCGCGCAAGAAACCGGTGGAAGAGCGCAGTTTGACAAAAATGTCGGCAAACTCTATGTACAGCATGCGCATGGCGCAGATGTCCCTCGAAGCACAGGGCCAATCGTTTGCTAGTCGCCAGCAGTGGCTCATGAAGCCGGAACCTTTGCAACAACACGGAGAGATGATGTCTTTGCCATCAAAGGCTACCGACGAACTTCGCGGTACCTCCTCAGTGGAATCGAGCACCAAGCGCGGCAACCTGCGCGCCAAGAGAAATCTCACTGGCCGTCGGTCACTCGAGATGAAGCAAACGTCTGCGTTGATAGGAAGCCCATGTGGCGAAAGTGACTCGGTGCCATGTTTCCCAACCCTGTGGGGCGACGAAGCAGACTCTCAGCGTGCACATGAGCGCCGCACCGAGCGAGGCTATGTGCCAGCCCACATGGCATTAAATCATGAGCATCTTCATACTACAAAAACTGCTCACGGAGTGCCACGCCTGCAAGCTTCTGCAGTTCTCGTTTGCCAGGATCTGTCCGAGTTTGATCTCCGCAAGTGTCACAATAGCTCGGTCGTCGCCCAGCACCATGGTTTCTTAACGGAGCAGGATATGCCGAAGCTCATGGAGGAAACGGGGTACAACCGCACCGAGTTGTACGCACTCTGGGCACGCTTCAAAGCACTGTGCTCGATCTCAAAGGTTCCCAAGGGTATCGATAAAGACACATTCCATCGTGGGCTTCCCCAACTGTCAGTTGAAGACGACTTTTTCATTGATCGCGTGTTCGCCATACTGGATGCCGACGGCTCGGGCATCCTTGAGTGGCAAGAGTTTGTCGAGGCGTTGAGCGCACTGGAGAAAGGAGACATCAACAAGCGCGTGGGGTTTCTTTTTCGCGTCTACGATTTAAATGGCGACGGCACAATTCATCGTAGTGAGGCCATGCAATTTTTCCTTGCAAGTCTGCTCATAAACGCAAACGACGAGGTCGAAGAAGTTGCACGGCATTTCGTCAACAAAATCTTCGCGGCGGTAGGCTGCGCTCACAAAGACTCGATGAACATCGAAGATGCTCTGGCGTACATGAAAGATCACCCGGCAGCAGATATCTACAGTCTTTTTGGCCGCACAATGGTTTCCACACGCCAGCAATCGAATGCAAATTCCCCAGGAAAGCTCGACCCGATGGCCGCCATCATTGGCTAGCTCCTTATTCTTGATCGTCGATAGGTAGATAGCTTCTTCTAGGTGCTTCAAGATGTTTCTGTTTGCATTTACGCCATTCAATCAAAGTTATAAGGACAAGAAAGTTAGCACTGAATGGAAAGCAGTACAGGAACTTGCCAAATACTACCAAAAATTAATCTTACCTTGAACAAAATGTCGCCATGCTGCTCGTCATCATCATTGTCTTCCGCCTCGTAACGCAACTTGAATGAGATATTTCGACGCGGCTTTGTGCCAGACGAGAAATGTCGGTTGCGCACCCTCGGTGGTGAGTTTATCTTTGAATCCCAAGCCGGTTGTTTAACTGGTGATGGTTTGCGCACTGGGATAGTAATTGGCGATGTGACCTGATCGGGCGCAGGTGCTTCGCTTAATACTGCGATATTGGCTTTCCTACCAGCGAATTGGACATGTTTGCGATGAGGACTGGTCTTGATGGGCGATACAGGCGGAATTCGAGGCAAGTGAATTGCTTCCATAGTCTTGATCGGTGAGGAGGGATGCTGCATCATCTTCACAGCGGAAGTTGTTGATACCGATTCGTCGCGAAGTCCGTCACCTTCCTCTGTGTCGTCTAAATCGTTCTATATGCAAGCAAACGCAAATGTTAGCATAATTGCAAATAGTTTGCATTCTCAGGTGGTGTCTTACATTGTAGTTGTGCAGCTTGAGACGCGCCTTTCGACTTGGACTTCGCTTTGGGCCACGCCTCTCGACTCCGCGGACAACTGCACGAACGCCGACCGCCAACCGAGATGTTTCTATCTGTGGGAGATGCGAAGATGCTGTTTGAATCGGTCGATGTGGGTCATGAGGTACGTTGTCGATCAGTATCTGTATTGGCGACTGATCACCATTACATAAATCTGCACCTCCTGCTGGCGGTCGTGCTTTACTCGGTTGAAGCTCCTTGGCGCCACGACCTTTGAAGCGCTTCACGGGCGAGCATATAGCCAATTCAAGTGCGTTCAACTCCTCTCGAACGTGCGCATTGCCTTCGGAAACGACAAATACAGGAGGCTCCCGTTCGATATCAAACTTAGTGCGCATGGATAACTCACGATGATTCTGAATGTTTGGCTTGTCGCTCTGCTTCTCGGGTCGCTTGGGGCTCAAAGTTACGGCGCCTGAGGAGGACAAGAATGCTGATGCAGCTTGGAGTGGCATGATCAGCGACGAATTTGCAGCAACGTAGGCTTGGTAGGATTTGTCCGAGTCAGTTAACACTGTCGACATGGGCATGATCATTGCTGCGATCGACGCGTTCGCCATCCGTCGCTCATTTTTGATGTCTTCACGTTCCAGCAGTGTCAAAATGTCGTTCCGTCTTGCGAGCTCATCCGAGCTCAGTTGCCGTGGTGTCCCCAGAGAGAAAATGTTGGACAGCGCTGCTGCGTCTGGTTCTAATGTGATAGGTTTCTTATCATTTACGCTCTTGCCAGCAACAAGCGGCGCAAACGATGTCTTCTTCGACGACGATGGCGGAGCTGTTAACAATGAAGATGGCGTGTTTTTCCTCGCAGACGACATGATACTGACGTCGAGCTCGGTTTCTACGGACACCTCAGTCACTTGGTTCCTGTTTTGCACAAAGACTTTTGTCCGAAGCTCTGCCCATTTGCTGTTTTTCCCAGGTGAGTTGGGTTTCATCGTCATCAACACCTTGCGAGCAAGCGCCTGCGCAGTGGCTGCCGTGGGTTTGTTTGTAATACTGCTGGGGGCATTACGATCGATTGGAGTTGCCGCTGGGTCATTCCCCTCCAGATAACACGCATGTGGAATCTCATCCATGTCGTTTTCACCTTCGGGATTACTATTTGTCGGCACATTGCCTCCAGTATATTGAAGAGCTTCGGTTTCAAAGACTCGTCCAGCTTGGTCTGCATCCTCTGTTGGGAGTCCCAGTACGCGTTGCTTCTCGCGTTCCAGCTCTTCTCCTGTCGCGAATAGAGCTTTTTGGACACAAAGCAGAACCTGCTGGAGAGTTAACTTGACGGGGGCTTTCTGTTTCTTCTCCAAAGTTGGTCGATTCGAGTCAATCACGTGTTGGATAGCGCTGGGGAGCACCGTGATGTTGGTAACTGTGATAAAGTACGCCAGGAATCCACCGAGATCGGAGCTTGGGATAGTCCATTCTCCGCCTGCTTTATTATTGCTGTGACCGTTCCGCGCATGATGATGCTGTGTAGAGAATCGAGCGGTGTGGAACTGCAGAAGTGCGTTCTCTGCAGCTGTTTGCTGTTTCTCTAGCATTGACGACAATCGCTGCAACATCTCAAAAGGAACAGCATGCGGACGATTTCTGCGCTTCATAGTTCGTTTCTTTGGCAGTACACCAGTCTCCATATCCTCTTCAGATTGTCCCACGAGGCCACCGAGCTGGAGAATTTGCTGCTTACTACCTGTCGCATCAACGTTTGATCGGTCGAGAACTTTATCCAGCGATGCGTTTGCTTCAATTCCTCCCATCGGGTAGCTATCAAACAATTGCTGGGTTGTGAATCGCGCTACCAATCTGAAATCGCGCTGGTTTTCTTCCAGCACTTGCATTTCCATAAACATGTCCTCGATGCAGCCATCGATGAAGTCGACACAGATCTCCTCAGCATCGCCCACAGTACGGCATTTTTCCTCCAACAGCGCCTGTCGCGACAGTTCTGCAGCAGCAACAGCAGCAGCAGCCGTAGCCGCAGCACGTGCTCCGCCTTCTGCAGCAAGCACATCAGCAGTATCAGTGCTCGAAACTGATTGTTGCTCCAGCGCACACCCATCTTCGGGGCTGGAGCTCATACTTGCCATGTTCCGAATATTGGCTGCTGCTTGTAGACAGCGAGCGTAGACAGCGAGCCACACTCGCACCTTTTCGTGCCACTCGGTTTTGGAAATCTGTAACCTATCGAAACGAATAACCGGTAACCTTCAAAGCCATGCATGTATTTTCAAGTCTGACGTACCTTATTCACTTTACCTGTGCCTTGAGCCGATGCATTTGCGAACGACGGTAACTGCTTATGTTTTCTGTATCTTCTGGTGATAAAAATGCATTTAATCACGCACACACTTACATTTGCACTTATATTTCCTCTATAGTGGTACGCGCATGTTTGAATCCCCCTTCTATTTGTTCTCTGGTAATTGCCGATAGAAAAGCATGTAGGCTTCGCATTGCAGCACTTGCTCGAAGGCCACAGGCTTGACTGTAGTGTCGGAGATGTAATACCACGACCGCGATGGATTCTCACTCGTATGGATTTCGGCACGAGGATCGAACTCGTCATCCGAGTCTAGCTCTTGAGCATGATTCACCTTGATGGGAGCGGCATCCCGCTTTCTGGATCGACTCACGTACGCGACGTAATGACCTGATCGTTTGTTCCCCATGTGTACCACGACGGCAATCAGTTCATAGCAAGTTGGCGTTTTGCCACCTGCAAGGCTACTTTTGTCGATGTAAGGAGCCATTTCCATGAAGCTATCGAACTGGATATGCTGCGTGATCTTCTTCTGCCGTCCGAGTCGTTTGATATGGATAACGAGCACGCGAGGCAACTGGGTTACGACCAGATTCATTTTGGCATCACGGAGTATAACATCAGTAACGTTCGCTTTGCTCGACTTGGTGCGGGAACACTTTTCACAGTCGTAGCCATTTTTTGCGTCGACGAGTAGCTTTGTTTCACTCATGAAACTTTTGAGGCAATCAATTGTCGTGGGCGAATGCCGTGACGTCGTGCTGAGAACTGGTACGCTCAAGTGGAAGGCATCTTCCTCAATTCTGCTTTCGTTGCCACATGCGAGACACGTCACAACACTATTAACACACAAACATGGTTAGCATACATAAGCACAAACGACAAATAATTAGTTTTCAATATCCACTGGCGCGACGAAGCAACTTCACGTACGTTGTCAAGATGCCGCCAAACAAACGTCGCGTGAAGTTGAGCTTCGAGTAAGATTTTGCCGGCTCCTTCGACGACTGTCGAGTTGATTGACGAGGTCCCGCATTAAGCATCATGTCGTCTTCATCAAGATTCAGTTTCTTCGCCAATAAATGCTCCACCTCCTTCACTGTCGCATTCATCGGGACGTGCATCGAAATGGTGTTCCCGGTCTCCGTCTTCACAAAGATTTGTTTTGTCTCTTGATCACCAGTATCTTCAACTTCCGCGACCTGATCAGCGTTTCCTGTATTCTCCTTGTTGCTTCGCATACCTGATTCCGCTGACAACGGTGGATCGGTCTCTTCGTCGATTCCCCACAGGAAACTCGTAAATAGCTCGTGCGCATCTTGCTGATCGTTTCCCCGAAACTGGGAAAATTTCTTCCGCATCTCTTTCAGCAATGGCGCGACCGTGAGGACAGCGTCAGAAGATTTGCTGCTAGCGTCACGTTTCTTGGCCTTTTGCTTCGTGCCGATACTCGACTCTGCGTCCGGCACTGCACTCATAGACTTTCTACGCACTTTCTTCTTGATAGTCTCATGAAGCATACTGTAGTCAAAAGAATACAAATGTTAACACGTGAAACAAAATCTATCGCAAGTGTAATGCAGGTGCAAGACTGTACCAAAATGTCATCAGAATCGGAATGTTGGAGGATTCCAAGACATCGTCGATGTGCACGTGCTCTGGAAAGTAGTGTGCTGCCGTGAGAAGCGCCTGCATCGCTGCGTTGAAGTAGCACGTGTTGCCGAGATTCGTAAACCCGAGCACGCTGCTCACCGACGGAGTCGGCGCTGATTTACTTCGGTCTCGTGGTTCGTCAGCGATTTTCGCAAGCGCAGCTTTCTTGGGTTCCTTTCGCTCTTTCCCACGCTTCGACTTCCGACTTTGTTCGCTACTTGGCGAGTCGTTTTCTGGTGCTGCACTTGCCGTTTGGTCCAGTTCCCCATTCGCACTGCTGTCGGCGCTGCCAGTCTTGGCCACTGCATTATTGACTCCGTTGGCATCCTCGCCACCAGTCGCGTTGTCACCATTCGCCGGCGCAGTTGGAGTCGCGATCACCACTCGATTCTTGATCTTGCGCTGTTGCTTGGCGGAAATGTCGTCAAACGTGTCTGCGCATTCGCGGCGCGCGTCTTCCACTTTGGCTTTTCCATCCGAGATCTCCTGTTTGCAAGGACAGCACCTGCAACCATGTTCGGTAGTTCATCAATAATAATAAAAAACAGAGCTTCATAGGGCTCGTATATGCGCGTTTGGGTGCATACCAGAATGTCTTGGCTCCAACATGGAAGCCCACGAAATGCTTTGGATTCAGCCTACACGTAAGAAAACAACAACAACTCTCACTCCGCTATCCACATTCCACACATCAACCCTGCGTTTTAGAAGCGCAGCAACGACGTACTGGAAATGTTGCGTAAAATGGTTCGCACTGAGGCAACCAATGAAGCCGCAGGTCACACAGATACACAGATCCTCCCACGCCGCACTGCGCGTCCAGCCTTGGCACAACGTAGCGCTATCCTCATCTGGCGGTGGCGGCGTCTTGGGCGACTTGGACCCAGTTCTACTACCGTTGGCCTTACCGCGCGAGTTCTGCTTGACGCTCGGCACGACGCAGAGCTACACACAGCGCAAAACGAGGTCAGACTTTCACCTCAATGCAGAGAGTGCGCATGCACATTCGTCTGTGTACCTGGCAGGCGAGCGCGTCGTGGGCCTTGAGCGCGCGCCGGAACTCGGCCATGCGCAGCGCTTGACTCACATGGCGGCAGTTTTTCGCGGTCATTATTGGCTAATGGTGCGCTGACGTCGCCCTTCGCGCTTTTCCCCTCAAGTTGCAACCTGTGCGGGTTGTAAGCCTGTGGTGGCATCAAACAGCCGAGTGCGCAACTTGCAATGTCTGTACTGTGATGGACGGATAAAGTTTAGTTGCACCCACATTTCAGGTAGAGGTGGATGAATGGACATAAGAACGAGTATGCATGGTACCGAAATGGGAAGGATTGGGTATGCACTCATTGCCAAATGGGATTTGGCAATGAGTGCATCCTGGATGCCGAGTTTTTCTGCATGGCGCCGTGGAGGCAGCAGTAACACGCCGTTCGCTGTCCTACAAAGGCATGCGGCTACCGGAAGCCGCGTCCCGCGCCTTGTTCGAATGATGCTGTTGCCTGTCTGTGCAATGGCTATCAGCAGCGACCTGCGTGCAACTTTGCTAGTCGTGACCTCTCCCTTTGGATCTGCGGGTTTTAGTGAAGAACGCTGGATGGAGAGAGGGGGAGAATGGGGGTGATTGGCGTGTTTGTATCCGATACATGCATTAATGCAACGTGTACATGCTACAGAAGCGCGCGCTGTTGCGGCATGTGCAGCATGTTCGCATTCTCCCAATAGCAAGGCAATGGGTCTGTCAAGCGAGAAACGTGCAACGAAAACCCGACACGGAACGATGGCTTTTAAGACCGCGGTGAGATAGAGTACACATTCTTATAATCGCATTGCTATCGTCTATTCCATGCTTCTAAGGCACAGCCTCATTGTTTGCCTGAGCCTAGTTGAATCGGGTCGGGTGCGCGCTCATGTAGAGTTCGTACAAATCGGCGCGTTTGCGGAGATGCTCCTGCATGGGGCCAAGCAGCCGCTTGAACGTCTTGCGATCGAGGACGAGGCACTTGGTTTTCCGCACGGCCGTGACCGACGCCATGCGCAGATCGTTGGTGATGAGCGCCAGTTCGCCAAAGAAATCGCCCGAGCCCAGGCGCGCAGACACCTCGTCATGGCCCTTGGTGCACATCACTTCACCGTCTTCAACGATGTAAAAGTCGTCGCCCGCGGATCCTTCCTCGATGATCCTGGCCCCGGGCTCGTAGTACCGCACGCGCAGCGCGTCGGCGACAATCATCTTTTCATACTGCGACAGCGTCGAGAAAATTGGCACCTGGTCCAGGAAGTCCAGGTACAACTGCCGCTGCTTGATCGTCGTGTCCATGAGCACGCGCTTGAACGTGACGCGGTCGAGCGACCAGCACTCGATGTCAGTGAGCGCGCGGATCGTGGCTGCGCGAGGGGAGTCATAGAGCAGCGCGAGTTCGCCGAAGAAATTGCGCTCCGAGGTGCCGTCAATCTCGCCAAACACGCGGCCGTTCAAGAGCACCTCGCAGACACCGCTGTCGATGATGTAGAAGAGATCGCCGGCCTCGCCCTGCACGATCACATCCGTGCCTTTCTTCACAGCCACGTACTTCATGGCGTTCACCAGGATCTGTAGCGTCTCCTCCGAGATGTTGGAGAACAGCAGGTTGCGGCGAATTGAGCGGCGGATCGCGTGCTCGTCTTGGTCGCTCTTCGGGTGCACGGGCGGCGTCCACGCTGCGTCCATGGGGACGAACGACGACACAACAGACCGCCGGTGCGTGGCGCTCTTGGAGCCGAGCCGCACCGCGATCTCACGCATGTCCACCTCGTCATCGAGGTCATCGCGATCCGAGTCGTCGTCGCCCTCGGTGTAGCACTCGTCCGAATCCATGCCTGGTTCATGGTCGTCGTGCAGCGTGCTGCCGCCGTATTTGCTGTCGGACTGGAACACTTTGAGCTTCTTCGTCATGATGTCATCATGGTCTTCCTTGTAGCTATAATCCCCGTCGTTCTTGGCGTCGCGGACCACATACTGCTTGGCATCCAGGTCCTTTTCTGACATTCTCGCGTTGAATTTTGAATTTGGTTTTCCTACCACAACCACACAGTCGCCTGGAGCTGGCAAGTCTCAGTGTGAGGCTCTCAATGGACGGACGCTCAGGCATTTGTGACATGGAGCTCCTCTCTCTCGAAGCGAGACTTATTCGGCGGAAAGATCAGAATGGGGATAAGGAGGCCAGGAAAAGCAGATCGATGGCTGGATTCTCTTGCTATTCCTGTCCCACATGCCCAAGACGCGCGAGCAACAGCAATGCCGGGCCATGCATAAGAGAACTGGTCTGGGACACGCTCCCATGCAGAGCTCTTGCCATAAGATAGATCGCTTCCTTTTATTGGCTGGTTGTGTGTACCTCGCTGCTATAAGCACCTGATCTCCAAATAGCCGCGACATATTCACGGTTGAGACAGACGGAGCTACCACCACCACACATTTCCCATGGCTCTGTACTGTACGGGAGATATAGGGCTCACGTACAGTAAGCGCGTCAGTGCCTAGTGTGGCATACACAACATCATTTTTGTAGCTGCAGCGGCTCTACAGTATAGCAGCACTCACAGACCTGTCGCCAGGGCCCCAAGCGTAGGCGTCATCCGCACTGGAATGCCTGGAGCACCTGAGCGTCCCGTTCCAGCCCATCTTGCGTCCTTGATGGACCCCTGAGTCACTGAGAAAGGCATATTGGATACTGCGCGTGATGACGCGCAAACAGCGATGCGCATTCTCAACAGGCGTGCATGCACGAAGCAACATCGACCCCCACATAGGCACAGATCTTGTCCGACCACTGGAATGGCGGGAGGGGTGACCTCTGGCATACAGTTGGATGGGAAACAACAAATGCATTATAATCGGTACACGTCGTCTCGCCTGAAGCGTGGTTGCAGTTCAGACTGCAACATTGCAGCTCAGCCGACAGCCTGTAAAATTGAATAACTCGCCTCGGTACTGTTACCAGAATCAGTATAGAAACTGAACCGGTGCAATTGCATACTGACTCGTTGAAGAACCTCAAGATTGAACTCTCACCTCTCCAAGAAGAGCACCTTGAAGGTTGAGGATAGGATGCGAACTTCTAGTATTATTAATGAGGTAATAGCGAGCTGATACCACGATCTCCGTATTAGTCCTGAGCGGGTGGCAGATTAAGCCGCGAGTAATATGGCGTTAATGGGAGCGGGGGAAGGAGGTGCATGCACAAATCGCGCCTCGCGCTGCAACATTGCGTACCGTATGTCATTCACAAGTTCAATGCTTGCGTTCCCTTCTCCTCTCCCCACGGGTTCGAATACACAGGATTCCATGAGAGCTATAAAGACGACCCACCCACCCATTTTTGGGACTTACATACAGTAAATAAAGTCAGCGGTGCGGGCTTTCAGGGAGACCTGCTCATTGACCCGTGGGCCCGCAACACGGGAAAGGGTGCTGCAACTTTCCAGCTAATTTTACCAGTTCAAGGTCGCGTTTGCCTTCCTGATATCTATCGTCGAGGGAGGAGCGGCGGAAGTTATTAAAGCGCTTGGCTTATGTTACACTCTTGCACGCAGTGCCCAACGGCGCCCGTAATTAACCGTTGGGCAAAAAAGCTTCAGCTCGAAGTAACCTCATTTTATTTGTCAATATTTATTCGCATAAGATATATTAGGATATCAATATATACGTCATAGTGATGGAATAAAAAGCTATTAATAGAAAAAGAATTAGCAACATACAGAAAGTATGCATTGTAGAAGTATGATCGAAACGAAGGGAACCCGAGACGTCTTCCCATCCGCGCGGCTGTAAACTACCGAGTTCTCGGGGCTGAATTTTCTGCGTTCCGTGTAATTTTCAGATGGTCTAATGCTTCTCCCTCACCTATGGTCAATGGAGCACTTCATCTATCTTTGGGACGCAAGGTCGCGGCGCTGTGCACAAACCTATTTGCTCGGTACGTCGCAGGATCCCATGGCGTGTGTATCTCTGCGCTCGTCGTTGTGCGCCGACGCATCGGCGCTGGCGGGTTCTGAAGGCAGCATTCTCACTCTCTCTTTCTCTCTCGTTTTCTGCATTGGCGCAGTTCTTTCCTATTAATTAGAGTCGCCAGCTGAGCCATGAACATCGAGGTGGCGAAGCGCAACATCGCGGCTGCGACGGCGCCGAAGAAGACTGCGGTCGAGCACAAGGAGAAGGCGGCATCCGGCAAGGACGAGGCCGAGTTCCGCAACTACAAGGACAGCACACGTCAGGAGACCGTCGAGCGCCACTACATGCTCATGCGCAAGAACCAGACTGTCGCGTTCAACGACAAGATGCAGTCCAAGTATGGCAGCTTCACGAACACCAAGATGACGGTCTGGGAGGCGTTCGAGGCGCTCAAGGGCTACGTGGACTCGTCGGACCCGGACTCGTCGCTGCCGAACCTCGAGCACATGCTGCAGACGGCCGAGGGCATCCGCGCCGCGGGCCACCCGGACTGGTTCCAGTTGGTCGGTTTGCTGCACGACATGGGCAAAATCCAGTACCTCTGGGGCGCCAAGGAAGACGGCCAGGAAGGCACGGCCGACGGCGACCAATGGTCGCTCGGCGGCGATACCTGGGTGCTCGGCTGCAAGATCCCGGACTCGACGGTGTTCCCCGAGTTCAACGCACTCAACCCGGACATGAGCGACCCGCGCTACAACACGGAGTACGGCATCTACGAGCCGCACTGCGGGCTCAAGAACCTCAAGTTCGCGTGGGGCCACGACGAGTACCTGTACCAGATGCTCAAGTTCAACAACACGTCGATCCCGGACGAAGGGCTCGCCATGGTGCGCTACCACTCGTGCTACCCGTGGCATAAGGAGAAGGAGTACCAGCACCTCATGAACGAGGACGACGAGGACATGATGGACTGGGTGCTCGAGTTCAACAAGTTCGACCTGTACACCAAGGCCGACACACGTCCGGACGTCGAGAAGCTCTGGCCATACTACCAGTCGCTCATTGACAAGTACTTGCCTGGCAAACTGTGCTGGTAAAGCAGCCGAACGAGTGAGTGAGAGAGAGGGTGTGTTGGAAGAGTATGACGAAGGGGATGGAAGGTATAAATCAAGGCATGCGGCAGCTCTTTGATGGACGAGGAAAGGAGGCAGAAAACGTGTGGCTGTTCTGTGGGGTTTCTTGCCAAACCGAGAAATACGCGGACGCTTTGCATACTTTCTTCTTTGTTTTTTTGTTCTTCTATTTGCGAGAATCGGCTCCATGCGTTTGTTTCCACAGCGAGCGATTTCCAAAATGCGTCCAAGCACACAACAAAATTCAGTGGCTGGACTGGGTGCGCGCTGACATTTTCCGCTGCTAAGGAAGGTACCTTGTGCGTAGGGCCTCGGTTGCCACACGCGCAAATGAGTGCGTGCTTTCGCGCCATATATGGAAACACTTGCTAAAGATTATGAGTCTGCTGCTGTTGTGATGCTGATTCTATTTAGTCCTGTATACGATTAACCAATCACCTCCCACGAAAGTCCGTCCACATCACTCGCTTCTCCCAATTATCATCGCCACGTACGCGTTCTTGACCGCCGACGTATGACGTGAACCCTGCCCGTTGTTGTCTGCTTCTCTGTGTGTGCGAGCTTATGCTACGCAATGCTCGCCTACGTCTGCTTGTTGGCGTTCGCTTCTCGTCGTGTGGCGTCCTGCAGCAACTCCGTATCGACTTCTCCTGCGGGGATCTGCACATAGCGGATCGAGCTGCCACGAACAAAGCAGTTCTTCATGTTCATCTAATAGTCATGGCCGCAATCATACAACAATAGCAGCAACGCAGTGAGGATTCCAGATCCCATTCCGTCCTCAAGAGTCTAGCGCAGCATTCAGACAGCTGCAGTCGCCGCACGCTATCACAACGCGCCACGTACCAGCTGCGGAAACTTATCGCCTTCCACGACGGACACGTTGAGCAGCTTGATATTTAAATACTGGTCCACCGAGTGAAGCGTGCCCATGAGCGCGACGTCGTTCTTGAGCTCCACGGCGATCTCCTTGCCGATCAGCGTCTTGAAGAACGAATAGAACAACTGCGCCATTCAACCACGAACACACACACATAGAAGACAACAACAGAACAGGGGTCAAACACATAAACAAGATATGCCGTGTACACGCCGCCATTATCCCCGCCGCCTTCTACTAGCGGCGGCGGGGCGCGCATGCAGCAGACCGCGTCATACCATTTCGCTTGTGTTTGTCGCCGACAACTCGCCCTTTGGCTCTTATACGGCTCCCCCTATCATTCGCAATTATCAAAAACTCAAAGACCCAACCACCCATTTCACCCCAAATTTCTCTATTATGTAAAATGCAATAAAGTCTATATATGGAATTGCAATTTATTGAGCTAAATGATAATTGTTGGAGAGAGATCAATGGAGATATTTCGCAAGAGAAGAAATGAAGGGCAATGCAGTTCATATATGCATTAAGGAGGTCGCATTATCGCTACTCGTGGAATGGCGATTGCTACATGTATTTGTGAACACTACGCAAAGACAATATGCATATACAGTACTTCATGCAAACTACACGCTGCGAGCTGAGATCCGAAAAGAACACTCGGTGTATCTGCTGGGCAAGACTTCTCTTCTTGAAGACACCACTGAACCTTCACTCAGCTACTCACTTTTCTTAATACGCTTGCGCACTTGCTTCGTTGTGTGCGCGATCGTTTACGCGGCCATGCACTCGGTGGCCACCCATTTCACAGCGGAATCGAACACATCGTCGTGCTCGTAGACTCCATACCAGCCAAACTGCACATAAAAGAATAGGTTAGTTTTACACACGGCACACCATGCATTCAGACAAAGTCGCTTCTTCTTACCTTCTCAGACGCTTGAATCACACAATCCTCAAGCTTTTCCTTCATCTGGGTCGCCTTTGCCAATTGGACCTCAGCAAACGCAATTTCTCTGTCCAGCTCATCAAACTGCTTATCGAAATGGCCGCCGATCTTCACCTTAAACTCAGGTTTGGTCATAAATTTGGTGCCAGGAGCCATCACAGGTGTATCAGTAACTTCAGGCACCTCAATCACGGTAGGGCCGGATGGAGTGTCGACGACAATCGTGGTCGTCTCAGTCGTCTCGTCCGTCACGAGCGGGATCTCCACAGCCACTGGGCCGCTTGGCGTGTCCACCACAACGGTCGTTGTTGGGTCTGTGTAGTCCTCGGTGATGATAGGCAAGTCAATTACAGTCGGCCCGCTTGGAGTATCAACAACGATTGATGTCTCGGGTAATGATTCATCATCACTGTATCCACCGAGACCCTCAATTATATCAGCAATATCAACATCGCCATTCTGGCCATCGGGCTCTGGCACCTCGATCACGGTAGGGCCGGATGGAGTGTCGACGACAATCGTGGTCGTCTCAGTCGTCTCGTCCGTCACGAGCGGGATCTCCACAGCCACTGGGCCGCTTGGCGTGTCCACCACAACGGTCGTCGTCGGCTCACCCTCCTCGATGGCTGGGATCTCAACAACCTCAGGGCCGTTTGGCGTGTCAACCACAATGGTGGTCTCAGGAGCCGAAGTCTCGCCTTCGTTAGTGGGCTCTGGCACCTCGATCACGGTAGGGCCGGATGGAGTGTCGACGACAATCGTGGTCGTCTCAGTCGTCTCGTCCGTCACGAGCGGGATCTCCACAGCCACTGGGCCGCTTGGCGTGTCCACCACAACGGTCGTCGTCGGCTCACCCTCCTCGATGGCTGGGATCTCAACAACCTCAGGGCCGTTTGGCGTGTCAACCACAATGGTGGTCTCAGGAGCCGAAGTCTCGCCTTCGTTAGTGGGCTCTGGCACCTCGATCACGGTAGGGCCGGATGGAGTGTCGACGACAATCGTGGTCGTCTCAGTCGTCTCGTCCGTCACGAGCGGGATCTCCACAGCCACTGGGCCGCTTGGCGTGTCCACCACAACGGTCGTCGTCGGCTCACCCTCCTCGATGGCTGGGATCTCAACAACCTCAGGGCCGTTTGGCGTGTCAACCACAATGGTGGTCTCAGGAGCCGAAGTCTCGCCTTCGTTAGTGGGCTCTGGCACCTCGATCACGGTAGGGCCGGATGGAGTGTCGACGACAATCGTGGTCGTCTCAGTCGTCTCGTCCGTCACGAGCGGGATCTCCACAGCCACTGGGCCGCTTGGCGTGTCCACCACAACGGTCGTCGTCGGCTCACCCTCCTCGATGGCTGGGATCTCAACAACCTCAGGGCCGTTTGGCGTGTCAACAACAAGACTAGTTTGAGGCAGTTTGGTGAGCTCGAGGGGCTTGTTGCTAACGCAGAATTCTGTGAGCAGTGTGTAGAACAGCTCAAACCGGTCTGCAGTGACTTGACCCTCCTTTTTCGCTGTCTGTAGACGTGTAAAACCATAGTGTCAGTTATGAAATGATGCACAAATGGCACTGATATTATGAGAATTGGCCGCATACCTTGTTGGCAAGGCGAGTGACGCATGCCAGTTCCTTCTCGTAGTTCTTTACGAGATGCGCAGCGTACACCTCCTTGTCTTCATCTGACAAGTTGGAGGCTTGCACACTGGCCATCGCCTCGTCGCGATTTTTCTCAAGGCGAGCTTGGTACTCATCGTTGCTGATCACTCCGTCATCGTTCGTATCATAGTCCAAGAACTTTGGGACGTACGTCGCTCCTTCAGCAGATTCCGTTGCCTCGTCTGGGACGACGAAAGCTGATTCCGCCCCCGTGTTTGCATCCAGCATTTCCGTCGACACCGATTGAACCAAGTTCTCTTCCGGCATCGCCACATAAGTGCACACGGCGCCCGCAGCAAACAGCGCGACGGCACCGCCGACCGCTGCCATGCGCTTCTGCTTTCGGCGCGAGTTGTCATTGCGCTTCGGCGGCGCCACTACGCGCCGGATGAACGCGGACTCTTCCTCGGTGTTTCGACTGCCATAATTCATCGCAACGCTGTCTTCCGAATGCGTACCAGGATCACTGCTTCAATCCCGCTTCCCGTCAGTCTTTACCTGGGATGTCTCGGCGACAGCACAAGTTCGAGAATACCTCGTATTCGGCAACACGAATGCCAGACCATGGAGGCCGCCATGAGCACGATGCACTTAACGCTCAGCACAGGAGGCCCGACATGAGGCGTCGCGCAGCCTTAAGATTTCCGTGAGCGGCCTTGGAAGTAGCAAAAGGGCGCCGAAATGGACGACTCTGAGGGCATCACCATACAATTCGCAAGCTCAAAAATCTGGACGAAAGTGGCCAATGGACGGCGGTTGGCGAAGCGACGCCATGTGACAACAAGAAGGCGCCTCATGGGTGCGTCATACAGCCGCACATTTGAAGGGCGTCTGTCGACCAAAGCTTCTCTTCACATAAAACAAAAGATCGCGGCGTCGCTTGGGCCCTTATACGTACAGAGAGAGCTCAGCCGCACATTTCCCAGCCTGTGAGTGACCACGGAAGAATGGATGGCGCGGCACCGTTTCATGCGCGGACGCGAAACGGCGCATGCCCCTTCGCGGTCTCCATAGCTTCCCCATAATATTTGCGCGCGTGCGCACATACTTGCATGAGGCGATGCCGAAGGACTGGAACACATACGCGCAGGTTGATACGCGCATTTCCAGCTTCCGCGTCATGCTTGCACTGACCAAGTGCAACGGGTTCTCTTAAGAGCGGGCTGGGTTTGAGTCCGATTTCCCGGTGAGCCCAGAAACCTGTCAACGTTGCTGGCTGGATATGCGTTGTCAATAGGTCAGGTTTTGATAACAAATATGGGCTTGCTTTAGTAGAACCCACCCGCGTGTTGATGCACTGGAATGATGCAGCTGGATTGGATAGAAATACATTATTTTTCAGCCTATGGTAATGCAGGCTGAAGTGAGTGCATTGTAGCCAATTAGAGAATACGACTCTTGAAGATCTAAAAGATCCAAACGGGTGGATGGAACAGCTTACGAGGATTTCATTTGCTGAGCGGCAGAGTAAAGAATGAAAGAGAAACAGAAAGACAAACTGCGACGCATCATGACGAAGCATGCTGCGACGATGAACAGCACATCGTACAGTATCCGCGTGTGGTGATGTAGTGTGTATGTTATTTTTTTACCCTGGCGTTGCTTGGCATTAGTTATGCGTCCGTTTGCTTACGACCGACATGTTGGGAGCATATAACGTGATGATTACCTAAGAAAATGTTGGTAGTCTGAACGCGACGCCTATTTGCTAGCTGCATTTGTGGTGCATTTTGGCTTCAGCAAGTAGCTTAATATTGAATGCATTTCAATACACATATATCGTGCCACCTCACCTTTTGACTTGCTCCTAATTTCTTCCGGATTCGTATTGTACACTACTCCATTCATGCATCCTTCGTCGTGGGCTCTTCACTGAGCTGGAGGAACTGAGTCATCATCAGTACACCGCTTGTACCACGTGATCCCGCAGAAGTCAGCAACGTCAAAGGTTGGATCTTGCAGATCCGCTTGCTGCACGCGAACGAGTAAGTTTCGGTACTTGAGTGCTTTTCTGGCAAATACGCAAGAGTTCCTTGAGGTGTCGTCAGTAGGATGTGAAAGGGCTGCCTCGAATAATCGATATGCATTTGCGCTCGAGCGAAGACAAAGGGCTTCAGCGTCGTAAACAATCTTCATGCGAGGAGAGGAGTCGCGCCGATGATCTTTCTTGACGACGAAACACGACGGGACTTGAGCTGTTGGGCTGGAGAAAGATCGAAGTATTCCGCCGCGTTGAGGACGCGGGATTTCGGTTTCCGGGTGACGTGAGTGCACTCTACGATTGTTTCGACACATGCCAGGTAGCTTCGTCGATGGCGAGAGCGTACTTGACGGCATAGCAGCGTATGGCATGCTCACTGGGTGTACGCCGGGAGCAGCTCACAGACCCTCGTTTCGATACTCGTGCTTCCGAGGTAGCAAATTGCTCAATGAAGATAGCAGCAAATGGTTGAATAAACCAACGCCGGTTGATGGTGTGATGACCTCGAACAAAAGACCATAGAAATTAGTTGGTCGTTTCTTTCGTATTTTAGAAAAGTGTAGAACATTTGAGAAGAAAGGGCACAATGAAGCCAAGGCTCATCCTCTCTCTATCCCAACAGGACGCTTAGAAGACTTCACAAGTTTTCAAGCTATAGATTTCCTTCTTGAAGACAATCTTTCCCGAAATCCGGCCCATTTCTTTGTGCTAACGCTGGGATAGATGAATGGCTTGTCCATTTAACCGACACACCGAGAAGGATGCTCCTATGAATTGAGTAGTCACGTTGCCTTCAGGTTTGTGGTTCGACTTGAGTTTGACTCAACCTTATGCAAAGAGCGTGGACGAGCTCTAGCTGACGAAAGTTGATTGAAGTTGAACCGATCTCTTCGCTGTCTCGAAAAGCAGAATAGTAAAGTATTTCAATCAAGATTTCAAGGCGTACTTTTATCATTGTATATTCATCTTGTATAGCAAAGCCGGACCACGATGCATCTCGTGAGGTGATCGCCAGCTGCTGAGTTCTCTCGTTGTAGGATGACAAAAGGAAAAAGAATGCTGTCATGCATGCTTCATCTGGCCACCGAAAGTCGACAGAATAGCCTCAGTTGAGGGTACCGGCTTATTTTTTTTCTGTCGGCTTCTTGGCTTTGGGATTTCAACTCGAAACACGCGATCGAGTAAATGTGTCTGTTGCGCGCGATTTTTGTTCTGTTGTAGTCTCAGATCTTCGACTGTTTCGGAACATTATCCTCATCATCCTAGTTTACGTTGAGGTACTGTGGGTTTAACACTCTAACAGAGGTAGGATCGGTAGGATCAAGCCAAAGTAGACTTCGCAGGGCATAAAATATCAATGGGAAATTTCTTCATGATGAGGACATTCATGAACACACTTAAGCGATCGACAGTTGACTCATTACGACACACAGGATTCACATATAAGATCACCACGCATATTGTTTTCCACATGACACAATACACAGAACCAACACTGAGGCGAGCTTACAGCACAGACACATAGGGCGCCTGAGGCTCCGCGACAGCTTGGACAGGCGAGTTCTTCGGTTCTTCGAGGAGACTCTCCTTGGACTTTGAGTGCATGTACGCTGCAATCACTGCCACTACACCGATCACGACACACACTGCGAGGACACCAGCCGTGGTTCCCACGCCACTGCCGACTGCCTCGGTTGAAACTTGCTTGACATCATCGTTGCTATTGCGACCATTCCCTGAGCTGGCTGTGTCCGCATCTGAGCCAACAACTCCCCCTCGTAGTGACGTCGGCGCGGGGGTTGGAATGACGATTGTACTTGAACTAGAGTCAGCACTTCCAGACGTGCCAATGTCAAAATCGTCGACGATATCCGCCGTATGGGGGGTTGCAACTGGAGCCGACACGGTTGGAGCTGGCGTTGGACGACTAGGGGATGGAGTCACAATGTTACTGGCATCATTGTCACCAGTATTAGTGTTTGCTGACACAGTTGGAGATGGAGTAGCTTGCTGATTTACGTCACCACCAGATAGAGTGTACGTGCATGGAGTTGGAGTTGGTGTTGGGACAGTGGATGGATCCACAACACTCTCTGGAGCTGACGTAGACGGGAATGGAGTGACTGGAGAGGTTGCATCTTCTCCTGCCAAAGGGTAGGTGCATGGAGAAGGAGTTGGCGTTGAATCATCAATGGTCACTGGGGACGACGTCGTCGGAGCTGGAGTGGGAATGTCAATGTTCACTGGGGATAGCGTGGCTGAAGCTGGAACATCTGGAATTGTCGGTACTGGAGTTGGCTCCACTGGGGCGATTACCACGTCAGGTGAAATAGATGGAGCTGGAGTTGAGACGTCAGGAGTGGCCGTGACGGGGGACAAAGTGGTGGGAGCAGGAGTTAAAGCAGTCGGCGCAGCTGTTGGAGTTTCCGGCGCTGAAGTCGTTGGAGCTGGAGTTACAGGCGTTTGAGTCACTGGCGTTGAAGTAGTTGGAGCTGGAGTCGGGACGATACTTCCATCGATCTCTGGCATACCCATTTCTTTCACAAAGTAGCCTTGGTTCCATAGCAGCTTGAACGCGTCCTTGAAGAACACACCCGCGGCTGGACCTTGCATCGCTTCGGAGGAATGACTGCCATCAGTGCACTCGCCATCGCTCTCTCCTGGCGGCTTAATCCACATGAAGTAGTCCAAGTTGGAGTAACCAGTGTTTGAGGTTGGTGGGAGGCCGATTCCTGCCGAGCGAACGTTGCACCACTCAGCCGACGAAGGCGCGTTGTAGTTTCGCGACGTGTCAACAATGCAGTGGTAGGCAGTCGAGCCGACAGCGTTCTGGAAGTTGGTGCACAAAGTAGCAAGCTCAGCATTCGACCGGTAGTTGGAGGTGTTAATCGTAACACCCTTGATATTCCCAGCGCTCGCCAGTTCCTTGAGCACGGAGACGACACGCGAGAGATTATCTGGCCACTGCAGCATCCAGTAGCCGATATCCAGGTAGATCTCAGCATTTGGATTCTCCGAAAGCTGCTTCACAGCAATTTTCAAGTTGTCGCGGTATCCAGCAGCCTCACCACAGCCTCCTTCTTTCGCGAGCAATCCAACTGCATCTGGTTCCAAGACGTACAGCGCCTTGCGGTTTCCCACGGTGTTCGTCAACGTGGAAAGGAACGCCACGTAGTCCGCCGAGTTCTTGACAGTATCTCCCGAGGAAGAGTACCCTGCTTCGCAGTCTTTGTTTGGAATACCGTACACCACGAGGCTCAAGCGCGAGGATTCGGAACACTTGGCTACTAGCTCATTCAACGTCGCCGTGTAGTCGCCGTTGCGATCCGAGTACCATGTCGCAATCGAGTACTTCTCTAGCTCGTTCAGAGCGAAAGCAGCGTCCGGGTAAGTTATCTTCGCAGCCGCATAGCTTGACGGAACTAACGAGCAGAGTTCTTCCGCGTCGATGACTTGAAGGCTGGCTGCAACGAGTGCACTTCCGAGAGCAATTGCACGTAACGCTTGTTGCAGCATCGTGGATTTCAGGCGGATCTTGCTAGTGGTTAATCTGTTGACTTGACGGCAAGATCAAAACTGAATCACTAGCTTCATGGAGTTGCTTGAGACCACAGTTTCTCTTGTGACAGGGCATGAACTACAGTATTGACTACACTCGGGCAGAGTGTAAACCGAGAGTGGCACAATGCAGGGGAGCCGAAGTCAGCCAATCCTTTTCTAAAACGACTGGCTACGTCTTGGTGCTCGCAACGCATACTCGTCTCTCCTTGCTGACGACGCTACGCTATCACTGCCGGTTCTATCCACGCGTCAGCGCTAATAGCCGGGGAATCTCTACATGGCATGGGGCCTTATGGTCTCCAGCGATATTCTTGACTCGCGGGTAAAGGTGGATACAAACGATAGATTATCCTCGAACAACGCATACTCATGACAAATAGATATTCACTTTTTATAAAGAGGTATAAACATATTATTTTATGATATTTCCAATTATATTATTAGCAGACATATACAGGCAAATATTTTTGAAAAGAGATGATCCATTGCCGCTGCCAGATGGCTTCACGCAACATTTTGTGTAGCCTTTGGCGCCACGACCGAATCCCGATTTTACTTGACATCACCGGCTCCAAGCGACTCCCCTAGCTTTAGAGTATCTATATTATATAGATATTATATTGTGCTCTTTACCCAGTTTGTCCAAATAATTAGCAAATCGGGCGTATAGCAGGCCTCGAACAATATAATATTAACAATTGTGCTGCATTTTTTAGATCGCATAAAAGTTGCAACAATATGAGCCCAAGCAATAATAAATAATTCTGTTATTGCAGTATATTGTCTTCTCCTTTAAGGTAAAGTTGATAGTAACCGATTTTGTTTAACTGCTCTGCCGGCACATTGCGTTGCTCGCAGAATGTAAGCAAAGCAGGACGTTCATAATGTCTTGCTTTGCTGTTGTGTTTTATCACGATATGGTGATCCATCGCTAAACAGACTTAAAAACTAAACCATGTATTCCATAATTAACAAATTAGACATGGTATCCATAATAAAAAATAAATACGGGATACAAATAAAGTAGTACCGTAAACTATTTCGCCAGTCTCGGCACCACACATTCGGTTATCCATTGCAAATAAAACCGGTTAAATGTGCATTTCTCCGGGTACTCAAATGATTTCATGCGCTTTTTGGCTTAACAAGGATAGTGTAGCGAATAATGCGAAGAGCATTTCATACATGTAATAACTTACGCTGTCTGGAAGTTGGTAGGTGCTTGTAGTTTTGATTTGCTTGGCCACGAGAGTTCGTTGGCAGAACAAGCACAAACTAGGTGCATACGCGGTGCGGTAGTGGTATTACGTTGTAACAGATCGTAAACAGAAGAAGCTACTTGATGCCAACGAACGTTCTCGATGGGAACAATGATTTGTGTAGCTAGACAATGATTTAGGAAAGGAAATATGTGGTTGTGAGGACACCTACCCCATTTTTGAACACCATAACAACTTCAACGATGGGTGATTTGGCGGAGCAAACGGAAATGAGTCGTCTCAAATGACCCACTGGCCAATCGTGGTTGGCATTGTTGAAGCGAGGGAGATATGCTGAAGTTGCCAAAAAGAACCAAGTAACTCAATAAGAGTCAATGTATAGTGCTTGATACTGAGGCAATCAAGAGAAAGAGAGCACGGGTTGATGTAACGACACTACTGGATTTGCATTGACAGTCAAGGCAGCAGCGTAGTGGCCACACATCGAACGACATATAACAAAACGCTTTCTCGTACTCATGAGGCATCTTTGGGAGCATAATTGTTTCATCGCACGTTCACTTCGGAAAGGAATCTGTCGAGCCTACTGCACGTTACTCGGCGGCAGATCAATAGTGTCAGCTTAGCTGACCACGCCCGAGATCATACCAACTGACGTCCGCTTGCCGACAGTGCTGCTCTTGAGGTAGCACACCGTCTTACCATCGCTGTTGGAGTTCACAAAAGTGTACGCCTTGCAGCCAGTAGTTTGCGTGCATTTGTCGCAGCAGGCTGCTGGCGAGAGCCCATACGCGGTACCCATATCGTTGCCATAGAAATCAGTGTTAGTCAGCTGGAGCGAGCACTTGGCAGGTTTCTGGATGCATTGGTAGTAGCCACTGTTCCATGGCTGGCAATAAGATCCAGTGGGGCAACATTGCGTGCCTTGGCTGTTTCCACAGGACGCTCCCAACGGCGTCGAACACGCGATCTTTGGGATGATCACTTCAGCAGAGACAACTCCCTCGACATAGCGCTTGGCGCCCGTTCCTTTCTTGAGGTAGCACGCTGTCTTCCCGTCGCTGTTGTAGTTCACAAACGTGTACGCCTTGCATCCTTCTGTGTCGGCGCATTTGTCACAGCATTGCTCTGGGAAGAGTCCATACTGAGTGGTTAGATCGTCGCCGTAGAAGTCCACACCCACTTGTTGCGTGCCACAGCGCAAAGGCTCTGCGCGGCACTGGTAGAAGCCTGGGTTCCATGGCTGACAGTAGTCTCCAGTAGTAGCACAGCAACCAGAGCCTGTTGATGCGCTCCCACACGAGTTACCCGAGGCAGCGCAAGGAGAAGAACCACCGGAGTCCGCGGCTCCAATTTTGGAGAAACCCAGTTTGTTCACAAAGTAGCCTTGGTTCCACATCATCTTGAAATGCTCGGCGAAGAATGCGCCAGCGTCAGGGCCAACCATCGCATCTGAGTTGTGCGTGCCGTCATTGCACTTGCCATCACTCTCGCCCGGTACCTTGATCCACATGAAGTAGTCCAGGTTCCAGTACCCCGTGTTAGACGTCGGTGGTGCCCCGATCCCAGCGGTCTTAACGTTGCACCATTCCGAAGATGAAGACGCGACAAAGTTACGCGATGTGTCCACAATACAGTGGTAGTCGTTGCTTCCCATTGCACTCTGGAAGTTCCAGCACAAACTCGAGATCTCGGCATTGGAGCGGTAGTTCGATGTGTTGAGTGCAATGCCTTTCACGCGACCCGCTCCAACAAGCGTCTTGACGACACCAGCGACAGCACCGGCCGTCGACTGGAGCGTCCAGTAGCCCACATCCAGGTAAATCTCAGCGTTCGGGTTTGATGACAGCACTCGGATGGCAGTCTTGAGGTTTTCACGGTAGCCGGCTTGCTCACCGCACCCACCGCCACTCAAGAGGCCGATAGCGTCAGGCTCAAGCACGTAGAGGATCTTGCGGTTGCCAACGATGCTCGTCAAGGTAGTCACGAACCGCTCGTAGTCGGCCGCATTCTTTACCGAGCCACCCGAAGAGTAGCCTGCAGCGCAATCCTTGTTAGGTAATCCATAAACGACCACGCTCAACCGCGACGATTCCGGGCAACTCGCGACAAGTGCACGCGCGGTCGTCGCATAGTCACCGCCACGGTCGGTATACCACGTCGCGATCGAGTGCTTCTCCATTTCGGAGAGCGCGGAGCGCATCGTTGGATATGCATCCTTGGTCGTAGCATAGGTGCTGGGTGTGATGGAACACAACTCATCGGCGCGGACATTGCTCGAGGCGATGTAAGCAACACCGATGGCGATCACCGCGAGGATTCGGCGCAGCGATCCGAACATGCTTCTTCGTTCTTGGTACGTTGCTGAGAAAGTGCTTGCTAATGTGTGGAGAAGTACTCGCCAATGAGATGGCAAATTCAAAAATGAGAAACTGTGGTGCGTTGTCTGGCGGACTCGATGTAGTCTCGAACTGAGATTTCATTCGAATCTCGTGTGCAGCACGGACCAAGTCGTGCGCGTGTGCTCATATGCCGCAATTTCGAACCCCCAAATTTGAATCTCCACTGTACTCTTTTACCTCGACCAATTCTAGGCCAGTTTGTGGCTAGCAGGAGTCTCGATTTCGGGTGGCAACGTGCGAGGATGGGTGATTTTGCAACGTAACCTGGCTAAATCTTGACTCAGGGCAGCCATTCACCACGAGTACTGTGCCAGCCCCATGTGTAGCTATTGTCAACCATAACGAGCAAGGGAGATCCGTACCGTCTGACCAGTTCGATGATCAAGTGAGTACGTATACGACCAGATTGCGCTGTAACTTTTTCATCCGCTCTGTTTGTTAGAGCAGATAGGCACGCGCTTGGGGTCAGCATTTTGGTGTTTCGAGAGCATTACTAACCCAGAAGCTTTGCAGTATCGCCAAGTATCTTTATCGGCACATGCACGGCAATTTTACCACTCTGGAAGAACAAATTGGTGCGAAAACTCGGCAAAGCTGACAATGGAAAATCTGAGTTAACCCAGGAAGTTCGTCGGTATCAGTTCAGTTTCAAAGCAGGCGGCATTTATAGAAACGAAGTGCAAAGTTAACACCGTGCGGCGCGATGGACTGCTGTCGAAAACAAGACTTGACAAATACCAATCTGATATATTGTAGCGAGTGTAAGCTTACTTGAGACCAATCATATTGCATTTGAATCCTGGACCAAACGTTTCGCTCGAGCATGACAGCTTAGTGTAATCAGATCCGTACTCGGCACAAGTCTGGGTGCAAATAATCGAACATGAGGCAATGATTTAGGTACTATGCGTCCTTGCATAGTGCGCCGACCCGAGAGCTTTTCGTCAAATATGAAAATCAGCACAGTAACCACAAACAAGGCCATACTAAAGGATGAGCTGTACGCACATTTCATCTCTGTACTGGAACCTCTGGACTGAGAACCCTGCAGTGACAAAATGCTATTGAATCGCTGGACGAGTACGAAAGACAAAATATGTTGTGACCGCCTCCCACAGATCTGCAAAACTGTCCATATGGTACAAAGCACGCACTGTTTAGAACATCAATAACACACCAAATTTCTCCCTAAATTGATTTTCTGCGCTCGCACCGGTTCGACGACAGTTCGACAAGATTTGAAGGGTTCGCAAATCAAGGTGGTTGGGCGACGGAAAATGACTACGTGAAGTATGTCCACGAAAGACACTTGCTGGAGGAGTCGGCTGCTCCCAGGTACTTGCTCGCCGTGAGGTGTATTTTATAATGAGCTTTCTATTCACTATTGTCTGGTATCCTCGGGGTGGACACGCACGAGCCACCACATGGGCCCTTGTTAACGATCACATGTGCGTACAATGCAACCACGACTATCGGATGTGCGCATGACAATTATAAATCTTATATGTCAACTGTCTGTTGTCGGTGTCTAACGCATCCCACCACTGTTGGTACAGGCTGAGATCATTAGATTAGGCCTACCGTACTACACTACGAGATCACTCAAAAACTCAGTCTGAAGGTGTTGAACCATAGGAATCAATGGACAGTATACGTGTGAATCATCAACTCATTTCTCCCTCTACCTCCTTCACGAGCCTCGCAGCACTCGAAACCGGACCAACCGTGAAGAGCAACTTGCGCCAGTGCCACCGAAGGAGAAAGCTGCGCGTGGACGCAATTACGACCCAACCGAGGACTTGGAACTCGCCCGAGCTTGGATGCGCGTGTTTACGGATCCGTCCATTGGGATAAACCAGACTGCGGAAATGTTTTGGTCACGTATGAAGAAGTCGATGGAGAACTCTGAGCACGTGGCATCCGCCTTGAAAACCGGACGGATTGAGCCATGCGCACATGGACCAGCCTTCAAGTGATGCAGTACAGATCAGATTGAGCGCTCTCAAGACCGTCCACTGCGAGTGTCTTTTTTCTTGCTCAACGGAAATAAAGTGATTACCTGGTTTACTTATTTGCGATTCATACGAACCATTAAATGCTCAAGTGAAGCTGACGCAGTATCTTTCTTGTACAATGGGTACATTACATAAGGGTTAAATGAAAATGCCCCACTAATGTTTATGGTTTATACCGCATGATATATGGTTTATACCACAAGAGTCGTTTTAATTTGCCCGTAAAAAGAATGGGTTAAACTCAACGAACAGTGAAATATGGTTCATACCAAGTGTATGTGGAGCACTGCCATGAAGCATCTTCAGCAATAAAAGTGAAATCTTCGTTATTCTCACTGAACGAAAAACGAAGTTCTCTCATAATCGAAAAAAAATCACACCAGTACCAGTGATTTTATCTTTTTTGACGACCTCGTCTCAGAGATGTCGCTTAATAAAACACGTCGTTTTGTCAACGTTCCATTCAGCTGGTGGAGATGCTCTTAGCCGACGACACCCGAGACGGCACCAACAATCGTTCGCTGGTCCGCCGAGCTGCTTTTGAGGTAGCACGCCGTTCTGCCATCGGTGTTTTCGTTGGTGAAGGCGTACGCCTGGCATCCACTCGTTTGCGAGCATCTCGTGCAGCAGTCGGCTGGCGAGAGACCGTAGACGGTGGACATGTTGTATTGCCAATGGTGCTTGTCAGCGTGTTCAGGAACGCAGTGTAGTCAGCTGTCGTCTCGATGTTTCCTCGAGTGGAGTACCCCGCGTCGCAGTCCTTGTTGGGCAGACCATAGACGACAACACTCAGACGCGAACTTTCGGAACAGGACGCGACAAGCTCACGCGCTACGGCCACGTAATCGGTGCCACAGTCCTCGTACCACGTCGAGATCGAATAATTTTGGAGCTCGTTAATGGCAAACGCCATTTGCGGGTACGCGCTCTTGGCGGCAGCTTACGTGTTTGGGGTAATCGAGCAGAGATCGTCGGCGAGCGCGTAGTCGGCACCGAGCGTCTTGCGAAGCACACTCAGCATTTTTGTTGGATGAATTTGTCAAATGAATAGGAAGTCGCCGCAGTCCTCCGCAGTATTTCTCACTGATCGACAAATGCAAAACTGAAGCTGCTCGCAGTAGTCGATCGAAGGCGCACGTCTGCTCATTCTCCTCCTTGCACTCTCCTCTCTGAGGATTCGTTCGTATGTGTACCTAGCTACAGTACTCACTACAAACTACACTACGACGGTCAGTAAAGTAGTGACTGCAAGCGGCAGTGGCTCAAGAAGTCTGCTTGGAGCCATCATGTGCATCAAGACATGACTGAAGGCACCACACGGCAAATCCAATGTACCTGCATATGCTCTCCAAAAAACTATAACAATATCTTACAAACTTATTGTTACAGGGTAATTGAAGCAAACTATAAATTACATGGTATAAATGTATAATTTATTATAAAAATATACTAGATATTCAAGGGTGTACACTAGAAAGGTTAACCATGTTGCCCTTTCTGTAAAGTTCAGAGTTCAGAAACGTTGTGCCATAAACGAGCCCTTCCGATCCATATAGCACACGAAAACCAGACACGTTGTGGTTTACCACATCGCACCCGCGATTGCACAAGAGAAGGCGGGAGCAAACCGCCAGGACGTACACACACGACAGAGAAACCACAGCGGACAGTTGCTCTCGAGTTTGTGTGCGTGAATCAGGAGAGAGCGAGCGACCCTGGGTCTGAAAAGAGAGTCAACCCCTACGCACCATGCCACATCACAATCACGACAGCAAAGCCTTTACGCGTCGCTTCTCGGGTACCCCCGTGACATGTGAATCGCGGAGAAATTGGTACAGCATTGTGCTTTGAACGCGTCGATGCTGCGCTTGCAGACCGATCCTATAAGTAATTTGGGATACAGTGCCTGTAGCATGTGCTGCTGAGATCTTAAGCGATATCTTCTACGTTTGGTCTCTTGCAGAGCTGACTTTGTTTGCGAACATCTATTAGTTTCACTGGACGAAATACTCTTCACACACTACTACAGAAAACAGATGAGGCTCAAGCGATGCTGACACTCGAAGCAGGGGTAATGTGGGTCACCGACATGTCGGGAGTGGACAATCGGGCCTCCATGAGCGCATCTCGACGGCGCTTCATCTTGATAGCCGCCGCTGCAACCGCGAGAATGCAGATGACACCGAGCACACCGATCGACGCGAGGATCTCTGTGCGGCTTCCGCCACCCTTAGTACCAGACGAAGTCGACGCCTCGAATTCTTGACCTCCAAGGGCATTCGAACTGCCGAGGCTCGGAGGGAGCCTTTCAGCTGAAAGAGCCTTGACTTCATTGCCGTCACTACTGCCACTGCTAGAGCCGCGGGGTGCGTCTAGCCTCTTTACAAAGTTGATCAAGTCAAGTGCGTCCATGGAGGAAGACCCGTTCTCAACGAACCCTGTTTCATCTTGCCCAGCAAGAGGATCAGACAGTGGTGCGGCGATGCTTTCAACGTCATCTTCATATAATTTCTCTTCGTTGTCGAAAGATAACAACTCTGTAGGCGCAAACTCTACTTCATTTGATTTCACGAATCCAGCAACCTGCTCGTGACTCAAACGGAGAGACTCCAGGATTTCGTCGTCGAAAGGCGCCGATGGACGCGACGGGCAAGGGGTCACTGCGACGACATCGACGCTGCTTTCAATTGTCACCGTCGATGAGTCGGGGTCTCTTGGTAGCATCTCATCCACCGTTGTTTTAATGGAAGGATCAACTGGGATTGGAGAGAGCAATTCATCAGGCACTGGAGCATCGATCAGGGAATCTGAAATCTCCTCCTGAGGCTTGTTTTGAAGAGCCACACTAATGGATGGTGTCATAGTTGAGGATAGCGTTGGCAACTCCGCGATAGAATCGGGTACTTCAGAGACCGGAGTCTTGGTGGGATGAATCGGCGTCTGATCACCACCAATCGTACGCATCCCGAGTTCGTTCACAAAGTACCCTTGGTTCCACAGCAACTGGAAGCTTTCGTCAAAGAACTGACCTGGTGCCGGACCTGGCAGTGCATCTGCCGTGTGGCTTTCAGTGTCACACTTACCATCGCTCTCGCCTGGCGGCTTGATCCACATGAAGTAATCCAAGTTGGAGAACCTCGTGTCCGAAGTTGGTGGGTGACCAATGCCGGCCGAACGCGAGTTGCACCACTCGGTCGTTGTCGGTGCCTTGAAGTTGCGCGAAGTGTCGACGATGCAACGGTACTCGTCCGAGCCAATGGTTTGCTGGAAACTTGAACAAAGCTGGGATATTTCGGCATTGGAGCGGTAGTTGGATGCATTGAGGGTGATGCCCTTGACTCGCCCAAAAACGGCGAGGTCCTTGACGATCTGGGATACCCGGGCAGCACTTTCAGGGTACTGCAAGGTCCAGTACCCGACATCCAAGTAGATCTCAGCGTTCGGGTTTGCCGAGAGCATGGCGATCGCAATCTGCAGGTTCTCTTGATACTTTGCGTGGGCACCACAACCTCCTTCCTTCGCTAGCAACCCAATTGCATCAGGTTCCAGGACATACAAGACTTTGCGGTCGTTGATGATGCCAATTAAGGTACTCAGGAACTGGGTATAGGCATCAGAATTTTGCACGATGCTCCCCGTCTGCGATGATCCAGCTTCGCAATCCTTGTTGGGCAGACCGTAGACAACGAGACTCAAGCGTGTGGATTCAGAACACGTCGTGACCAGCTGAGTTGCCGTCTCCATGTAGTAATCGTTACGGTCAGAGTACCACGTGGCGATTGTGTACTTCTCAAGTTCGGAGATTGCGAAGGCCGAGTTCGGGTAGTTCTGCTTGGCGTTAGCATACGACACGGACGGAAGCGAGCACAATGGGGCTTCTTGAGCAGCAGCATCTTGGGCGACGCAGCTTGCAGCTATTAAGGCTGCGGACGCCAGAAGTGCATGGCAGAACGAGGACAGCATGTGCTCAAAAGGTCTTGATCCGTAGGCAGCAAATTATTGAATGAGACGAGTGCCAGAGAGCCAACCCATGAAGCTTCCACACTGCCGCGCGAAGCAAATCTTCGATGCCTTGTATTACCAGAATCGCTCGTACTCGTTCGACTATACATCACCGCCCAGTAGTACCTGTTGCGCTGTACTTGGCGTACATCATGCATCCTCCTGGTCTTTACTGTGTTCTGGTGCCTTCTGGCCAACATCATCGGCCACTCTTGGACACGAGAGCTCCTGCCATGCAAGCAATGCGAGCTTGACTTGTCGGTCTTTACATTGGTCATCCGAAAAGTCGATGCGTGCGAGGAAGATCCACGATCAATGGCCCATGACACCTGATCTGGTCATCATCTGTTGTGATATACTTTCCACAAAGCAGCTGGCGATCCAACGGTGTCCATATGCCTATTTCAAAAAAATTATTTTGCAACATTGGGGAAAATTGGAAATCGATTGAAGTGTGTGTGGTAGGCGCGCACTGAAAAAAAGATGTTGCAAGGTGATACTCTGCCTTGCTTTGCGAGCATGCAAGAACTTTCACGCTGTACACTCTAGAAATCAATCCGGTCAGCGAAATAGACTCGCTATAAAGACCAAATTTCTCGTTTATCAAGAGTGCAAATGAAAAAAATTGATCGGCCTAGTCTTCTGCTTTTTTCATTTGTGTTTTGTGCATATCCGTACATCCAGAACCATAGCACGCCTGCTACGACTGACTGAAACCCCCTCAATCCCTCTGCTCACGCTCTCGGTACACGTGGATGATGACTTTGCCGCGAGCGCGACCGCTTTTCACCTTCGTGACCGCGTCCAAAAGGTTGCCAAACGGATACACAGAGTCAATCGAGGACACGAGTTGCCCCTTCTCCACAAACTCCGTGAGCTTCTGGAGATCCGTACCAGACGCTTGCACACGCACGCGGGTATACTTTGTACCGATGGGGGACTCAATCGGGTTCGGAATGTCTAAAATCGTGACAAAGTGGCCCGTGTCCTTCTTCAGCACCTTCTGCGCATCGTTGTTCCACGACGCCGGTTCCATGCCGCAGTCGTAAAGCACATCAATCGAGTGAGCGTCGACAACATCCACCCACTTTTCCTTCGTGTAGTCGATCACCTCGTCCGCGCCAAGTGACTTCACAAACTCTGCATTGCGGAAACTCGTCGTCGTGATGACGTACGCTCCCAGAGCCTTCGCGATCTGGATCGCATAGGTGCCCGTACCACCGCTGCCACCGAGAATCAACACTCGACTTCCTTTCTGGATCTTGCCATGCGAGACCAGCGACTGGAAGCTCGTCAGTCCTGCTAGCGGGATGCTTGCGGCTTGGTCAAAGCTGAGGATCTCAGGCTTCGGGGCGACGTACTTGGCGTCGACATCGAGGTACTGCGCAATCGTGCCGAAGCCCGAGAACGGCGTCATGGTGTACACCAAGTCACCGATTTTGAAGCCCTCAACCGCGCCGCCGACCTCGACGACGGTGCCAGCGGCATCAAAGCCAATGCGGAACGGCGCGTCTGGGGAAGGCCCAACTGGGAAGAAGTTGAAGCCAGCCTGCGCGATCTTGTAGTCGACCGGGTTCAGCGCCGCGCTGTGCACTCTGATGCGCACGTACGAGCGCTTGAGCTTCTTGGGCATGGGGATGCCAGCCACGAGCTTGACCTGATCCAGCGGATCGCCGTAGCTGGTGTACTCGTAGGCGCTGAACTTGGTCGGGACCGTGAACGAGGGCGCGGACGACGAGTCGCTCTTGAGGTAAAGCACCATCGCGGCGATGCACGCGACTATGAACGCGACCTGCGGCCCGAAGAACGACGCCATGTTGGATGCGTCTTTCTGGAAAAAAAATGACACTGAACAAAACGAGGGATCTCACATAACGACCAGCACTCCTAGAGGTACTGTATCTAGTTCACTTCAGTGAATCAAGCGTTGTTTACGCAAACAGACACTAATCTACACAAGGGTACTGAAGCGAGGGAAGATTGCAGTCACACTTTTCGAATGCTGGGGTCTTCGCAATGCGCCCGCGCGAGTGCCGTTTTGCTCCAACTTGCCTTCAGTCGAGTCACTCAACTTCAGGCGAATGGGATGCGACAACCCCATCGCGTTCGTTCTCTCTCGAAGGCGAGGTTGAGGTCTTTCAACCGTTTTCACCATTGGCCTCTGCCACTCATTTTTTAAACTGCTTTCAGTCTCACACCCAAGCGCAAACAACAACTCAACTCATCATGGTCGCCATCACCAACGTCGGTACCTTCAAGGCCCACGTCTTTGAGAACTTTGGCGACGTGTTCGTCGAGATCAAGCTTCGCACGGACGTCCAGCACTCGGGCCTCGCGGCTCACCGTGTGCACATCAAAGTCCATGCGGCGGCACTGAACCCATTCGACTACAAACTTGTGGAGCAAAGTCAGCTCTTTATACTGGAGCCACCATCTGTTGACAAGCCGTTCCGAATGGGTTTTGATATGGCCGGCACGCTGGTCCAAGTCGGTGCCGATGTGAAGGGGCTCATGGTCGGTGATGCCGTGTTCGGTGTAGCGCTCCTTGGACAAAGTGGATCGTTTGCCGAGTACGTGGGTGTTGACGCGACGCTCGTCGCCCCGAAGCCCGCCAACCTGGCATTCACGCCTACGGAAGCAAAATAACCACAAAAATGTAACGTTGTTTCAGCCTCACCTCTTGAATAGTTCAACCTGTGTACACAATCTTACTGCCTTTATTGAAATCTGGTCACGTCCTCACAAACTTTAGCTCTCTCTCTCTCGCCCCTACGTGCTACATTGTTGCAATCACTTTTGACCCGGCAGCACTTCAAGAATGACCTTACCGCGTGCGCGGTTGGACATTTGCACCTTGATCGCGTCCAGGAGATTCTCAAACCTGTGCACCGAGTCAATGGGCGTAAAGATCTTGCCTGCATCGATAAGCCTTGTGATCGCAGGCAAATCAACTGACGCTGAGTTGGTCATCATCTTGAAAAATGCCGCACCGATTGGCGACTCGATTGGGTTTTCCGTCGTCAAAATGGTCACAAACTTGCCAGTGTCTCGTTTCAGCACCCGCTGAGCGTCACCGTTCCAAGCGTCTGGCTCAGCACCACAGTCGTAGATGATATCAATCGAGTGCGCATCGAGGATGTCTGCCCATTTCTCACTCGTGTAATCAATGATGCGGTCGGCGCCAAACGACTTGACCAACTCACCGTTGCGCTCACTTGTCGTGGCTGCGACAAAGCTCGCCCCGAGCGCTTTCGCGATCTGAATCGCAAACGCCCCCGTGCCACTACTTCCACCGAGGATCAGAACGCGGTCGCCTTCCTTGATGCTACCGTAGTTTACAAGAGCCTGATAGCTCGTTTGAGAGGCTAACGGGACGCCAGCAGCTTGGTTAAATGTCAGGCTTTGCGGCTTCAAGGCCACGAACTTTGTGTCGAGGTCAATGTACTCGGCGAAGGTACCCAAGGACCCAAAGTATGTCTTTGCGTACACGGCGTCGCCGACTTGGAAGGTCTTCACATTGGCGCCGACTTGCGCAATAGTGCCGGCAACGTCATGACCGAGACGGAACGGGGTCTCGGCACTTGGCCCCGTTGGCAAGTACTTGGCGCCATGGTCCACGACCTTGTAGTCAATCGGGTTCAACGCCGCGGCGTGCACTTTGATGCGCACATCGGTTGCTCGCAATGCGGACTGTGGGAAATTTGTGCGAAGCTTGATTTCCTGAAGCGGATCGCCGTAGTTCTCAAATACGTATGCTTGGAAGGTCGATGGAGTTGGCGCCATATCGGAGGGCTGGCTTCAGAGCGAAGCTTGTGAGTCTCAGGGTCGTTTGAGGAATGATCAAAGAACGACGACATCTGAGCAAAGCGTGGCTTGGCTGGAGCAGGGGCGGAGGAAGCGGACGGATCCTATCGCTGAGTTATTCTGCAATCTGCCACCTCACCCACCAGAATGTACGCGTGACATTGAGCTTCAAGGTCGCAAATGACTCTTTTTTGTTCAACAGATGCCGTCACCAACTCGGTATGACGGAAGCGAGCAAACTACCGCATCCTGTGACTTTACATAACTTTGCATAATACAAAATAGACATAATTATTTGTGATATAAGAAAGCACAAATAGAACGTGACAAAAATTCTATCTAAACAATTGAATCAAAGTAAAGCGTTGATATATTGAGGTATGCGGGTCAATGATTACGGCCACCCCTAACAGAGCGGCCATCACCACTTTTTCCACGTCACGCGTGCTTGGTTGGCATACACTCGTCGGAGCTCCCTTTTGCTGTGCTGCTTTCTCCATCGCTTTGCATCACTAGCAACCACTGTAACTCGGGTCCGCATCGAGTGTTCAGGCTCAGCTTTGTAGAGAAGAGCCCCCGGCCCGTTTTTTTTCGTGATTTGTCTTTCAAAGCGCGCAGAATCGACGTCTTATTCAGGTGACTTGTTCGACCCCCTTGCGTTCGACCTGCCTGATTGAGAACTTGCGTGCATTCAATTCTCTATACACGCAAAGTAATATACTCTATTAAAAAAGATGCAGTCTCGCTGAGGCAACGACACCACTGAATTTGCATTTTGTACAGCATTTAGCAGCATCTTGTAGCTCTTTCGCCTCTGAGTTTCTTCGAAACCTTTGGATCACGCTCTCGTCCGTGCGAACGCAACTGTATGTAGAGAGTCGACTGAACATATTTTACAAACCACAAGAGCCGCAATGGTTGTTTTGCACTGGGATGCTCAAAGCGGCTCATCGTAGTGTCCCAAAACACCCCGACTTTGTCATTTCGTTAGTGCATTATATCTCGGCGGCTTGGAGTCGCCTGCTGTTTCGCATGCCTTGTTGAACGAGATACGTCTCGAGACGTCGATGGAACGCCGACAGACTCGCGTCGCAGAGCTCGACAAACGCTTCTTCGAGCAACTGCCGATTCCACTGGCCTCCCAGCTCTATGCGTACCTCTTGCGGGGTCATCTTCTGATACGTCTCAATTGTCGCCGACGCACACCCTGTCGTAACGCAGTCATCGATGCCGCGACTGCGAACAATTGTCCACTTTCGATCGCGCAGTACGATCGCATCGATGGGCTCGCCTGTTCTTGTCACTGGCTGCACGTTCTTGAGAACGAGCACGACGGACTGCGTGCTGTCACTGTAGTGGATCACGACTTCGGTCAGCCGCACGTACCCAGCATGCTTCTTGTTGTCATAATGCACCACGTACTGCCGTGCAATCGTATCGTCCGTTGCGCAAAAGTACTAAAGTTAACGCCACGGAAAATCAGCAATTAGCTCGCCAACCACATACTCGGTTATTAGACAGTAATCTTGTTGAGGCCTTACCTCCATCACCATTGGCTCGTCATCTGCTTGCTTTGGTTCGCCGTGTAGTCGCAGGATCCCGCTGTGCACTTGTACGCGATCAAATGGGACCATGCAGCAGTCCACGCCCTCGAGGAAAAGACCTGCCGCTGGGGTCTCGCGCACATTCCATTCGCGTAGCGTGCGATACTTGTGCGGGTCGCCGTTGCGGGCCGTCAAAAGCGCGTCGACGCGGCTGAGCTCACGTTTCATGCTCTCTATGTCATGAAAGAGCGTCTGAAAGATCGAGCGGCTACTCGAGAGAACGTGGTCGGGATGCAAACGAGGAATACGTGACAATGGACTTTGGAAAATCTACTTTGCACATACGTAAACACAAAATGAGACCATTGGAGCATGCCGTGTGGCATAACGGGGTACCTCACCATGGACGCAGCGATGGCGAGCCGTCGTGTCTTGCCCAACAATCGGCGCGCATCTTTCACAGCGTTTCGGTTCTTGTGAATATTGTCTCGAAGATCGTGCGTCGCGCGCTTCGACCTGCACAATAACTTCTTCTCTCGCGACGCGATTTGATTCCATGTGACCTCACCTCGTGCTCCATTGCGGCTCACGATCGCACGATGGCGCGCCGCGGACGACGACTTACGCTTCCACTGTTCGCGCGCCGCCACGAGCTCGTCTTCGAGCACCCTAACTTGCTCATGGAGCTGCGCGACCTCCGCGTACCTATTGCGTCGCGGCTTTCTGACGGAACGCGTGTTGTCGGCATTGGAGCTGCTGGCGTCCTCGTCCGGCGTGCTACTGGGGTGCTGCTCGGATGTTGCGAGCTCGAGCGCCAGGTCGTCGTCCTCGCGCCAGTGCGTCAGGAAGTCGTGCAGCACGCGCACGGATGCGTGGTCGTGCGAGTCGCTCGCGTGAGGCATCGCCGTCGTCATGTGGGATGACTCGCGTGGGAACTGCGGAATAAAGGCGAGGATGAGTCGTCCACCATCAATCCGGTAAGCGACAAACACTCGGGCATACAATATGTCCGAATGTTTCATTATGATGCCCACCAAATGTTTACGCTAGGTCCTATCCCGTACGGTAATCTGAGGTATGCAGTGTACGATTATGCAGGTATGTTAGAACTCACCGACGAATCGCGGGGAAATGATCGAGTTCTTATGTCCCAAGTCGCAGATCTACTCGAAAATGATGTCGGTGCCACACCGTCAAAACTTAGAAACACCTCACTCTCAGCAGTGTTAATGAGACTCTGGAATTCTTAAACTATATGTAGATCATAAGTTAAATAGAATGACCTTCTCTCTCTCATGCAGGTATGTTAGATACTAGGATATATTGAAAATGCTATTTGAAAGTATACGAAAAAGGAGTATATTCGTTTTTATAGATTACGCAGTAGCTGAAAAGGAACTGAATAACGTTGCAAAAAAAGGCCGAATTTTCAACCAACGCGCTTTACTGGAACTCTGGCACAACCTCGATGATGATTTTGCCACGCGCACGGTTCGACTTTTGCACCTTCACAGCATCCAGCAGATCGTCAAACGAGTGAATCGAATCAATTGGCACAGTCAGCTTGCCGGCGTCGATGAGCTTCGTGATTTCGCTGAGATCCTTCGCGTTTGGGTCAGTCATGATTGCAAAATGCTTTGCTTCAATAGGTGACTCAATCGGGTTCTCAGTTTTCAAGATCGTCACAAACTTGCCCGTCTCCTTCTTGAGCACGCGCTGTGCACTACTATTCCACGAGTTTTGCTCCACGCCGCAATCGTAGATGATGTCGACTGAGTGCGGCTCGATGACATCTTCCCACTTCTGGCTGGTGTAGTCGATGATCTGGTCGGCGCCAAACGATTTCACCAACTCCGTGTTGCGCGAACTGGTGGTTGTGATCACAAACGCTCCGAGAGCCTTGGCGATCTGAACCGCAAATGAACCAGTGGCACTGCTGCCTGCAAATACGAGCACTCGGTCACCCGCCTTGATCTTTCCAAAGTTGACGAGGCCCTGGTAGCTCGTCTCTGCAGCCAAGGGGACCCCCGCGGCTTGGTTGAAACTCAGACTCTTAGGTTTTGGGGCGACGTACTTCACATCCAAATCAAAGTACTCGGCAAAGCTTCCAACAACACCAAAGGCCGCCATGGCGTACACGGCGTCACCGACCTTCAGATCTTTCACGGCGCTGCCAGCTTGGACAATAGTGCCCGCGACATCAAAACCCATGCGGAACGGCGCTTCTGGCGTTGGGGCGGTTGGCAAATACATTTTACCGTACTCGACGAGCTTCCAATCGATGGGGTTCATCGCCACTGCGTGCACCTTGATGCGCACCTGGGTGTCGCCGAGTTGGGGCTGCTTGACATCTGTGCGCAGCTTGATCTCCTGGAGCGAGTCGCCAAAACTCTCGTGTACGTAGGCTCGGAAGGTTTCAGGGACAGTGGTCATGGTCTTTTGCCGTAGTTGTAGAATCACAGGTGGACGTTGACTGCAAGGCGTAAGTTTTGAAATGAGGCAGATGCAAGCCAACGGTTGCATCTGCGCCACTTGGCGCCCGTTGCCGAAGGATCGAGAAGGCGCTGTTGCTTTGGTGATACAAACGGCTCATGGGACTCCAACTGGCCGAGAAAGAGCGTGTCAGCATGCAGATCTGGTTGACGGGATCATCAACTCTGTTTTCATCATCTTTTATGAGAAAGGCATCGCCTCTACAAATTCTGAATTGTAGTGGGTCAAACTGGGTCAAATATATGTCACTATTTGGAGCGACATGTGACATATTGTGTAATTCATTTATTTCAGTATATTAGCCAATTGTACTTCGATAGACTGCGATTCTAATGGAAGAAATCGAGTTGAAGCTGCTCTACATGCAAACTATCAATGATTGAGCCAAACCTGTCACTCTCGTGGGCGTGATACATGCGACGTGTGGCAAACAGCGCAATTATTTTAGCTGACCTCACTAGTTGATGATGCGAAAATGCGAAATTGTGTGATTTGTAAGCAGCTCTGATGATGCAAATATCAGCAAAAATTTGTAGCAACTTGAGTCCACTTGCGATAACAATACGATCAGTTTCTTTTGACAAGTGACTTGTAGTCTGTAAACTGTGCTGAAACAATTTTTACCATAATTTTGTTTCGTGTTTTCTTGTCTCGAGCAAATCTTCGAATGTGAACGCAACTGATGACGCTAAAAATAGTGATGATTTGTCGCAATTTGAGCTGGTATCGGGGTTATGGTTGACCTATTCTTTTTGGTGTTCCGGGACGATTTCCAGCACGATCTTGCCTCGCGCGCGGTTCGTCTTCAGTTTGCGAATCGCTTCAAACAAGTCTTCAAACGCAAACACCGAGTCAACGTGCGCACTTAGCTCACCCTTCGCAACGAACTTGGAGACTTCCTTCAGGTCTTCGCCCGAAGGTTTCGTCATGATCTGGTGGTACGTTGCGCCAATGGGCGACTCAATCGGGTTCGCAACGCCTCCGATCGTGACAAAATGCGCATTCTCGGTCTTGAGCACGCGCTGCGCGCCTTCGTTCCAGGACTCTGGCTCCATGCCACAGTCGTAGATCGCATCGAGCGAGTGTTCGGCGAGGACATCGGCCCACTTTTGCGACGTGTAGTCAATTGTCTCGTCAGCGCCGAGGGACTTGACGAATTCAGCATTGCGCGCGCTCGTCGTTGCGATCACGTATGCTCCGAGGGCGTGCGCGATTTGTACAGCCACGATACCCGTGCCACTACTCCCGCCAAGGATCAGCACTCGGCTTCCTGCCGTCACCTTTCCGTACTGCACAAGCGCTTGGTAGCTCGTCAGGGACACCAGCGGGATGCCCGCGGCTTGGTTAAATGTCAACTGCTCTGGCTTCTTGGCCACGAACTGCTGGTCGAGCGCAATGTATTCTGCAAACGTACCATAGTTGTCTGGGTGCGCCATGCCGTAGACCGCGTCGCCGACCTTGTAGTCTGTGACATCAGCTCCAGCTTCGACGACGGTGCCCGCGAGATCAAAGCCGATCGGGTACGGCGGTGGGATCGGGTGGACGGTGAAGAACCGCTGCGCGATCGTGACGATCTTGTAATCCGCCGGGTTCAGCGCCGCGCTGTGGATCTTGATCCGTACATGGGAGGACGGCAACGGCGCGACTTGCGGCACGTCCGAGTCGAGCGAGAGCTTCTCGAGCGCGTCACCGGCTTCCGTGTAGCGGTACGCGCGGTAGGCAGTGGGGATCGAAGACGACGCCATGGAGTTCGTGGAGCTGGGGGCGCGGGCGAGGCGCTTTCGGAAATGGCACTCCCCTGATCAGCGCTCTCGTCAGGAGATCGGATGCGATTGTTGACGAAGCCATGTGGAGCAAAGCCATGTGGGGAGTGATGAGCTGATATCAGCGGCTAGACGATTAGAATATGATTGGCAGAAAACAGAATTGTGAAGCTCCAACAAATTTATCAAATTTGTAATTATTATTCTGTTGCATACAGGGAAATTACAATTCCATAGTTTCATAGCTATACGAATATACAGGTGATACTATTGACACATATCATTGTGCACCTTTCAGACTTCGCATTCCCAGTTTCAGCCAATTCAACCGCAAGAGAGCCCAACAGATACGATAATCGACCGCTGATTCGCTGCTCTCTGTTTTCATTATCCCCATCATCTGCCAACGCGCTCATTTCCCAATCTTCAACCACGTCGGCAGATGGCGGCAGCTCCGTTCCCAACGACGTTCCGCGCGTTCCGCTACGTGCAGCACGGCAAGCCCGACAAGGTGCTGCAGCTGCGGCCGCGCGTGGCGCAGGCGCCGCTCGGTAGCGCTCAAGTGCGTGTCAAGGTGCACAGCGCGGCGATCAACCCGATCGACATTGCGCTCGTGCCCAACTACACGCCCGACCACCTGCACTCGCATCCGACGGAAGACAAGCCCTTCGGCATCGGTTTTGACGGCGCCGGCACCATCGTTGAGGTCGGCGCGTCTGTGGATCCGGCGCGCCTCCGCGTCGGCGACAACGTGTACTTTATGATGCCGTTCACGGAGTTTGGCACGTTTGCCGAGTACCTCACAGTGGACGCGGACTTTGTGGCGCTAAAACCCAAGAACATGTCTTTTGATCAAGCCGCGTGTGTCCCGCTCGTGGCACTTACCAGTTACCAGGCGCTCGTCGAGTACTGCCAGCTGAAGAAAGGCGAACGCGTACTGATTCTCGGCGGGAGCAGTGCGACTGGCTTCGTCGCGATTCAGCTTGCCAAAGCCATTGGCGCGCACGTGATCACTACCACTAGTGACAAGAACTTTGACTTTGTCAAGTCCTTTGGGGCCGACCAATTGATCGATTACACCAATGAGAAGTGGGTCGACGTGCTACCGCCGCACTCGATTGATGTGCTCTACGACTGTGGGATGGAGCCAATGTCCTGGAACAGTGATGCCCAAACCGTACTGACGAAGAACAGCGGTCGCTACGTGACGCTCTGGCCGCTTCCTAACCCAATTGAACCACGATTCGGTGCTAAATTAGTCGGCAGCATCCTTGTGTACCCATCGGCATCGCAGTTGGACGAACTGACCAAGCTGATTGAAGCTGGCAAGATCGTCATTCCGATCGATTCGGTCTTTGCCTTGGAGCAAGTGCTTGATGCAATTGCGAGAATTAAGACGCGCCGAGCCACTGGTAAGATCGTGATTCAAATCGCGAATGCTGAACGACAAACGAGCGCGCTCTAACCTGCTCCATATAGTAAGTTGCTGCACGTAGAAATGGTAATTCCACAACAATTCTTTCTCATAGCACCCAAGTGTGAGCCCATCCACCACATAAAAATGGCACGATACTATTATGAAACCAGGAGTCGTTGATGGTTGTTCGTCAAACTTTTGATATGCGGCCAAGCTTTTGTATGGCCACTTCTTTCAAATCCAAGTATAAAGCATCTGACCCTTTCAAAAAGTGAAAACCTCACTGTAGGTCGCACAGCTTCTCGTCAGGTTGTAATATCGACTGAGACACGAAACACCGTGGCTCATGGGCCATGATCCATTCTTCATGCCCATCTTGTTCTTTAAGTTTTCAATCGCACACCAGTAATCCGACCGTCATTTGCTTATAAAAGCGCTGTCATTGTGCCATCGCATAAGGAAAACACAAAGCATCTATGCATTTCCACGTTTGACACATTTCGAACACACTTCAAGTGCTCACAGGAGATCTCCACACCATGATGCCATCGGCACAGATATACCGACACATAGTTAGAAAAGTGTAGTCATGTGAGATCGGACCAATCCGAGACCTGTTCGCGTGCCTGCTGGACCAGCGCTTTCTTTCACTGGTTGTGCCTCGCATAATTATCGTAATCGTGCATTACATTTTCCAAGTACCGTCTTCCGGTAGGACGTTTCCGTAATTCCGCTCGACTAAACAACGAGAGCTGTCCTACCATTCACACCTGGCTTGACCGACTAAAAGGATGAACAGAGCGTCCACCAGTATTTTCTTTTTCTCGAGTAAAGGCAAGAGAGATAAACTCATTCTGCACTTTTGCTTCTTGCACACAATCGCCTGACCCAATACTTTCCTCAACCAGCCATGCCCTCACCCCTTCGAGCGTTGATTCCAGCAACCTTCCGAGCGCATCGTTACGCAAAATATGGCGCCGCCGACCAAGTGCTGGAACTTCGCTCGGATGTGCCGCAAGCCCCGTTGTCGCCAACGCAAGTGCGCGTCAAAGTACACAGCGCTGCAATCGATTCAATTGACGTCAAGCTGATGGCCGGCTACGTGCCGCCCTTTTTGAAGGTATTCCCGACGTCTGAGGAACCACTTGGGATCGGCTTTGATGCTGCCGGGACTGTGGTGGAAACCGGAAGTGCAGTCAAGGATGATGGAGCCCTGCAAGTCGGTGACACCTTGCATCTGATGACGCCGTTCACGGCGTGGGGATCGTTTGCCGAGTACCTAACCGTTGACCACAATTTTGCTGCGCGCAAGCCCACGGCTCTATCGTTCGACCAAGCTGCGGGTCTGCCTCTCTCAGGACTCACGAGTTACCAAGCGTTGCAACAACATGCCAAGTTCCAGAAGGGCGAACGCGTGCTGATCCTGGATGGCAGCAGCGCCACAGGCATTTTCGCAATCCAGATTGCCAAGGCGGTCGGCGCGCACGTCATCACGACGGCAAGCACTCGAAACGTTGAGTTCGTGAAATCCGTCGGCGCTGATCAAGTGATTGATTACAGCACGACCACATGGGCCGATGTGCTTCCACTGCACTCCATCGACGTGTTCTACGACTGTGGCATCGATGCCAACGTATGGAACACTGACGCGCAGAACGTGCTATGGAAGGAAACCGGTCGACTGGTATCACGCCATCCAATTGCAGAACCGACCGTTGCCTCGAAATATGGCGCGAAATTGTTGGGACGCATTGTTGTGCAGCCTTCGGGGGCACAGTTGAGCGAGCTCGCGAGGCTGGTCGATGACGGTAAGATCGTGACGCCGATCGACTTGGTCCACCGGCTTGAGAACGTGCTGGACGCTGTAGCACGCGTCGCATCTCGTCACGCGACAGGGAAGATTGTGATTCAGGTTGCTCCAGAGGCACAATGATCAGTGAAAGTTCAATTCAAGAATGTGATTTCAACATTCCATTGCGCAACTGTGTATATATGTGTGCGGGGGGGGAGGGGGGTATGCACATGAATTAAACAGTGTTCATCGTTGCTCACTTTCAACGTTGTTCCTTGTTTCCGTGTATAGGAGTACATGCTCAAACTCTGCCAGTAACTGCATGGCGCCAACCGCCAGGTATTCCATCTGCTATCGATTCAACTGCACACGGAGGTGCACTGACGGCGAAATAGACACAACTCGTGCCTGAAAAAAAGGAACCATGGAGTGCTGGGGGATTGAAGTAAGGTGTTCACGGGGTAAAAGTTTTTCAAATTAATACTGAGAAATCCCACAGTTGTGGTTGGAGTACCAAAAAGATGCGTGAGGAGTTGGGACACTCTTTTTCACGGGCATGGGCAGTTAGTTATCCGATAGGGGCTGCAGTATCTTGTATGCCTCTGTAAACGCATAAAGGTACTCTTCAAGTGCATCAAGTCCATCCTTTGGTCGCTTTAACCGTGCGCGTCGGTTGTATGTATGTGGCGGACTTGCTTGATTCTAGATTTTACAGCAAGGTTTTCTTATCAGTGTTAATACGTCTACGCGCATGCGCCTCTCCTGCATACACGAAAGATATCTGTAGCTTGCTGTCAGGTTGCTAAAACAAGGTGATTCAAATGCGCGCTTCTCCATCGATTCACTGACAACAGCACCGGCATGTAACTGCAAGATCTACTGTTGAAACCTAGCGTCAAATGCACAACTGCTCTTTTCAGTGAACAATGCATAAAAAATGGTTTCTTTGGGTTATTGTATAGTTTATGCTTCAAATTGAGCGCTGTTGCGCCTTTTTAAAGCAGTAGATGTGGAGGATCGAGAACGACACTACATCAACCCCATGTCTGGTGATTTTGGCCGTGTCCCGTTGCGTCACAATATCGTCTATGTTGGACGTTTTCTAAGTACATAGATGAACAAGGCAGGATCGTCTACTTCGATACAAGTTTCATTTTTTTTGCTTCATAGTAGTGCACTAAGAAACCCTACGCGCACTACGCACAACAGTCCTTCCATACGAATTGGTCTCTTTTTCACCCTTCATACATATAATGGATGTTACAACATGATGTTGTACTAATGGTGCTAAACCTCTCTCGTCCTCCGTGTCTTACTACGCTCTGCTCTTACAGTAATCAACACATTCAGCTCCTATGAATACACAAGTTGCGGTAGCCCACTGTAACAGATGAAACTCGTGACTGGCGCGCCATGACCAAGAAGTAAAAGTGCTAGTCGGTCCGCAGTAATGTACAAGCGGGCACGCCAGCTTCGTACACAGCTGGTTACATTTTCGTGGAAGATGCCAAGTATAATAGGCAGTGCCGAGTGAAAAGATAGGTTGTTCTGAGATTTGCGGGTAGTCAGTGGCGGCGCAAATCTGGAACTTGGATCGATGTGCCGGGGTAAAAAGGCCATAGCATAAACGCTGTTGTTATACAAGGCGTATTAGTAAATGTGGGGCATCATCCAACTTCAAGATGCTTAACAAGATGGCTACAATTTTACTTGATTCGTCAAAAATATAGCTAATAAGTCCATCAGCTGTTCTTACACTTCCACGTCGCAAAGCTTCGTAATCGATTCTGGTGAGTAGCAAATAAATAACTGCAATCAGTAGACAAAGTAGATGGGAAGCTCATGGAGCACTGGGACGTCGCACAAACGGAAGTGACTAAGACGGCGAGCGGCCGTCCCATGTTCCCTATCGGTGCGTAATTTAGCGCACAAGAGAGGGAACTGTTAGGCTTCAGCTAGGATGCAAAACAAAGGAGAGCTTTTGTTTTATCAGAGTTGTTTTGACTGTGTCCTATGTTATAGGACATGCTAGGAGCTGGCTACGATGTTCAATCTACATGGTTCGCTCTTTACAGTGTTGGATGCAACTGACAGTGGCAAAAACTAAAAAAAGCTTCATCGTATCAAACCTATATCCTTCAAGCGTCTATCAAGGTGGGTAACACAGAATACTATTAATATAATTCGCATTTTCTCCAATTGCACAGCTGCTAGATTCAGAAACATACGACCCAAAAGCTGCTCACAGAATGCCTGTTTTTACTGTGAGAGAGAAGGTCATTCTATTTAACTTATGATCTACATATAGTTTAAGAATTCCAGAGTCTCATTAACACTGCTGAGAGTGAGGTGTTTCTAAGTTTTGACGGTGTGGCACCGACGTCATTTTCGAGTAGATCTGCGACTTGGGACATAAGAACTCGATCATTTCCCCGCGATTCGTCGGTGAGTATCTTCGCACTCTGGGAGTTCATTGCCATGTTGGCGAGAAGATCCGCCATTTTGTTTTGTTCTCGTTTTGTGTGATTCCAGGAGACCCACGCAAAGTTGTCGATGATTTGATTTACCCGAACTGCTAGTGGCTGCAACTTGGTCTGGCGTATTGAGGAAAACCCGTTCTGGGCTGCGATAATCATTTGGCTATCTCCGAAGACTTCCATCTTGACTTCATAATGCTGTAAGTAGTGTGCACTGTATGCCAGGCCTTCTTTCAGTGCGCTGTATTCGCACCAATTGTTCGTAACTTCTGGTCCCATGTACGCATAGCCGCATGCTTTGAGTTCCCATCGATTGCAGCGTTCATTCAGGAAGGTGAGTGCCCATCCACTGCCTCCTGGACCTGGATTGCCGCGTGCACCTCCATCGAAATACAGACGCGCCGTCGCCCATGCTTCCAGTTGGCGCGAGAAATCTTGTCTCTCCAGTACACTGAGCAGTTGGTTCAGGCAAGTTGCAATGCCTGTTTTTACTGTAGATTCTGTAATAAAACACAAAAAAAAATGCCGTATTTTACAACTGGCGTTTCGGACAATTAGGACAAAATGAGAACATGCGTTAGGACAAAGCATCCATCACCCTTGACCAGCTGTAGCGGTCCTACGAAATGTGGACTAATATCACAACATGTGTGGCAAGAAAGGGAATTGGTGTGCTACGAATACGTAGTACTGCGTGAGAGTCGTTTCTCGACTTCAATGCAAATCAGCTTGCAAAGAAATCAATTTCTTACTAGGTGATTAAAGAATATATATATTAAACTTGGCGTCTGCCTATGAATTGTGTTTATCGAGAACAAAAAACTATGTTGATTGACTACGCATCAGGCGCGACTTGAATCACGACCTTGCCTGTCGCGCGGCGCGAAGAGATGCGCGCGACCGCGTCCAGCACGTTCTCGAAACGGTGGACCGAGTCGATCGGCGTCACAATCTTGCCGTCTTCGATCAGCCTCGTGAGCTCGGTCAAGTGCGACGCCGAAGGGTACACGAGGATGCTTCCCACGAGCTTGGCGCCATGTTTCGAAGCGGCTTTGGGGTCGGCGATGCTCACAGCGTGACGAGCGACCAGTGCCCTTGCGCAGCACGTCTGCGCGTCGGAGTCCAGGCGTGGCTCGATGCGCAGTCGTAGAGCACGTCGATGAATGCGGTGGAGTGCTCAATCACCTGTGGTCGTGTACTCGATGACTTGGTCGGCGCCGAGCGACTTGACGAACGCGGCGTTCCGCGCGCTGGCCGTCGTGGTGACGTGCGCGCGACGGCCTTGGCGATCTGGATGGCGTAGATACCCGTGGCGCTGCTGCCGCCGAGGATGAGCACGCGTTCGCCCTTCTGGAGCTTGGCGTGCTCGACGAGCGCCTGGTAGCTCGTGAGTCCCACTAGCGGCACACTCGCGGCTTGGTCAAATGAGAGGGTCGCGGGCTTGCGCGCGACGAACGACTGGTCCACGGTCAGGTACTCAGCAAACGAGCCAAATGTCGAGAACGACGTCATGAAGTACACGGCGTCGCCGACGTGGAGGGCTCCGTCGCCGTCCTCGCGCACAGCACTTCCGACTTCGACCACGGTCCCGGCGCCATCAAAGCCGATACCGAAAGGCTTGCTGGAGGTCGGAGACTCGCTCAATAAACCACGTTCATGGCCGGTCGTAAGCTTGACGTCGACTGGGTTGATGGCGGCGCTGTGCACTTTGACGCGCACTTGTGTCGGAGCCAGTGGGGCTTGCGACACATCGGAGCGGAGCTCCAGCACTTGGTCTGGGGCGCCGTACGCCTGGTAACGGTAGGCTCGGAAGGTTGCTGGGATGGAGGACATGACTGGTCTTTTGATAGAGCAAATAGTGAGTGTTGCTGTTGTTTTTGTGTGGGGCGCGGTTGCTTCGAAGAAAGCAGATCGGAGAATGAGCCTATAATATATGGATAATCTCGAGTGTAGTGTACTAGTAGCTGTTTATGCAACGCCACGCACAGCGAGAGAGAGAGATACAGGATGAAGCAATTGGTTTCGCCTGCCGTAAGGAACAACCAGTGAAAGATCGCGTTGACGATCAGCAGCTACGCAAGCCGGCCTCTGATTGGTCCGATCACACGTGATACCTGGGAGATGGACCAATGGGAGACAGTCGATGCCATTGTGCGACATGGAAAGGCCCACTGTAGCCATGATGTCACATGGCTACTTTGCTCGGGTTGATTGTGGCCACCGCAACACGTAATCACATCTCACGAACGAACCAGCCAGCGTGTTTGATTAGACGAAAGATGCGACCACAAACTCTGCGTCGTGTGTCTACTGTAGTCGAACGCAACAATAATGGTACGTGAGATGATGCTTCGCATTCGCCGGGGGCGGATTACCTGTTGTACAAAGTGGCCACGCAAACCATCGCTGCTTTCATGATTGCGGCCACCCTTACGCGCAAGCCACGCGCTGGCCAATCGCAGGCCATTATCCGAAGTCTCACTGCAGTATGGCGTTCTGCAAGAGCTTCGTCTACACAGCGCCCCACATCGTCGGTATTTTGCCTGCATTTCGATGCTTGAGTCTTTCCAGTTTGCATCGTTGAAAATCTCAAGGCTCATTCTCCGATCTGCTTTCTTCGAAGCAACCGCGCCCCACACAAAAACAACAGCAACACTCACTATTTGCTCTATCAAAAGACCAGTCATGTCCTCCATCCCAGCAACCTTCCGAGCCTACCGTTACCAGGCGTACGGCGCCCCAGACCAAGTGCTGGAGCTCCGCTCCGATGTGTCGCAAGCCCCACTGGCTCCGACACAAGTGCGCGTCAAAGTGCACAGCGCCGCCATCAACCCAGTCGACGTCAAGCTTACGACCGGCCATGAACGTGGTTTATTGAGCGAGTCTCCGACCTCCAGCAAGCCTTTCGGTATCGGCTTTGATGGCGCCGGGACCGTGGTCGAAGTCGGAAGTGCTGTGCGCGAGGACGGCGACGGAGCCCTCCACGTCGGCGACGCCGTGTACTTCATGACGTCGTTCTCGACATTTGGCTCGTTTGCTGAGTACCTGACCGTGGACCAGTCGTTCGTCGCGCGCAAGCCCGCGACCCTCTCATTTGACCAAGCCGCGAGTGTGCCGCTAGTGGGACTCACGAGCTACCAGGCGCTCGTCGAGCACGCCAAGCTCCAGAAGGGCGAACGCGTGCTCATCCTCGGCGGCAGCAGCGCCACGGGTATCTACGCCATCCAGATCGCCAAGGCCGTCGGCGCGCACGTCACCACGACGGCCAGCGCGCGGAACGCCGCGTTCGTCAAGTCGCTCGGCGCCGACCAAGTCATCGAGTACACGACCACCAGGTGGATTGAAGCACTCCCACCGCATTCCATCGACGTGCTCTACGACTGCGGCATCGAGCCCAACGCCTGGAACTCCGACGCGCAGACCGTGCTGCGCAAGGGCACTGGTCGCTTCGTCACGCTGTTGAGCATCGCCGACCCCAAAGCCGCTTCGAAACATGGCGCCAAGCTCGTGGGAAGCATCCTCGTGTACCCTTCGGCGTCGCACTTGACCGAGCTCACGAGGCTGATCGAAGACGGCAAGATTGTGACGCCGATCGACTCGGTCCACCGTTTCGAGAACGTGCTGGACGCGGTCGCGCGCATCTCTTCGCGCCGCGCGACAGGCAAGGTCGTGATTCAAGTCGCGCCTGATGCATAGACACCCATGGTGTGAGTGGTTGATTTGCATAATGCAGTGCCTTTTTATGCATAAGATAAGATCACAGAAATAATACATTTTTACTTCATAAGCACAAAACATAGTGAGTCTTACATTGGAGACACAAGATGAATAGACAACCGCCTCATTTCTTTCCAACCTTGTCCAAGAATTCTTGGCTGAAGTGTAGCGCTCTCTGTCTCATCCAGATCATTATCATTGTCTGTGACCCCAGCTCGCCCGCTGCAGCGCAAATGGAACACTCCGAATTGCCAGACTTAGATTGAAGTATGTGCATTAAGTTCGTGCATTCTGCTATCTTTGACCGTCTTATCATCAGATGCCAGGCGACAAGACCCATATTTCGATCCCCATACGGCATTAACGAAACAGAACTCGACGCACAAGACAATTCAGTAAACCCAAGTTGCCAAGAACCGAGTTCCACACAAAGCGGAAGATGTCGCGAGTTTACGGGGAGTGGGTGCACGTAATCAGTGCGAAAGTGAAGCCCGCAACAAGGAAACACGAGCGCGCATATTCGGCAAATAGGGTCTTCGCGCTCCACGAATACTGCGCGTCGGTATCAATCTGGCGCGTGCTGTCGATTTTAGTCCTATACTCTGCCCCGGGGCTGACTCTCGTGCTCATTTTTGACGCCATCCCACTTCAAGACCCACGCGAAGGATGGAGAGCAAATGTGACGTTTTGGATTCGCCAAGGTGTATCCACTTTCTTCATTTGCGCGGGGGTTTTGCTGCAGTCGACGCTTGCGATTCAAGATTTTTCTCTCACGGCGGGGCAGATATCCATGATCTCGCTAGGCGTTGGCATTGGATGCGTTGTGACAGTGATGCTTATTGCAGCATTGTGGATGTTTCCGCTCCCGTTCACACAAGCGTTTGCAGGGGTTCCGCTGTTTATCTTCCTGAACACGCTCGTCTCCATCACGCTGGGTCTGTCCAACAAAGAGTTGCTCGCAAAGTTCGTCGACTACATGAAAATTCTTAACGTTCAAGCAATGATGATGGTGATGTATCCTGTGTACACTGCGGCATTCTTGGTGCTGGACGAAGTCGGCAAGCTCGCGTTTGTACTGCTACTGAGACCGCTGTTGAAGAAGTTTTTGAAGTACGTCTCAACAAAAGTGAGTGCTACTGATGACGACCTCGTTGCATCGTGTTCGTCCAGCGTCAACATCTTTCACGCGGTCTACATGTCAAAGTGCATGCAGTCTGCGGGCACTCTCAAGGTCAGTTTGGCGATCATCGCGGTTGACATCGTGCAAAACGTTTGGGCTATCCGTCGATTAGCGAAGCATGCTGAAGCTGTCCGAGAAGTGTGCAGAGGTGGCGGTGTTACTGTGCAGATGCATGATTCCCAGACACTTCTTCCGTTCGTCTTCCAGCTCGTCCACAAATCGAACCATCTCAGTCCATCAACACTTCGTCTTGGTTCCCTGAACTTTGCTGTTTCCAACAAAGTTAGCCAAGAGCTGCGTCGTCTTGACGCCATGATAGTGCAAGAGGCAACTATACAAGTTTTTCCTTCAGAGCAATTGTTTCGGACAAGCGTTGCTCCGAGCCTTGCTCCACAGCTCGTTGAGCGTACACAAGAGGAGGCAATCATCCGAGAAGCAGTGGTGCTGCTGTATGCGAGCGAGACGATTGCGATGGTCGAGTACACCGAAGCGGTCGTGCCGATCATCTATGCTGTGTACATCTCCATCCTCTTCCAGCTGCCCAATGCTCGATACTGTCAGGACATGGACGGATTCACAGCCGAAAAGCTTCGAGCCGTCGTGACCAACATCCTGGCGTACGGCTCCATGGAGCTACTCAGCTTACTGTACATGGAGCGCAAAATAAGACAACAGTTTGGGGTCTCGGCTTGCTATCAGCTGGCGTTTGCGTTGGAGAACGAATGGAAATTCTACCAGACTCAGTTCTTCATCTGGACCCTTGTCGTTTTCGAGTTTTCGCTGGCTCATACCGGTGCGTCCTTTGGCCGATTAGTAACGGATCTGCCACTTTATGAGCTTGCTAACTCTTGTTTGTGTGTGCGATCCTGAAATTGATGCCAGGCGTGGATTTTTCATTCCAGTTCAAGTGGAACAGCAATGAGCACTGATTTCGACTCGATAACTTTCAACCAGCCGTTCAAATTTGCTATTAGCGGTTCAACAAACCTTGGTACTAAGAGGTTATCGCTCGTTAACCGGGACCGAACGATGGGCTTGAATCCCGCCATTGAGACACAGGGGAGCAACAAGAAACCCTTCGAAACCAGGGTTGAAAGCTTTGGGCAAGTGAGTCCGAAACCCCATTCACGAGTGAGCATTTCTTCCAAGCCAGCCCTATTGTTCACGAACCAACTCGTCTGTGGCTCCTGTAGCTTCTGTAGCTTCTGCATCCAATCACAGGACAGGGATAATCTGGGCGCTGGCCAGCAGCTAACGTCATGACTTGTACAACCAGTCACCCTATGGTCGTTCATTTAATGAGAGTGATCTCACACACGCCGAATGCAATGCAAAATGGAAAGTGAACATTATGAACATGAACACACAAGCACACTGAACGTTCTTCCTACTCTGTTCTAGAAAGTGAAGCTGTTCCATGTCAGTTTAGAAACTTCTATGATCAACATTCTCTCCGACCGACACTCTTTATCAGCAAGTTGCCTTTGTATGTGTCACACCAGAGTAGTACCTTGTGCACTTTCTTAAGTAAACTCAACAGTTCATCAGGTGGCGAGTTACTAGCTTGTAGATTGAAGATTACTTTGTCACCACGTACTTACCTAATCATCATGTCGCACTGTCAAACCCTGTTTTCGTCGACTGGTGAGCACATGAGCTTGCCTGAATCCTACCCGTGTCTGCAAATGAGCAGCATTTGGAACTCTTTTGTCTACCACAAACGCCCCACCTTTCTCAGCATCATGACGGAGGGCATCCCTGCGACCTTCCGCGCGTACCAGTATGACAACTACGGGAACACCTTTGAAGAGCTCAAGCTCCGCGACAACGTGCCGCAGCCGGCACTGGCGCCCACCGAGGTGCGCATCCAGGTGCAAAGCGCAGCACTCAATCCGGTTGACTACGTGCTAATCGAGGAATTAGGGCCGATGCTTACGGGCAGCACGCCCAGTGCCGAACGTCCGCACCGCATCGGGTTCGATGCTGCAGGGACCATTGTCGAAGTCGGCAGAAGCATGAGCTCGGACTTGAAGGCCGGCGACGCTGTTTACGCCATGACACCGTTCTCGGGCTTTGGCACGTTTGCGGAGTACGTCAACATTGATGAAAAATACGTCGCGATCAAGCCAACGAACGTATCGTTCGACCAAGCGGCAAGTGTCCCGCTGGCTGCTTTGACGAGCTACCAGGGGCTCTTGGAGCACGCAAAGCTGTCTCCAGGCCAGCGCGTGTTGATCCTTGGGGGTAGCAGTGCGACGGGTATTTTCGCAATTCAAATCGCAAAAGCCATTGGCGCACACGTGATCGCGACGACGAGTGCGCGTAACGCAGACTTTGTTACATCGCTTGGTGTGGACCAAGTTGTCGATTATACGATGCACAAGTGGGTGGATGCCATTGAGCCGCATTCGATCGACGTGATCTATGATTGCGGGATGGAGCCAAACTCGTGGAACGGAGACGCTCAGACGGTGTTGAAGAAGGTCACGAGCCAGTTCGTGACGCTGCTTCCAGTTGAAAACCCAATTGATTCCAAGTTTGGAGCGCACTCGCACGGACAAATCAAAGTGTATCCATCTGCGGTCCAGTTACAGGAACTGACGAAGTTGATTGAGGCTGGCAAGGTGATCACGCCGATCGACTCGGTGTATCCGTTCGAGAATCTCGCGGACGCCATCCGGAAGGTCAAGACTCGGCGCGCGGTCGGCAAAGTCGTGCTTCAAGTTCAGGCAAACTAGCTCGTTGTCTGCAACGTACTCTTAGATGAACTGCGCAAAATAAAACATTATACGTCAACAAAGAGTAGACTAAGGCTAAACAAACAAACATTCCCTAGGCAGAGCAGCCTCAAAGTCAAATCACTAGTACCAAGTACATGATCAGTTGGGCGTGGCTGGCAAATATGACAGGTTGGGCGACTTCGAATCTTGTAATTGCTTTTGCTTCAAACGGACGAACAGCATGACGCCGACAACCGTCGCGATGCCTGCGACAAAGAGCGTAATGATCACGCCGACTTTGGCGTCACTGGGGCCGCCATTAGCTCTGGTCGTGATCCCTCGTTCTTTGACGGAATCACTCGGAAACGGGCTCGGAGTAGTGATCTCAGCTTCTTTCTCGTCTTCTGAAACGTCTCCTGCATCAGGGTCGGAAGCCAAAGCGGATGAGTTCGATCCAGCTGGAAGAGACCCGGCCTCAGACGACACGACGTCACTAGAACTTCCTGAACCGGAATTGAACTGTTGTTGCTGCTGTTGTTGCGCCTTGATCATAGCCTCCATGAGCGCTTGCACGGCCAGAAGCTCTGGACTTGGTGTCATCTCGGTTGGCGCTGGCGTCGGGTTGGGTGTAGGTGACGAGGTCGGCGTTGCAGTAGCCACACTGTACGATCGATACGTGCTATCGATAACTGGCAAGTTCAGCTCTTGGACAAGCGAACCCTGATTCCACAGCAGCCTGAAGCCCTCTTCAAAGAACATGCCTGCACCTGGACCAGGAAGAGCCTCCCACGTATGACTAGCGCCATCGGAACACGTTCCATCCGAGTCTCCTGGAGGCTTGACCCAGACAAAGTAATCAATGTTCGGGTACCCAGTATCGCGAGTCGGAGGCTTTCCGATACCAGCAGACTTGAGATTACACCACTCACTCGAAGAGCTCCCGTGAAAGTTGCGCGATGTGTCGATAATGCAGTTCATGCCATTGTACCCCATGACACTCTGGAAGCTGCTACATAGATGTGCAAGCTCGCCATTCGAGCGGTAGTTGGACGTGTTGAGCGCGATGCCTTTCACTCGGCCTGCAGCTGCGAGCTCGCGCACGACATCCGCGACACGCTGCCTCGAGTCTGAAGCCGCCAAAGTCCAGTACCCAACATCTAAGTAAATGTCGGCATTCGCATTGGAAGACGACAGGATACGGATTGCAGTCTTCAAGTTATCTTTGTACCCGGACTGAACGGCGCACGTCGAGCCAACGAGGAGTCCGACGGCATCTGGTTCGAGCACATACAGCACTTTACGTTGACCTATGATCTGAGCGAGCGTCGAGACGAATTGCTCATAGTCGTACGGCGACTTGTTGCGGCTGCCGATAGTCGAGTACCCGGCGTCGCAGTCTTTGTTGGGCAAACCGTAGATTACGACACTAAGACGTGAATCATCAGGACATAGCGCGACGAGTTGCTTTGCGGTCGTGACGTAATCGCCGTTTTCCTCGCGGTCCGAGTACCACGTCGCAATGCCGCGGGTCTCGAGCTCAGAGAGCGCGAACGCTGCTTCGGGGTGCGCGGCTTTGGCTGCGGCGTATGTAATCGGTGGCAAGGAGCAGAGTTGCTCTGCGTTCGCTGCTGCTGTAAGCACCAATGCGGTGATACTGAGCGTCAGCCTCCGCATCTTCTGCTGTAGACGGACAAACTGAAAATGAACGCCTTGTTTGCTGAGTTCACTCCAGCATTGAATCACTGTCGTGATGCTCGGCTGTGAAATTATAGCTTCCGTTTGATTCGAGACGTGCAGTGGGATGATATTCAACCCTGTGATCAGATGCTTGGTGTGACTTTCCGAACGTAGCTCTTCGAAGTTGACCTTGTACGAGGTCTCTAAAAGAAGGAGCTGCTGCAGGATGGGCTGCGCATGGAACCTTCCAAGAAAGGTGGTGCTGCAGGGTTGCCTTCCACGAAAGTCCTGTGATTCCCACCCGTTTGTTGCCACGCACGCAAGTCGTGCGTGGCGCAGTCACTGTGGATGCATACGATGGCGGAGTGTCAAATATCAAATGCGCCTCATCACTTCAGTATGTAGATTCTACTCCCACTCTCGTAACCACTCGTTTGATTTCGAACGTTTCATGCGTTTCATGCGTGTCAACAACTGACCAATGGGAGCTCGCGACTGTGGACGTCGTCGACAGCCTGTCAGGTGGGTCCACCGCACACAGAAAGGGCAGTTCTTGTAATAACTTAAAATAATTGTATTAATGACAACAGCGGATATCAGTACAGAAACCGATATGTTTTCTCTCGCTGATTGTACATGAAAATTGAAATAAGAGATTTAGCGGCTACTTGAACCGACTGGCGTCAGTTACAAAGTCAGCCTTCAAAAAAGAAACTGTTGCACCTCTTACACTTCAAAATATGAATGCGTTATATAGAGGTATAAATCGTCAATTCCAACATCAAAACCTTTCTAGATTGCTTATTGATTGTTCAGTACACGCTATACGTCGTGCAAAAAACTGTTTATGTCGAATGGAACGTTCAGTGCAAACATCATTTTCATCATTTTCTTCCTAATAATACGCTCATACTGCCAGCCAACAGATAGTAGAAACACATAGAGACATCTCTCTCCCTCTCTCTCCTTACAGCACGGAGGACTCGCTGGCCTTGACGGTCGTGACCTGGAACGTTGGGTGCGGCTCCGTCGGCGTCTTGGCCTCGAAGAGCAGCTTCTGCTGGCGCCGGCGCAGCCCCACGACGGCCACGAGCGCCACGACGGCGGCGCCGATCATCGCCACGAGCACGACGATCCCGGAACTCACGCCGTTTTCGGCGCCCGTCTTGGTTGTCACCTGCTGCACCGAGCCTGCATCCGTCACTGGCGCACTTGTCGTGGTGGTGGTGGTGATGTCACTCGTGTCTGCTGGGGATACAGTGGCGACACCCGCATTGTCGCTCTCGTTGGCGACGAGCGCATCGGCAGAGCTCGCAATCGTCGAGTCCTCAGCCGCGCTTCCGACCGCGGACGCGCTGGATGAAGACGTGGTGTTGGTGGCTTGAGTGAGGTCCGAAGGATTGGATGACGCACTCGAGTCGGCGGCTTCGAAGTTCTCTTGGGTTGGCGAGTCCGTGGCTGCTGGAGATGGCGTGGCAGCTGGAGTAGGTGCGACCGTAGCTGGCGCGTACGTAGCTGGTGGTACCGTTGTAGCTGGTGCAGGCGTGCTGGACAAGTCTACGTACTGATGAATGGTGCCATCGATGACTGGCTGACCGAGCTCCTTGACGAGCGCGCCCTGGTTCCACAAGAGCTTGAATGATTCCTTGAAGAACGAGCCAGCCGCTGGGCCCTTCAGCGCATCCGACGAGCGGTCACTGCCGTCGCACGTGCCGTCAGACTCACCTGGCGGCTTGATCCAGATAAAGTAGTCGACGTTGCCGAGCCCGGTGTCCGAGGTCGGGGGCTTGCCGATACCGGCCTGCTTGGTGTTGCACCACTCGTTCGAGGACGGTGAACCGTTGTAGTTGCGCGAAGTATCGAACACGCAATGCATGCTGTAGTCGCCGATCGCGGACTGGAAGTTGCCGCAGAGCGTCGCGAGCTCCGAGTTGGAGCGGAAGTTGGACGTGTTGAGCGTGATGCCCTTGACGCGGCCCGCGGTTGCGATGTCCTTGATGATCTTGGCCACCTGGGACGCCGAGTCACCGGACTGCAGTGTCCAGTAGCCGACATCCAGGTAGATCTCGGCATTCGGGTTCGCCGACAGCATCTTCACGGCCGTCTGCAGGTTCGCCTTGTATCCGTTCGACTCGGCGCAGCCCCCGGTCTTGGCCAGGAGCCCCACGGCGTCCGGCTCGAGCACGTACAGCACCTTGCGGCTTCCGATGATGCCCGTGAGCGTGTTGAGGTAGTTGACGTAGTCGCCGGCGTTCTTGTTGAGCCCGCCGGACGAGTACCCGGCGTCGCAGTCCTTGTTCGGGAGGCCGTACACGACGACGCTCAGGCGCGAATCGTCGGAACACTGCGCCATGAGCTGCTTGGCCGTTGACGCGTAGTCGCCGCCGCGGTCCGTGTACCACGTGGCGATGGTGTGCTGCTCGAGCGCGGCGATCGCGAACGCCGTGTCCGGGTACGCGCTCTTGGCAGCCGCGTAGCTGCCCGGTGCGAGCGCACAGAGCGACTCGCCAGCAGCTACGCTCTCAAACGCGGCGCTCGCGAGCGCCATGGCGGCCACGACCACGTGACGGAAACTGCGTAGCATGCTGGTGTCGTGGTCTGGGAAGAAGGAATTGCGGACTGACCGACGGCGCGGCATGCGGGTGGGCCCATCCTGTCCATGCCTCCTGCAATTCCAAGAGGGAGGACTGGAAGGAGCATAAGCAGGTGAGGTCCACTCGGCCATATGGTGCGAGGCATCAGATCACCCCACATTCGTCCTACCTGTATAAAACCATACCCTGGCATTATAGTGAGAACCCACATGTTCTCGTAACGAGTGTTGTGGGTAAAATAGAACCTGTTGGAATGCATATCCCGCGCATGTATATGGGATTGCAACAGAGTTGGACTCTGCGAGTGACTCCGACCGTGCGGCCGTCACGTTGTTGCCTGACGCCACGAGGCTACGAGAAAGACAGGGGCGTTCGAAAAAGAAAAGCAATTGGAGACATGGGGGAACAAATCCCATAATAGGATGTGTGTGATATGGAGGACGGACCAATGTGGTCGCTTGGACCATGGGCATGAGGAAAAGCCTGCAGATACCGAGCGGCTCAACAATAATGGTGTCTCCTTATTTATCCTGAGCTGAACTCATACGGACACTCGTTTTCGAACGCTGAAAGAGTATGTGTGTACACACGTGTCTATGCTGTGTCTGTGCCTGTGTGCGTTTGTATACTATAAATAAGTATGCGCATACTGGATGCAAGTGTGTTGCAGTGACATGCAGAGCATGATGAGGCACACAGGATATAACAAAGAAGTACGCTGTCCATCTGGCCAGTTGTTTGTACTGAGTATTGCTGAAGCATGGGTACAATCGTCGTGACAGGTCATGTAAAAGCCAGTCTTCAGGACGAATGGGTGAGATGTGAACGGCACCGAAGTGCGAGTGGGTACTGTTTTGCGGTCGGATACGGTACTGTACTACTGTGCAAGAAGCCAGTCGAAAGGATTGGCTTTTGAGGCTGGTGATGAAAGATGAAAGCGCTTTTTCATTGTGAAGATGAGTTATTTGTAGCAAATACGCTACTATTATAAAAGCACACATTGTGTCCCTTCATAGATAGGAATGGGAGCATCCAGTACGGCGTAAGCCCTACGTATTGGCGTTTTGTAGATTGCTCACGCTCAACCATACAGCGCAGTATTTTTGTGAAAATACGGTATTTGTAACTGGCGCTCTACTAAAATTACACATGGTACCTCTATTTAGCTCACAGCCATGCAAAAGTAGTAACCACATTACGTTGACGGTTTGCATTCATATTAACATGGACTCTCTGACATCAAAGCCCTTTTGCTCCTTCAAAGCATAGCCTACGAACCAGTGATAGTGGAAACGGTACAGAAGCGAGTGCTGCTATATAAGGGGGAAGCAATAATTAACAGAGCGCGACTCTCCCTTCTCGCGCTCGAAATGCACACACACACTCCTGTCCATTGTCTCTGTCAATAGATATCAGGCTGCAGGGAGCAAAAGGCCGGCAAAAATGCGCAGGCAACTCAGTTTTGCTTACAGCGTGGCGTTACCCGCTGGTGTCGCGCGCAGCTCGCCAAATTGCTCGCGCGGCGTGCTCAGCATCTCATCTTCACGCTTCTTCTTGATGCGCATGAACGCCGCACCGACTACAGCGACGGCGGCAACTGTACCAACGATACCGACAGTGGCACCGACATTACCGTCGTTGTCTCCCGAGCCTTCGTCCGACTTGGCAGAGATCTTGACAACTGGAGTGTCGTCGTCTGCGGATGGAGCAGGAGCATTCTGCGCATACGCCACAACGTTCGACGTGGACACATCCAACACATCGCTAGGCGCCTTCACCACACCGTTGTTGGACGTCACGGTCGTAGTCGCCGCTGGAGTAGCCGCTGGCGTGGTCGCAGCTGGGGTGGCTACTGGCGCTGGAACCGATGGAGCAGGCGTCGCAGGAGCAGGTTCTTCTTCTGGGAATTGAGAGTCGCAGTCTTTGCGCTTCTTCAAGCTGGTGTTCTTGGTAGCCGCTGGAGTCACCGTTGGGGTGAGATTGTTGGTGTTGGTGGAAACTGTGAACGGAGGAGGAGCGGTAGTAGTAGCCGCGGGGGCGGTAGCAGCAGGAGTGGCTGCTGGGGTTGGAGCGGCAGTAGTAGTCGCTGGAGCTGGCGTGGTCGCCGCTGGGGTGGCCACTGGAGCAGGAGTAGTGGCCGCTGGAGTCGCCGCTGGCGAAGTAGCAGTAGCCGCAGGCGTGGCAGTTGGTGGAGTGTACACCGACTGGGTGGCGTCGCCCTCGTTGCCGACTTCGTCGTCATCAATAGTAATCGCTGGAACAGCCGAGCCCGAGCCCGAGCCCGACGAGGACTCAGACAAATCAGACGCTGGAGGTTGCGTCGTGGATGGTGGCGCGGTCACCGGCTCTTCCTCCACGTTGATGATCACTGGTGCAGGCGTGGAAGCAGGCGAGATGGAGCCGACGTTCGAGTCCGAACCAGAGCTCGACGAGAGCACGACCTCTGGAGTGGCGCCGTACGCGGCGTCGCCGCCAATCTGCTGCACAGCGACGCTGTCGTATGCACCGGCGCGCACGCCCTCAGTGGCGCACACGGCGAGCAGCGCGGCGGCCAGAATTGCATTTCCGAATCGACGAAGCATACTGGATGATGGGAATTAAATGGGACGAATGGACTCTGCGGAGTGTGGAATGGGCGTCTGGGGTAATCGCCTCTCGGGAAGCTTGTGGGAAGGAAACGACGATGACGGTTTCTTCCGGAGCTCTGGAGTCTGGACGGCGATTTGGAATGTGGCGAGCGGGGCGGAAGAGCGGCAGAAGCGAGGACCGCACTGAATGTTCAGCGTGTAACGAGAACGGGGGTCGGGGTCGAGGGGGGAAGGTGGACGACGCCCAGCTTATTCGCCGTGCCACGTTGGCCCGTGCTCTGTGGCATTGCACACTGACAAGGTGGGCGTTGAAGTAATTGCTCCCGTTATTTTATTTCAAGTTTGGAGGAAAACACTTGTTGATAGTATTTTTACTTTCCTTTCTTGATGGTTGAATAGCGTCCTTTTGAAGAGGATGGCCGATCTGTGTCCACTGCGACTGTTGACTGAGCAGTGTACCCCAAGCCCCTCTTCAAAGCGGGAGGTGTACATAGTCCACTATTGGGGGGTGTACTGGAGGAGCTCAAACGGACACGAATGGAAGAAATGTGGAAGCGCCAATTCAGCACGAACGGACAAAGTCGCTGCAGCGGCGGAGGATCGCGACGAGAAAACAAAGCCTTGCAGGTGAATCCGATTCTGCGAGGAGATTATTTTTATAATCTCCTGCTTTATACTACGTATAGAATACAGTTAGGGAAAATTCGACGACAAAAAATAGATTCTTTCACGAGTACAAGAGCACCCAAAGCGGACTGTTCTAAGAATGCGCGACTATGCTTACAGTTTCTGTATCTTTCCCCTGTACTCGTCCTCGTGTACATTAGTATCCTGTGAACGCATGGCGACAGCTCACCAAGAAGCCAGTTGGGGGCAAATGCACATGTAGCTGGCTCTTCTGTCGAACGTACCGTACAGGAAGAGAAACGTCAGGCAAATGGCTCGTCTCTTGCTCCCTCGTCGCATTGCGATACAGCAACAATTAGCTAAACCTAGTCAAACGAATACTCTACCCCAGTATCCTTTATCTTAGGCAGCATTTTGGTTTGTAAATACGTGATTTGCATAGATACTGTATTTACCGTTATTATTGAGTGTATCCGCTTATTACTACGAGCTCAGAGCTTAGAGCCACAGCCACACACTCGTGGCGAGTATTGTCGCCGTGGCGAACAGCGCGGCTTGCAACGGCGCAGGCGCAGTGCTCGAGTCGTCCGGGTCCTTGAGCTTCGCCATCTTCAGCTCCTGCACAAAGTGGCCCTGGTTCCACAACTTGATGAAGTGGTTCTTGAAGAACACGCCTGCCTCGGGGCCCTTCATCGAGTCGTTCGTGCGATCGGCTTCATCGCACGTGCCGTCGCTGTCGCCCGGCGGCTTGATCCACACAAAATAATCGAGGTTGTCGTACCCCGTGGTGTTCGACGGCGGGATACCCACGCCGGCGCTGCGCTTGTTGCACCACTCGCTTGAGTTGACGCCCGCCACGACGGGAAAGTTGCGCGACGTGTCGATGATGCAGTGCATCGTCGTGTTCGCGATCGTCTGCTGGAAATCCGTGCACAGTGTCGCGATCTCCTGCGTCGAGCGGTAGTTGGACGTGTTCAGCGTGATACCCTTCAGTCTTCCGGCGCGGCTGAGCTCGTTCACGATTTGCGCCACTTTGGTCCTCGAGTCTGCGCTCGCCAGGGTCCAAAAACCCACGTCCAAGTAGATCTCAGCGTTCGGGTTCCTGGCCAAGATCGGGATCGCGAGCAATAGGTTGTCCTTGTATCCAGACTCGACCGCGCATCCGTCGTCGGCAATGAGTCCCACGGCGTCAGGCTCCAACACGTACAGCACTTTGCGCTCGCCCACGGTCTCCGCTAACTGCGTCACGAAGTCCACGTAGTCGTTCGAGGTCACAACGGTGCCGTTCCCATTCGAATAGCCTGCGGCACAGTCTTTATTCGGGAGTCCGTACACGACGACGCTCAGACGCGTGCTCTCGTCGCACGTGTTGACCAAGTCGGTGATGGTCTGGCGCGCGTCGCCATTCACGAGGCGGTCCGAGTACCACGTCGCGATGCCGAACTCCTCGAGCTGGTTGAGCGCAAACGCGATATCCGAGTACTCATTCTTGGCGCCCGTGTACGTCGCTGGCGGCAGCGAGCAGAGCTTGTCGACCGCGTCCACTCTCCATGGGCTGGTGAGGAGCAGCAGCAGCGGTAGTAGGTTCCGCACCATTGCGCTCGTGACGATGGCCGGACGGATGGCGACTGCGTCGTGTGGGTTCCGTAAATGCGGACCGATCGTCAAATTTCATGCTGAGGGCAATTGATGATTACTCGATCCACCATCGTGTGGTCGAAGCCATAGAGTGATGCTTACTGACTGACGCGTCTGAAAGGGATAGAAGGGATACTGAAGTCAAATGACAAATGCTGCTTGGATGGTCTCTGGATGGGAATGACCATCTTTTCGCCAATGACCTGTAACAGCTAATATGAGATATGACTGGCATTGTGTCTTCAATTGATGCCCGGGTTCAAATACTTGTATATTTACATACCCCCTTTGTAATACATGTGACGATTTGGAGCCATAAACAACTGATAACAATTGATTGCAAATTTAGGAGGATTTGACAATAATTTCGAGTTTCGATGGACGACAATTCAGATAATCTGCATCCTGATTTCCTAAACTCAAATAGCCAGCTATACAGAATCCTGGTGCATAATCTGGATTTATACCGTATTCCACAACATTCACAACGTGTTTTGGGCATGTATTATCTATCACAAGTCTATCGCGTACGGCTGGTGGAGCCCTTCGACGCCATCTTCTCTCTGCTGCTCTTGTGCTGAGGTATCACCCTCACCAATGGCCGAATGATTGGCTCTGATGTACGCGAGCTTTGCGATCGCATCCGCAGGTAAGGCTCCACGTATTGTCGCTGGCAGTGTAGCTTTTTCCAACGGTACCTTGCGCTCTAGGGAATTGGTCGAAGCCGGGAGACTGAACACTTTGCACGCAATCTTTTGCAGCAACGGCCATCGCTGACCGTCTGTGAGCCAGTACTGCAGCGCTGTCTTCTTCTGCTTGACGAGCAGCGTGTACCGAAACGTGTGGTTGTTCTTCTCGCGCGTGGCGTCAATCACGTACTCGGTGAACTGTTGGGCGAGGTCGAGCTTCACGGCGTTGTGGCGGTTGCTCAGCGCTACGGCGTCTTCACCTTCCTTCCTGATCCCTTGGTCGCTGTTGATTGGGAGGTCGAAAATAATGTCCTCAATGCTCTTGCGCACGTCGCTGTTAAGACCGTCACCAATGTACTGCGGATCCAGAACGTACGCGATGCCGTGGACGTCGCCGTACATGCCGTTGAACCGCGTTTGATTCCGTATCAGCAAGTACGTCTGCTCGATCTTCGTCAGCCCCGGGATTGCCAGCAGCTCGTCAGGTAATGCCTTGGCAAACACGTAAAACACCTCGGAGCATGGCTTCGAAGCCGTCTCAAACAGGCTCATGAAGCGATCGAGCGGGTGCAGAATCGCAATCGCTTTCTCCAGGAGTAGAACGAAATCTGGACGCAGTAGCTGCTGTTGGACATGCGCCCTTGTATCGTACTGACTGAGCGATGAGCGCGATATGAACTCTTGGCGTATAACGATGCCTCGAAGCACGTTGTACGCAGCATGGACCGACTGGAATGCCGCTTTCAGGCGTCGCCAGGCTGCGTGTCGAGATGAAGGAAACTGATGGACCATTTCTGCCGTCGCACCAGTCTCGCGAAGTAGCTGCGATAACTCCAAGTGCAGCTGCTCGTCCTGATAAAGCACGGTCGCGATCTTCTCGCACGTCTCGGTAAGCTGCGCCAGGGGCTCAAATGGGTATCCATCCGGGTACTTGCCTCGACTTTCGTTGCCGTCGTCGTTTCGCACGGGGCAAAAGATGTCTTGCACAAACAAGTCGAGGCCGTGAGATGCGCATCCGTAAAAGAAACGTCCGGGAAACGCGCTCTTGAGACGATTCCACATGCGCTGATGGGCCGGAGTGTTATCCGTCACCACACCTGTGTGATAAAGCATAGGATTGTCAATGATAAAAAAAGTCAAAGCTGACAGCAACAGGAAAACGCAACATACCGCTGATCTTGTGGTCGCAATCGCTCATGAGACGCATGATCTTGTGCGCGAGGAAGTCCGCATCGAGGCGCTGCTCGAGTCCCAGGACGCTTGTCTCGAGTACGAACGTATGCTGTTCGTTCGCGACCAAGTACTCGACTCTTTGCCCGGTTTCCGCCTCCTTGTCCTCCTCTATCCTCCTGTCAAGATGACGCCATCCAGTCATCGTGAGGCAATTGAACTCGGACGAACTCAGCAACGTCCACACTCTGCTCTTAACTTTTGTATACGCATTCTCGAGCAGATGTCCCGCCAAATCGGTGACCGACGGCAGCACAACGTCTGGGTTACTGCATCGGAACGCCGCTTGCAAGTACAGGTCGTCAATACGTTCCAAGGGCGTCGCAGTCGTGTAAAAATGCATCGCGAGCGCTTCGTGGATCATTCTGCTAGTCACGTCAGCATCTACACCTGTTGATGCTGGTATTGCTGGTCGTGGCTTCTGGTTGACGCTGCGTGTCGTCGGTCTCCGCTTGACACTGGCTGTGGCTGCTGGGGTGTTGCTCGTGGGTAAAGTCGAAAGCGGAATACGCGGAGCGCCACTATGGACTTCTGCTCCATTGGGCATGCTTGTATTGTTTCCAGAGACCACAGCTGCTGAGCTCATGTGCGCCTCCGTAGACACCTGTGCAGCACCTGCCTGTACAATCAGCATATCCTTGACATGGCGCTCCTCGGCTGCCAAAAGCGCAACCCCCGCCTTCCGCTTCTTGCCTTCAAAGTCGACCCACTGCGGCCGCGCGTCGAGCGGCAGGTCGTGCCAGCGCGCGCGGAACGCTGTACACCGGTTCAGATGCGCGCGCGCCTTTTCGCTCTTGCGGTGGTGCGGTACGTTCTGCGCGCAGTGCATACACGTGCTCACAGTCTCTTTGTGCGGGTTCTCGGCGTGCGTGAGGAACTTCCAGACCTGCGACTGCGCACGATGGCCGCGCGCGCGGGGCGTGGGGTCCTGACTCGAGCCGTTGGCGCGGCTGGCGACGGCAGGCGGCGCCTTGGACTTTGCGGTCTCAGCGGCGCCGTCGGGTGCGTCAAACAGGAGCGCGTCCATGGGTGAAGAGATGGCTGCGTCGTGGTGCTGCTGCAGTGGTTTTGCGATATAGTAATAGCGAGTGTGAATGGCAGCGCGAACACAAGAAGGGGGAAGAAATAGTGGTGGTGGTTTTTGAAGGAATAACGATATCAAGTGTGAGGGTCAATGTGTAGACATCTCATAATTTATACTATATTTAAAGTATTATATTATAAGGGTGCTATGTTGTGCTTTTTATGCATAATGCAGTAAACACAGACAAACGAAGACACATTAGGATGTGGTCGTACCCATGCCATCGAGTGATCCATTCGCTGAACAGCGTCTATCAGGCTGGCAGCAAGAGCTGAAACCTCGTGGCATCACACAGCCGTCACCACTGCGCCGCTCTCACGGCATTTCAAATGCAGTACTTTTGCAGTCACTCCTCCGCTCTCTAGCCCCAAAATTGCGCGCAGTCCACTACGAGAATGTGGGTTCGCGCACTCTTTGGTTCGCCCAATGGGAACGAGAGGACGTCTAGTATGAGTTAACAGTCTCCGATTGGCTACATTGTCGAACGATTCGTCTCAGCTGTTTGCTCAATCATTTCTGAATCAGACGTTTGGCTAACAATGACTCAGTATCCAAATTCAACGGATCAATTGTGGTCAGAGGTCAGTTTTCATTCACTTTCCATTTCTCCGTCTCGAGCGATAGCGCTGACGACCCCTTGAAAGCCGACTCTGTACTCGAAAATCAAGCAGCATGCCGCTTTTATATTTAATGGACTCGCGCGCAGCGGTCACTGCCCCGTTTTCACTATTGGAGCTTACGACACGGCGCGGTATCGCGTCGATCCTCAGTCGTCCACGCTGGTGGGATGAGTGGCAAGACGAGCAACTGCGCGCAAAGTTTCTCGATGACGTGCAACTCAAGTTTCTGCAGTAGAGCTTCTTGCAAACGCAAACGTTTTGGAATACGAACTGGGAAGTAATGCTGGAGAACGTGCAAAAGCTGGTTGAGGCGCCGCATTCGAAAAGAAAAGAGAAACGCACTGCTGCACGGTGCTGTTTTGTGCACCTCAAGGAAAGGTACGTTGCGTATACCTGATCCGAGTGTGTCAATTGGAGTTATTGTCGGTTGGTTCGTGCCACTTTTCAATCGCGCCTTGGCCAATGCACGAACAATGCAAGAAGAGACAAGCAAGCGGCGTAAAGACTGCTATCTTTGTCATGGAAGGGTAGAATACAAAAACACGGCAATACTCTGGAGCCCCAGTTTTACCTCCTCGTACACGAAATGGACTACGTCGAAAAGCGTCCAACCATTCCCACGCCGATCATCTTCCTTGAAGATTTATATCCAACTCCAGCACTTCATTGAGTTTTTCAAGTTTATGCCGTTTTTGGCCCTCTACAATAAAGTATGAAGTATAATTTATTGTGTATTATGTATATATCGCTAAATTAATTTCAAATAAAACCTGATATTAGTTTATTTGAAAAACTTAATATATTAAAGCTAATACTAAAACCACATCCCTACTTTGGACCCGTTTGCATTGAACAGTTTGTTGACAAACTCCACCATTTACACTAGGCAACGCAGAGTGGCTGGTTCCGCGAGATCAAAACTGTTATCGCATTTACACAAAGTAGGAACTTCTCTGGTTTGACTATGGCTACCATCGTTAGGCTTGATTCATGTGCATCATTGAAAAACATCGCATTTCACCCGAAAAAGCGGCGCCGACTTCAAGAGCGACCCATACTACTTGTTCGGTTACCACTCAAACATGCAGTAAATTGCATCTACCCCCTCGTCGTCAATGAAGGGGTGGTTACCCTCGTCCTCTGGTATTGTTTCCGGCCTTGGCCAGAACCGCTTGTGGTCCTGTACCATCTTCGCTCGATGCTCCTGCGCGTCCGCCGTTGTCATCGTGCCACGACCACGCGCCATTTCGTATATCTGCGCTTGGGCAATCTCGTCAAAAGGGAGCTGCTCGAGAAGCGGCGCATGCACAGCCGCGTGCCAGTGCTGTTGCTGCGGGGGGATCACAGCTGCTGACGGAATGGGAGACTCTGGATCAACGAGGTACAACGTCAGCCTCTTGCACGTGCCTGCGCGTGTCGGGTCGGACAACTCGACAGGGTTGATTTTGCGCTGTAGCGCGTGTGGGAACGCGAGGCAGCGGGCCTCCATTGTACCGATGGTGCCAAGCGGTTGAGCGAGTCGGTGCTGTTGGACGAGTCCAAAGAGCGCGGCGATCCCTGAGCCTTCACCATCCCTTAGGCACTCTACCGGATAGATGACGTTGATCCGGAACGACACGCTCGATGGCCTGACGTTCTCGTTCGCAAAGTAATACACGCCCGTCGCGACCACTTGGTCCACATTTGTAGCCTCGATTTGCCACTCATCGCCGTCGTAGCGTGGGGTCTCCGGCGTGAGCACGATTTCGTCCACTTTGACGATCACTTGGATCCGCTTGCCGTTCAACAAAGTACTGGAGCTCGGGTACACGTCTTCGGTAGCTACAAACAATGACGGGATCATCGGACGTTCTTCGTTGTATTCATCGTCTCTTGGGAGCTTAAACTGGCGCTTGAGCGCATTATTCGTGCGCATTGCATTCTTTCTTCGTCGATAGTCTCTGCCACTTTTTTTGCGCGTGTAGGCCGTATCTTCTTCTATGGCGCGTGCATTCGCCAGCACGCGATTGAAAAGTGGCACGAACCGACCGACAATGGCTTCGATTGACGAACTTAGGTCCGCATACTCTTCAGGGTGCACGTTGTTAATGTACGTCAGCATTCTGACCGATCCGTCATCGTGAACCTGGAAATCTGTGGGAATACACTGGTACTTGATGCGCATATCTCCTCGCTTATATGCGCCGCGACCAGACCCCGACTCATAGTACCCCCTGATGATGTTCACGACGAGAGTCGATGCGTCAAACATCGTACGCGTCATGTGATCTGCTGGGCCATTGAACAGCGCCGGATCTTTCACAGCATTCTCTGGGATACGCAGCGTCTTTCCGAATACGCACGGGAACATGGACGGATTCACCAACGTTTCAACCTGACCATCTCCTTTCGAACGCTCTTGCTTCGTCTTTGCCTCAAAAACTTTCATTTCCTGAGCAAATTTGGCTTTCAGTTGGCTCGGGACAAGCGTGTCACTGACCCAGCAGCCGTACACACCTGCCGGCGAGATTGTAGCACAATCCTCATTCGCAGCAACATTCACGACAGCCAACGCGCCCGAGTCGATCACATGGTCGATAGCCTGTGTGATATACCGCACGACGTGGCTCAGCTCGTCCTGGATGCGCTCACAAGCGAGGTGAAACCCTGCGATCACTTGCGGCCGTGTCTCGGTCTCCTTAAGCAAATCGCTGATGATCTGATCCGTAATGCCATTCTGTAGCGCCGTGCGCACGAAAGCAACCGCCTGTGGGACGATACTCGGATCTAAGTGCTCTCTAGCAGTCGCGAGCACGGGTTGCAGTGTGTCGGGGGTCCATAACTCCGCGGGAACCAGGCGCAGGGACTCGCGAAGACGCGCACACGTAAAGTACCACTCGATAAATGTGTACGAATGCATCTGATCGTACATCGGGTCGAAAACATCAAGTGACTCGCTGACGGAGTCTCTTGATCGCTCACGCATGCGAGCTGTCCTGAAGGCGCTAGTAATCACTTGGTATTCGCGGTTGAAGTGCACGAAGCGGCACCACTCGGCAGCGAGTTCTTCCTTTTCCGCAGAGTACGGCTCCTCGAGAAACATGTCCAAGCACCGCAACGTTTCCATCGAATCCTCGTACCGCATCTGCGTTTGCACAAAGCTCTTGCGGATAAACTCGAGCTGCACGGCGTCAAGGAGTTGCGCGCGCAGCGGCGGGTCGCGCCACTCGGTCCACCAGCGCTCACGACTGAGGACGGACGCAATGGCGTGCCGCGTCGCGAGCTCCAGCAGCGAGAACGGGCGCGTGATGGCCGCGCGCACGTCCATATGGTCTCTGATGTACAGACTGTCCATGTGGACACCTTCACGTACTGTACGGAGACAGAAAATTGCGGAATGAGCGAGGAGGCACAGACTCGGTTTCCGGATAGCGAGTATACTCTGTCGCGTAACGAGTCACTAATACTATGATTACACGCATTATGGCATCCAATTACCTGTTTTAAGCCAGTCATGTTGCTCCTTCACTTAGTTTTACCAATAAAAGCGCCGACTTCAATAGTCCCATTTTAATTAACCCCTTCGCAAAAAGAAATATATTATTTTGGAGTGGACATGTATTAGGAAAAGATGTGCATGTGATGCAACCACTTCAACGCAAGCACGATGAGCGCGCCGATCAGGTCGGGTTGTTGCGCATTGGCAAAGAGCTATTTTGGCGTGGGCGGCGCACGCAACAAGTGCAACTCTAGAGCATTGAGAGCAGCTGGCCTATCGACGAAATCTCAACAACACTGAACCCCTCAGAAACAACATTTCCATGACGATTGGCTTTTGAATACTGGGTATATAGAGATGGTGCATTATCTCAAAGTGTTTGAGACCATTACACCTTCGTTGCAAACCCAGTACGCAGAGCCAATCGTAACGAAAATTTATAGCTCATTTGGCGACGATAATGTGAATTTGAAAGTCATCTGCAATCGACGCTTTCTGCAACAACAAAAGGTAGTATGGCGAAACTTGGCAAAACTTCTTGCTGAGTGCAAACATTTTTTCTATTCATTGTTATCGTATAGATGTGTGGTGTCGTAGTTGATAATCCATCAATACACAAATCTCAAGGTAAAACCACTGCCATGATTAATCCAATTCTGAGAAACTCGGATAACAAGCGTGTTACTTACTGCTACGAACCTCTGTACTTGCTCTAGACTGTGTTGTCGAGGCGGCTCGTGCCTGCTCGAAGCGTGAGCGATTTGTCCTGGAGCGACGAGTCTTCACTCACTGCAGCCTTCGCCATCGCACGCTGCAACAACCGCGCACAGCCGACGTTCCCGCTCTTCTCGGCAATTGACAGCGGCGTTTGCTGGTCCAGATCCTCTCGGAACGGGTCCGCATGGCTGTCCACGAGAAGCTTCACGCACAACGCATGGCCGCCCAATGCCGCTAAGTGGAGAGGCGTAATGCGACGCTCGTCTTGGACGTTTGGATCCGCATTCGCGTCCAGCAGTAATCTGCCACGCACACGCATCAGTCACTATTGAATCCAGCCATCCGCTATCCTGGCAGCAAGTGATCCTCACCTTGTGCATTCATTGTGTCCACCTCGTGCTGCGTAATGAAGTGCTGTGAGGTTCTCGTTGCTTCGGCTATCAATGTCTCTGTTCGTCGAGTTGACCCACCGCTTGACCACGCGCGCATTGCCCGACTCGGCCGCGGTCTTCACGAAGCCCGGGAGCGTCCCAATCGGTGCGCCATCATCTACATTTCATACCCATATACATATGCACTGGTAAATACAACGGCATCGTCTTGTCGTATGAAGAAAACGGATCAGCACAATTAAGCGTACGCTGCTTGTCGTCGCTGACCGAGAGGCGCTTCTTGCGCAGCATCTTGCGCGCCATGTGCTGCAGCTTCTCGCGTTGGTACGAGGACGCGGCGACCACGACGATCATCACGAGGATGCCCACGACGCCCAGGATGATCGCGAGCGGATGCAGCCCGTCGTCCGGCGGCGTCAGGCGGTCCACCTCCATCGCCTCGTGCTGCTTCCTTTCCGTCTGCCTGCTGCTCCCCCTCTTTGTCCACGCGGAGCTCTTCAGAGAGATGATACTTTTCAAGTGAATGTATCGAGTCGGATGCGGGCGTCTAGAACTGAAATATATGGAAAACAGTATGCTCGAATTGAGAATAGACGTTAGGTCGCACGAATGTGCTCCCAACGGCACATTGGCCTTTTGTTGTAATATGGAAATGGCGACGACGTCCCCAGATGCGAACGATCTGTACGCAGGTTTGACGCTGCCGACGCGCACCAAAGCGCCTGCAGCAGCAGCCAGCGCCCCCAGTGTGTCTTCTGCAGATCGTAGAGAGCATGAGGATGCAAAGAGGGACGAGAAGCGGAAGCTGGAGGAGCCGCAGGATGCAGACGACAACGCCAAGCGACTGAAGCGCGCCGACGCGCCGCTCGAGGTGCAGCAGACGATCACCAGATTGAAGGGGTACATGGTAAGTAAACACGCCCAGGTTTAGATGCTATAGACGTGCGATGTGTGTCTAATCCAGTATAGTGGTGTTTGGTCTTCACTGTCGAACATGTAGCTGGTGGACAAGAAGTTTGCCAAGGCGAGCAAGCTTTTTGGTCAGTTGGTGCGGGAGCACATGACAACCGAGAACCACCAGTGCTTCATAGATGCATTGAAAGACATGATCCAACACAAAGGCTCTACCTGGAGTGGGAAGAAGGAGTTTGAAGCGTTGATAGCAGAAATCGTCGCAAAGGCAGACGCGCTTCCAGCGAATGAGGATATCTCCAGGCTGCTGGACGACTGGAAGTTCATGGGGATCACCCACGCGCAGCTCTTCACGGACGAAACTTACCAGTTTGTCAAAGCCGCAAAAGTCGTCAAAGCGCGACTTGATGCGCTCCCCAAGGCAGCTGCCACTACAGAAGAGAAATCCAAGGAAGGCACCCAGCAGCAAGACTATGAGATCGAGATCGTCATGCCGCTGCTGCGCACAATGTTTTCGAAGCACACAACGGCGTGGGCCAAGACCATGGTCGAGACCGTGCTTGTCGTTGCGACCCAGAAGCGCATGCTCTTCCCTGAAACGCACCGAAAGGAGATCGACTCGTGGACGAAAACGATCCAAGACCGACGTAGCGCACCGGCTGCAGCTCGATCTGCTGGATCTGATGCGCGCCGCAACATTTTGGACGCCAGCAGCTCCGAAGCGACCATCCGAGTCGGACGATTCAATCACCCGCTGTTCAACAAAGAGTTCTAGTGCAAATGCATTCATTCCTCATCATTCCCAACAGTCCCATGTTCGCCACTTGTTGAATCTAATCTTGAATGTATATTTAATAGCTGATGGCATATAAAAAAGTATCAATACACCGGTACTTGTTGAAATACTGTTACCGGTAGGAAATCGGTAAAAACGACAATTGCGTACAAACTGATATGTACCGGTACCAGTCGGTAGTTTCCACGACGCCATTCCTGGCCCATTGATTTTGTGCGCCATCTTTTTGTATCGAGCGGATCCCCCAAGTCGCCATCAGCAGCAACATGCACGCGTTCCGAGGCGGCCTCACACGCGCGCTCAGCCGCAGCTCCACGGGCACCAGCCACGCGCTGCTCGCCAACGCGAGCGAGACGCGCGCGTTCGCGTCCTCCGCCAAGCCGCGCCTGTCTTGGCGCCAGAAGCAGAAGCTCGAGGAGAAGAAGCGCAACCCGAAGGCCAACGCGCCGCGCCAGGCGCCGCGCGAGAAGGTCGCGCGCCAGAACTTCCTGGTCACGCCCGCCGTGGACGACGGCAAGAAGTGGCGTATCCTGAGCGCTGGTATCCTCGAACGCCTGCCCGTGATCCAGCCGGACCTCAAGGACTACGAGATGGACGTCGAGATGATGGAGCACGAGATCGCGCTCCGCGAGGACCAGCGTCTAGACGAAGACTTCTGGTTCATGGAGCCAGGTTCGCGCCACATCACGCCCGAGGAAGCGCCATGGCCGAACGAGGAGCAGGACCCCGAAGAGCTCATCGGCGCTGGCTTCCAGTTCGCGCCACGAGAGACCGAGGATGGTACGTCATGCTGGCTACTTGTGATGTCTTTATTGGCTGGATGGTCCTACGTGCACCATCTCTTGCTTTGATGCGCATGCACTCATTGTTTTTTCTCGTGTGTTTGCTGTAGACGCCACGAACAACCGCAAGTCGCTGAACCGCGCGCTCAAGGGCCGTGTGTTTTTGATCGTGAAGAACACGGCCAAGGACGCCAAGTTCCCGTGGTTTTTCCCGCTCGGCGAGGCGCAGAGCGAAGAAAAGATGCGCGATGCCGCTGTGCGCCACGTGGCCGAGAACGTGGGTGAGGACCTCGAGGTCACGCCCGTGGGCTTCGCGCCCATCGGGTACGTCAAGTACGAGCACCCGGAGGGCCACAACTCAGAGTTCGACGGCACGAAAGTGTTTTTCTACAAGTCTCAGTTCCTCACGGGCGACGTGGCACTGAACGCGGCCAAGGCCGAGGACTACCTCTGGGTCACGCGGGACGAATTGGCCGAGTACCTGGACGCCGATGTCGCCGAGTACGTCAAGAAGATCGTGCCAAACTAAGCGACGCTTGTGGAGAAACTTCCTTCTCCCATGGAGAGAGTGGTCTCCGGTTGCCTTCGTAATAGAAAAAGAAATGACCCATACTCTATTTGTCCAAAGGCCCCGCTCTGCGACACGACGGCCAACGGGCCTTTGTCTAATTCGTCTGCTGTATTCTTGTGCGCAGCAATCTCAGAAGAAATGGCGAAGAGAATAACAAGAGCCACCGTCAAGGCCGCAGCGCCACCTCGGAGCAAGCAGCATGCCAGAGTACGGCACGAGCCGCCAAACCGCAAGTTTCTCCAACAAGAAGAGCAGCAGATGAGCAAGTTGATTGGCGTCCACGTGTCCGCCGCAGGTGGACCCGCGTGCGCCGTGCGCAACGTCGCGAAACTCGGTCCGTTCGCGCGCAGCTTTGCGTTTTTCATTCGGCCACGCCTCACGTGGAAGCCCGTGCCGCCGTTCCGCGAAGCCCAAGTGACGAAATTCCATGAGCTGCTGGGATGTGGACGCTGCAGTCCAAGCGACGAAGGATCTGGAGCCGAGTCACCATCTCGACAGCAGCAAGTCCAACTGGCGCACGTCGTTGTCCATGCCTCGTATTTGATCAACTTGGGCTCCCACGACCCCGAGTTGCGCGCGAAAAGCATTGAGCTGATGCTCGAAGAAGTGCGCAAGTGCGAGCAACTCGGCGTTCCGCTGTACGTGTTTCATCCGGGTTCGTGTGGCGTGCCGCCAAAGTCACCAGGCGATCTCAAGGCCAGGGCTAAGGCCAGGAAGAAGAAACTTAAGCCACCAGCGGACCAAGCTGACGACGAAGAGAACGGCAAACAAGAGCTCGCAGACATGCAGCAGAAGCAACAGCGGCGGCGGCTTGAAAGTATCGGGTTCGTAGCCGACGGCGTCGTGAATGTGCTGCGAGCAACCTCAAAAGTAGCACTCGTCGTCGAGGCCATGAGCGGCCAGGGCACGACACTCGGAGCCACTTTCGAGGAGCTTCGCGCCATTCTCGACGCCGTCGACCGTCGCTATCGACAGGATCACGAGCCCGAGTCAAAGCGGACAGAGGCCAGTGTAAGCGATCGCGTGGGCGTGTGTCTCGATACGTGCCATGTCTTTGCGAGCGGCTGGGAAATGGACACGCCCGCCAAGTGCAACGCGATGCTCGCTGCGTTTGACGCGAATATGTGTCCCAAGTGGCCACAAGCGCTCAAAGTGCTGCACTTGAACGACTCCAAGGCGTCCTGCGGCTCCAGAGTCGATCGCCACGCGAACATCGGCCACGGCGCCATTGGGCTCAGCGCGTTTCGATGGATCATGAACCACAAGCGCTTTGACAACGTGCCGATGATCCTGGAGACGCCACGGCCGAAGAAGAAGGCGAGAAAGACCGGAAACATGAAGCTAATCGGCAGTGCGGATGCCGATTCCAGTGGGGATGACAGGAAGCCAAAAAGAAAACCTTTAAAGAGGAAGCGGGTCGCCATAGAAGAAGAAACACGCGCGTATGAAGACGATGAGGATGGTGACCTTGTGGCTGAAGACTCGGTACAAGCGGCTTTGAAAAAAGAGGAAGAAAACGAGATGGCCCCGAGCGCCATGGAGGAGTTGGCGCTGCTCCACAACCTCATCGAGACTGGTGCATGAAAAGAGGTGCGTAATTTTGTTTACTTTTGGGTAAAGATACTGTATTCATATACATACAATGGCGACATCTTCTCTGACACGCAGACTTGTTTACAGGGGACTCGGATCTATTGTTTGTTTTCTGTTGGTGCTCAGGGTCATTGCGACATTGTCGAAATAGCCCTGGGGATAACTTGCATACTTTAGTTACCTTCACGGCTGGTACGGAAGGTCTGGTTGCCGCGCGCTGCTGAGCTGCGTGAGCGACGAGCGTCTTCGGCTGATGTTGCGCGCCTTCTGCTTGCGCTCCTGGGCCTCGACCGACAACCGCAGCTTCGGGGCCGCGAACCGGTTCAGACTTACGTAGCTGTTCTCGACGGACGTGTGCACGGCGATGGAATCGGGCGGCGGCCCCAGGAACTCGTTAAGCAGGCGGCTCTCGCGTGCGCGCCGGTGGTGCTGCGCCGCGACGAGGATCGCGTGGAAGTACTGCGCGCGGCGCTCGAGGAACGGCGTCGTGTCGAACTGGAAGTATGACCAAAGGCCGCCGCGGTCGGGCAGTGGCGGCAAGCGCGGCTCCATCTCGGAAGGTTGCAGGACGACGCCTGGGCCAGCGCCCGAGGCTGTCGAAGACGGAGTCAGTAGGAGTCCCGAGGTCTCGAGGTCTTCCACCAGCTCATCGTCATTCACAGTGGATTCATTGCCGTGCACGACGCCAAATGGCGGCATCGCCGCAGCAGAGCCCGTCGGCAGCCTTCTTGAGCTACCGACGGACATGATTTTGGAGAGTGCGCGATGCAGGTCGCGGAACTCTGAGTACCGTCGTCGCACCTTGTAGGCCGAGAGTGGGCCGTGGGCGACAGAGCGCACGATGATCTCGTAGTAGACCACGCCGTCCGTGTCCTGACTGAAGCCCGTGATGGACGCCACACGCGAATCCATAAAGTTTTCCTCCTCGTCTTCGTCCTCGTGCTGCGCGATCGTGCTGCGGTTGTTACTGCTGTTGGGCCACGCGTGCTTGGGCAGCGCCTCGATTGAGTTCCGATTGGACACCGTGCGCTCTGGATCCGGTTCGCTCACACCGTCGCTGTCGTCGCATCGCCTGCCACTTGTGCTGCCTGTCGTGCTGCTGCTGCTGCTGTAGATGGGGGCCGTCGTGATGCTCTTCTCGCCCTCGGAGCCTTCCTCTTCCTCGCGGATGGAACTTGTGCGCCGTAGCGCCCTGTCGATCGAGTCGCGACGCGAGCCGCGGGACGATTTGCGCGTCGGGTATCCGAGCTCCTGCTGCAGCATGCTGAGCGAGAACTCGGCCGACATGGACCGCCGGTCGCGGCGGCTCGTGCCGCGCTGACTCAGCTGCTGCTGCTGGAGCAGCGTGAGCCCCACGGGTCGGGACGAAGGCGCGTGCGTGTGAGCATTGGAGACTGCCTCGGAGCCATGCGGAGACGTCGCAGCGCTCGGAACAATGAGCGGCGGCGTCGTGGGCTCGGTGAGTGATTGGGAGCGCGCCGCGCGCGTCGGGATGATGGACGCGAGCGGCAGCAGAAGCGCGTCGCTCTCGGGTGTCTTACACGCGGCGTCGCTCTCGGGCGTCCAGGCCGCCACGCTGGTGATCGAGTGCAGCATATTGGTGCCGCCGCTGCTTGTATATAGAAATGGGGTGCCGCAAACAAGATTGTAGTGGAGTCGGGGCCTACGGCAGAGAGCAAACAAGCAAGTGCATGTGTGAGAGACAAGGAGCGAGAAGGAATGTGTAAGCGGCGCAGTTGCTGTTCATATCGACAGCTTGTCAAACTAGCATTGCAGTTGCCGTTTGCGACAGGCTGGTGCCGTTCGTTACCTTATTGTGTGCGCGCGCTGTGGCACTTTTTCGTGAATGGGGAGCATTCGTGTCCGCGAATTGGACCGAGTGCGTTGCTGCACAATGGCTCATTAGTCATATCCACATCCAGCGTGCAAGAGAACCAGATGCCGCACGGCTTTTCTCCACATGGCGTTCTCCGCTTTTACGCTCCATACAGAGCAGTATACAAACACTCATATCCAAAACGTCCATCTCACCAAGGCGCAGCTGGTTACGAAACCGAAACAAATGCATGGCTGTCTATCTCGGTATGCAGTTGCAGAACATACAGTACGCTACGCGCACATACAAACTTACATATTGGTGGGATAGTGCGTATCGGAACTTGGCGATGACCTGCAGCGAGAAGAAGACGCGAAAAAGGTTCTACGGAAGCAGACGGGAGAGGCACGCGTTTCCACTCGCATGTTCGTATCGAAGAATGGCGCAAAAGGCAATTATTGGGCAACGAGAGATGCACAGAACGTCTGTGGGTTCGCTATATGGAGTCGAATTGTTCTTCGTGCGCTCGGCCCAATACGGGGGAAGTTGTATTTAGAGGCCGCATTGCTGGAAAAATTACACGTATTACGTTGATTAGCCACGCTTTCGTTGTGATTGCGCTTATGATACTTGTGGAATCTGAGAACCAAATGCAAACAAAATCCAGTGGCAAAGCTCAGGAGCATATCCATCCAAGGCAGTTTGGTGTCTCAAAGTGATCCTGTTCTTCCTACCTGTATTGAATGTTCTATAACATATAACCTTCAACAATTTATATTAGTAAGTTTTTGATCAAGCAAGATGTAGGTAATTAAAGCATCATGTAAAATTGATTTCCTTGTGTCAAATGTATTGAAAGTCACAGTGGGTAAATAGAGGGTAGTCGGCATACAAAATGGATGATGGCTAAATTCTTTCGAACCGTTTTTCGCGTGCATAGAGTGGGACCTCACGCGACCTTTCACCAACAAACAAATGTGAACCCATGCATGTATGTGCACGTACATTTTGCATGTACCACCTGAACATGCTATCTGATGTGATAGATAATACGCATTTGATAAATTGATACGTGCATAGAGTATTACAGCATTTTTTAGTGTGAAATATTTGGTTCATAGCTCTCTTTTGCTCTCTGCCTCGTGTCATGCCTGGCGCATGCACGTCGGATCAAATCAGTCGGCGTCTGCGCAGGAAAAACTTCCATTAGATTTACCATTTGCTCATGCAAATGCACGACACAAATGTGCAACGCAACGAGGTGATGGGAATACACTAACGAGTGTCACGAAAGCCACATAGCATCAATTGCACATGTGACTGTCAATAATGCGCATGCCATAAAGGACATCAACGTCAGATTTGCTGGCCACGCTAATCACATACTTGTGAAAAATAGCTGCATTTGGCAGAAATGCGACAAGTGAGGAGAGAGAGCATTCTGTTGACAACCATGCAGATGTGCCGACTGTTTAAAAAATATGTTTATGCGCGATCTTTTCGTGATCTTCTTGGTGCTGAAAAGTGCAAATGCATGTTTCTTGCGCATAGAGAATGGGAACTCCGCCCTTTCGTGAACGGCAACTGAGTGCGTTGAAGAATGGGTGCAACCTTCAACATTTGCGTGCTGCATGCATGCGGTCCGCACGAGTGTGCGTTCCGTTTACCTACGTGCGCATGTCCACAGTATCGCATTGCGCGTCCACACACTTAGGTAACGGAGGTAGGACTGACGGGTTTGTGGAACAAACACACGTGAGCGTTGGCAACTTGCATCTTCGTATTTGCTGGCTGACACACCATGCACGCATATTATCAATATATATACGCTTTTGCCCTATATTCCATCGTCCGTTCATGATCTTGCCCCTGGAGCGCTCTATGAATGTTTGAGTTTGCCTGCCATTGTGCTATTGTGCAAGGCACCTCGACATATAAACACAGTATCGTCCATATTGTAGAATGCACTTTCGTACAAGTCAAAGTGCACACCAACGATTTATTTCACGTGGAATAGGGTTCATACTTGCTAAGATGGCTACACATCATAAAAACAAATTAACCGGTAGATTTTGACGCACAACCACCTGGTGGTAAAGAAGGTAGCGTATGTTGCCTATATATAGCACAGACCACCGTCTCTCCAGCGCAAATGCGAGCTGATAGAAGACCGATCCATCGAAGTGACGTTGGATCACGAAGTACACGTACACCATGCTCAGCACCTCCATCAGCGCGTAGGCCACAATGTTCAATATGGTGGCACGAACTTGCTGCTCTGTCGCGTCTCTCAGGTCTAGTGAGTGCACACAGCGACGAAAAAGCCGTCGTCACTGAACGTAATCCCCAATACTAAAAATGAGAATGCATAGAGCAGCACGAAAACTCGTCCAGTGGACCTCCTCCAATGTGATTGGTCAAAATATGGTCTATAGTACACAAAAAGATGTATTGGGTAGGAAAAAGAGCGAAGGAACCATGGATAGACACATAAATAAGAAACTGAATGTATTATTTAAGTGTTACTCATTACAACTGGGTTGCGTTCTCATAGCTTCCACTTACAGTGGAAGAGGTGGTCTCTTCTCACGAAGCAATGATAGCCTTGATAGTGCGAAGCCTCTTTTCACTGTTTCTGTTTCTTTTCAGTAAGGCTTTTGTTCCTAAGCTACTTGCTACGTAATTTCGATTTTAATGGGCCCTTGATACCCACATCTAAAGGCTGGCATACGGAGGTACTATTAGGAGGCAAAAGGCACACGACTGCGTAGGCGTCTTTTGCCGCAACGCGTTGACCTTCGTCAGAAACATGACTATCAACATTGTTAACTAGCAAAATCGATGGGTATTTCGCAGCGATTCAGAGCGCAAAAGCTTATTTGTGTAAAATTCCACACAGTCGCATCCATCCAGGCATTTTCTCGGGCACTGTAAAATGCCCAGATGGATAAAGCAAAAGCTCATTTAATTGAATATCCCCACCAATTTTGCCTTTGATGATAAGTAGAATAGGCAGTTTCTTACCTACGCAATTAAAAACACGTTGACAATTTTTGTAAAAAATAATTAGAAAAAGGAAATATGTACATGTCATCATCCGGCCGGGGTGCTTTGTCATTCCGCGCGCTTTGGCAGACCCCTTCCGTCCTTTTACTGCCCAAATTTTGTTTGAGAACATGTCGAAGTAGATGGCACTTGCGTGTCAATAAGCGTATCATTTGACTGTTTAGATGCATGTGGTACTTGGCATGTGAAGCCGTGACTGTATACATGCAATTACGCATTGCAATTTAGCTTCATTCATTTCATTAACCCTACACAAAATATTCTTTCCATGTTGGATGATCGAACATGTACTATATCTCGACTTTTGTATCACGCCATATAAAAAGAACAGTGTTGCACCTATTACAGTGATGCATGTAGGATGATCCAACATGATATAATTCCCGCATGTGAGACTGCGCAGCGCCAATACATGCTTACTGACCTAAGTATGAATCGCGATTTATGGGTACCGTTAAAAAGCCCTACATCTTAGCTACCTCTGCATGCAAAAACATTGAGGATTTTAAAGAAACTCGCTTGGCAATGTCAAATCCTCCGAGACGTCCAAAAACATTTTGAAAAAGTTGATTTTGGTTTTGTATTTTTATTGGCGTAAATCGTCTAAGGGTTTTGAATCTGTCCTCGGATTGGTCAAATTCGTGTTCCTTCCTGTTGATTTTTCAATTTTTGACAAGGCTTTCCCAAAGTTGGAGCAGCAGAATTGTATTGTTGACAGAAAACAAATACGCTCGTCTCTCGAAACTTCACTTGGATACAAAAACGTGTGGCCAATCTTCGAGGGCGTTTTTCTCGGAATTTTGCTTTGGTTCGTCAACATGCATTGGCGCTGCACAGCCTCATTTAAGAATTTGTATATCATTCGTGTTTTTCAATACAATGCCTATTGTATACCAAATTATCATCAGTGTTGGAGGTCCAACATGTTTGTACATGCTGTAGAATATAGCATCGGTGAACGAGGGGTTAATTATTCACACATATATAAATACCGTTTTGCGAATCGCTGACAGATTTCGTAATCGACTTCCAGGCAGCTGCATCGTTTTCTTTTTGGCCATGCACATTTCGTACCAGTCGGGGTAATTAAGATAAAAATGCTTTCATATCAACCGTAGAAAGAAACTAGAAAAAACATACGTCAATATTATTGCAATGTGATCAGCTAATAAGCAAAGCGAGCACATAACAAACCAGTTCTTCTCTGCGTTGGACCTTCATGAAGGTGATCAATTCGTCCACATGCGGAAATTTTTCTTTGTTACCTTGGCCCTTTAGAGTCTTGCTTTTCTTCGACCCTTTGAAGCCGCGTATTGCACCTCTTTGCCCCCACTGCCCTCCCACTGTAGTGCGCAGATATCTGAGCATATCGGCGGTCTCGCTGAGTCCACAACGCTCTACCATTGCGATAGCGTCGAATTCTTGCCACAAGAAAAACCTCTAAGAAAAACAATACTGCATATTGAAAACAAAACAAATGAAAAAGAACAAAGAAAAAGTATGTGCATATATTGATGGAGACAAACGTAGGGCATGCATGTGTAGGAAATACAAAGACAGATAACCAAATCAATTTCACTCTCAATTTTACCAGCAACAATTCAGCCTTGCGTTAACATTACCGCGAAGACCTCACACTCGCTCTCCAGCGCAATTGCAAACTGAAAAAAAGCCGACATACCGGAATGACGCTTGGTCTGGAATCCACATACAGTTTTGACATCTTCGTTGATGCCGTCGGAGTTGGGGGAGCAGTGGAGTTATGGCCTCGATGTACTTGACCACGACCACTTCGCAAAGGGTTTGATAGTCAGGGGGTGATCTATCGTGCCAACTGCTACTTTGTTTGCGATAGAAAAGTCGGCGAAATGATACTTTGTCGTTGAGTGTTGACCTTGTTATCTTCGACTCCATGGACCTCCACCGCAAACACTTCGCTTTGTACTGGGAATCGACAATAAGCGTGGTCGAAGCTGGTATGATTCAACGCGCAAGGATACGAAGCCCAAACAACGCCTGTCCCAATCAATCGACGCATACATCGCAACCTTGATTGAAAACTGCGTGTGCTTTGAGAGCTAGTATTTGGTCTAAAAATCGCCAGCAGGTTGTCCAAGCGTTCATGGACTAGCAGAACTGTGCTCGAACTTGAACGAGTAATCGACACCTGAGCAAGCATCGCACAGTATGCCAACACAATTCCTCCGCGCTGTCAGCGTTTGATCATTATTCTCCAAGTATATCAAACGACTTCCGAGCGATATCAACGTACCATTGTGGATGAGCAGGTACTTGAATACGAGCAAGTCCACGCAAAGAGGAGGCCTTGGTGGATTCGCCACTCGTTCTCCAACGCAAACGCAAGCTAGTAAAACACCGACACATCGAAAGGATGTTTGATCATAAAGTAGACTACATTAGACTACGGCCACGTTATCGGTCTAGTGCAGCAACCGTGAAGCTCTTTTGATAGTCTGAACCTGCCTTTCCGCTTCAAGCGAGTCTTTGCTTGCTGGATTATTGACACTAAACGGAAATATTCGCACTGCCAATGCCTTCGCTCTTGCTGGCACAATGACGCCGCTCGGTCCGGAAGTTGGGTTCTCCCCTCGCGTGGATCTCAAACGGTGTACCTCGCGTTGCGAACAGGTGGACAAGTGGAATCGAGTTTGATCTGACGCAAAGCGTAGAATATTGGAATCCAAACACGGCGCGATTTCCATCAATGTAAACGTGAAAATGTTCTGGGCCGTGTCAACGCCAATGATACCGACACCAACGAGCAGAGAGTCGGTCAATCGCATGCACTTGGTCATGCACATGGTGTGGAACACGTCGACACCCGATTGCATCGAAATGAGCAGGTCGTGGTCGCAGGTCTGCGATTTCTTCGTCATGAGCTTCAGCGCGTGCTTTACAATCGGTAGTAGTCCCACAAGCGTGAGGCGCGGAACGGCTCCAAGCAACAGGAAGATCGCGTTGTACGTCGGTTACACAAAGATCATTGATCCTTGTAGGCCGAAGTCGAGCATGAAGTGGAAGTCCTTTCGCAGCTTGTCCTTTGTGCCAAGTGCAACGGTCGTGAGTGCATTGAGCGGCAAAGCGAATGACGGTGCCGCAGCAGTAAGCGTGAACGGAACCGGGAGCATCCAATACTTTGTGCACAGCAGTACCGTGCCGGTGCCGCACCAAAGGCGATCACGACGATGTATCGGGTTGTCAGGGCTATGTCTGGCGTTATGAGGCAGAGTTGTAGAAGCACTGCATTCGCGATCACGGTCATCGAAAACATGGTGCGCAGCCAGTAAGCTCCGTTGCCGCGCCAGCCTTCGCTCGGATCCTGTAGCGGAACTGCTTCAATGAGGAGGAGCACCATCAGCGCCGACATGCCGTACACGCAGCTCACAAAGAGCACACGCCATGGGGACGCCGGTTGGCAGTATTCGTGGAACGCAAAATGCCGATGCACCGAGTAGCAGTTGGCATTGCGTTCCATGGAGGAAGCGTTTGTCGACACAGTGTCAATGCAGTGACAAAATGAGCTTGACGATGGCGCGTCGATGCGAATAAGTATAGCGTCTCTGCACACCTCTTGTACACAAATGCCTGGCATCCTGCTATTGATCAAGCTCGCTACAATGTAGGGTACGCAAATGCACTACAAGCATTCTAGTCTCGTGTCTATAGTTTGGAATCCGGCGTGGCGGTGGAGCTCGTCTCTCGGGCGCGGAACATCGCGTCGAGGGCCGCGACGAGCTGGTCGATCTCGCGTTCCGTGTTGTCGGCGTGGATGACGATGCGGAAACGCTCAGATCCCTTCGGCACCGTGGGCGAGCGAATCGGGATGACGCGGATGCCCATCGCGAGCATTTCTTTGGCCGCATGCAGCACCTGGTGGTTACCCTCAAAGACGACGCCTTGGATGGGCGAGTCGCTCTCGAGCAGTGCGGTGCTTGGAATCTGCGGGTTGTCTCGTACGCTGCGCTTAAAGTATTGAACGAGATCCAGGACGCGCTGGCGTTCAGTGTCTACTGTCGCGCAGAATTCATGCGCACATTGCACCGTCACAAGCTGTTCAAACGGAAAAGCCGTCGTGTAGATGAACGAGCGCGCGTAGTTGACCAGATAATCGATGAGCACTTGGGAGCCGCACACCACAGCGCCGTGGCAGCCCATGGCTTTTCCGAACGTGTACACACGGCAGGCAATCACATTGGGCTTGGTATCGAGTCCAAGCTCTCGCACGATGCCGGATCCCTGGGGGCCGTACACGCCCGTGCCGTGGGCTTCGTCCACGATGATCACGGCGCCAGCTTTCTCGCACACTGCCGTCATCTCGACAAGCGGCGCAACATCACCGTCCATCGAGTACAGCGATTCAACGACGACAAAGATGCATCGGTTCGCGCTGGAAGTACCGTTTGGGGCTGCTAGTCGTTGAAGTTTGGCTGCGAGGTCCTGGACGTCGTTGTGGCGGAACGCGTGTGTGTTGCCCTTGGCATGCGCCCGGCTAAGGCGGAGTCCTTCGTGGCACGAGTTGTGGATGAGCTCGTCGTAGAGCACGACGTCGTCGGCTTGCGGCAGACTCGAAAGAACGCCCAGGTTCGCCGTGTACCCGGAATTGAACAGCAGTGCGGCTTCACTGCAAACATGGACAACGAAAAAGGCCGTCAGTCTCAATAAACAACAACAAAAATCCATAATCGAACGACTAAGACACTCTATATCCATCCATCGATCGCTTCCGAAAAGCAGAGAAAGACAGAAGAAAGAATGGAAAGCGTAGAAGAAGTTCAGTCCGCCCGTGATGCGGAACCTCCATGTCAACGGGTCCACATGCACTGGCCACTTGGAGAAACCTCATCTACACTCACAATAGCATACCTGTTGTAGAACGCCGCGAGCTGCTCCTCGACCTGCATGAAGTACCGCGAGTTGCCGGAAATGAGCCGTGAGCCCGTGGAGCCGAGCCAGCTGGCAGCGTCGTCGAGCTGCTGCTTGCGCGCCGCCACGAGCGCCTGCAGCCGCGCGGACTTGGCGAATCCCAGATAGTCGTTCGAGAAGAAATCGACACAGTTGGGGTCACCCACCTGCAGCGCGCGCAGCGTCCCGACGTCGCGGCGCCTCTCGAGCGCGCGCCGCAGCTTCGCGTCCAGCGTATGCGCCATCTTGTGCCGAAATGGGCAAAGGCACAATCACTCTTGGTTGGCGTACTGGAGACCAGGTGCGTCGACGACGTCATCAATTCAAAAAAAAATTGCCATGGGTTGTCAGTAAATGCAGCAATTCAAAAAGCGAGCTAAATGTATAGAAACCTTTTTATAATACATATCTGCTCATATTTCACCTGCAAAAAGCACGTTTTAGTTTGACACTATAGCGCGAGATATCCTTTTATGATGCGTATATGTATTATATGAGGCAAATTGAATTTGATCGATTGGTTCGTAACAGACATGACGTAACAAACCGCGTAACTCCCCAATCTTTCGATGGTTTGATTGATGGTCATCGTGGTCCGCCCTGAACTGAATCAGCGTGAAGCAATCAAAGGTGGGCCTTTTTTAGCTCGTCGCCAGTTGGTTAGTCGTCGGTTTGTGACTTGAATGGCTCGCCTGCCCGTCTCCGCGTGAATGGGCAAAGGTTGTTGCTCAACTGACTCGTTTGAAGCTCATGGGTTCACGACGTTCTGTCTAACCATCATATACCTAAATGCCAGACTACCTACCTACCTGGGTACTTAAGTATGGGAATAATGGAACCTCTGCGCACGCACCCTCCTGTTGCTGGTCCGTCCGCGCCTTTTACAGAGTGCAGAGCGTTCTGGACTCAACGTCGAGCGTCACAACTAAACCAAGTTGAGGTTGCACCAACAGCCTTTCTACCATTTCCAAAGGCATCCTTCACAAAGTTGGAGACAAGACGGATTGTTCACGCCTTGCATTTTCGCGTCAATCGTGCACTTACACAACCCCAAGTAGTTTTTTTTAGTTTGTGCAAGCGTTCACATACGCCTATCCATTGAGCCGCACAGGTCATGTCTGCGGCGAATGCCGAAAGCCTCCACCCCGCCCACTAAGTTACTCTACCATCTGTCCCTTGCGCATCCATCCACCCACTTGGCTTCCTGCCCAAGGATGGAACCGACCGCGTGGTGACTTACGCACGTCAAGCGGAATGCGACCGGATGATGATGGGGGCAGAGAAGGACGAGCAGCAGCTACCGAGAACGACCCACTGAGATCCATCGCGTCAGCGAAAAGCTCAGGTTTCAAATCAGAGACATCTGAGCTCCTTCATCGAACGGCGCCTCATTTATTTAAGTGTTCAGATACGGCATGGACGGTGTGTCTATGTGCAAGATTGTTGTCTATCGTACGCTCGCTCTGCACATGCATTCCAGCTTCAAACCAAAGTGTATGACAGAGAGAGCGCGTATGTGTGTGAGTGCGTTTGTGTTTTTGCCAAAAGATACTGCTGACCTCATTCTACCTTACGCCCTTCCCACGTTGAGACTCGCTCCTACAGTATCCACCTCGGTCTTCTCCGCGTGTTCCGCGGAACGCGAGCGCCACGGGCGTCAGCGGAGATGCGCCGCCTCCGTGAGCCGTTGAAGGGCTACGTAAGTACATAGTTTGCAGCGTCTATGGAGCGAATGGGTCCATAATATGTAGACAGCCCAGCCCTATGCAACGCAAGAGGAAGAGGAGTGAGTTCTCGCTTGCAGACATGGTCCGTCCCTCGCTTCTTCCTCTCCCACGAAACTGACCGCGCACTTGAAACGGATCACGACGAAAATGTTATTCCACCCTCGCCTTCGAGTCAGTCCATTGCAATTAAATTCACAGCAACAAGTTTTGCTACAGAGCGAATAGTAAAGTTGTTAGCTAATTGCGCAAAATTCCAGTGATAAAAGAAGTTTGGGGTTTGTGGTGTGTATCCTAAAGCAAGACTCTCGCATCTGAAAGAGTGAATGAATTTGGGTTCTCCATATAAACAACAGAACTGCATTGCTGTTAAAAAAAATCTCAGTTGCGGCTTTCGTGTCGCGTGGTTGAGAAAAACAAAAGGCCAGGAACAAATCCACAAGCCATCTGCTGCAGGAAAAGCGATATACGCGGCACTTCGCCAATGGAACCCACCCACAACGATGTATCCGACGCAACCAGACAAACTCATCATATCAGTGCAAAGATACAAATGCTGCTTATACAAAGCACGTGCATCTTTAAAGGCCAGTCTCAAGACCACTCTTATTGCGCAACCCTACTTTTCTCCCATTGTATTCTGTACGATACAGCCACGTTGGACGATGCTCCAAGTTTCCGAATAAGGGTCGGTATCTTGAAGTGAGTGGATAGTGGTCTTGTCCTTTCTCTCGCACACGTCGCTAATAAACAAGTATGATCTCATACTTTGGAAGATTAGTGGAAGCAAAGAAAGAAGAAAAAAACAAAAAAATAAAAAAGCGAACAACAGCAGCAGCGATCTTTTGCAGCCTTGTCGCTGTTGCACTGGTCCCCCCCTTCTCCAGTCCTTCCGCCCCCCGTTTTCCATTGGAAGCTCGGCGCGATTCCTTCTGTCTTTCGTTTTTTGGGATCGATCCGGCGAGGAGTCGGATCTCATTCTCCGTTTTCCACCGTGAAACTCACACGAGCAGCAGCAACAACAACCGCCTTCCGGATCGTCAACTCTCGTCTGCTTCTTCCATCCTTTTTGAGAACCGCAAGGGGTAGAAAGTTTCGCTTCCGACTTGTACTCATTCAACAACTGCTCTTTGATTGATGCGGCGCACTGCTTCTTCTTCGCCAACGTCGTCGACCAAAGCCAGATACACGAGCTCGGTTGCCCCGCATTTCCCCATGAAGACCATGCTCACGCCACGAGGCCTCAGCATGAGCCACGCCAGCAACACCACCAAGTTGAACAACAGCAGCAACATGCAACAGTCGTGTGGACCAGTGGACACGTCGCAAGGCCTTGCAGCGGCATTCGCATCCGGCACGACGATCGTGAGCGGCGGCAACGGCAGCTCGGCCACTGTGGTCTGCAAGGTGCCTAAGTTCCTGCGCTCGCTGTACGCGATACTGCAAACTGAAGACCCGGCCGTGATCTCGTGGGTGCAGAACCAGGAGCTCAAGCCGAACCGCGTGACGGCGTTCCACATTTTGGACATGGATCGCTTCGAGCGCGAGATCTTACCCAAGTACTTCAAGCACCAGAAGTTTGCGAGCTTCCAGCGCCAACTCAATAATTTTGGTTTCCGCAAGTGGACCAAGACGCAGTCGAGCGGCGTGTGCACGTTCAGCCACAACTGCTTCCCACCAGATCCAAACCACACGGGCGTGATGCGCGCGTCGATCCGCGAACAATGGCGCCAAAAGTCCACGCTCACGACGTCGACGTCTTCTTCTTCGCTCTCCAGTGTCGCGTCGTCGCCCCAGCCAACTCGTCGCCGTGTGGGCAATGGCATCACGAAAGCCGACCGCAAGAACCAGAACAACAACACTCGCCGACCGCCAGTGAATGTGCAGATCCCGCACACCGAGTCGTTCATGGACTTGTACAAGAGTCCACTGAACTCGGCACTCGCGATGGAGAGCCACCGACAGCACCAGCAGTACCTCTCGGCGCCGAGCCATCAGCCGGCCATGAAAAAGCTCGCGCGCCCGCTGCAGGAATTGAGTGGTCTGGAGGCGTTCTGTGATGAGTCGTACAAGCAATTCATCCTGCCGCCTTTGCAGCCACACCACTTGCTCTCGAGCACGCCGCGCGGGTTGTACTCGTCGTCGTCCTCGCATGAACCTGAGCCTACGACGCCGAACCTCGGCGGCTTCCCGCACGGGCGCAACGTCGAGTTCAACGTCAAGCCGTACGACTACCCAAACAATGACAAGATGAGCCACCACCACCACCATGGCGGGAGCATCGACGCTGGCTTCAACGGCACGTTCATTGAACCGTGGACCTGGGACCCCAACATGAACTCGGCCCTCGAGCTGACCAACTTCCCATTGGACTTCTGGCAAGACGCTGCTAGCAGCAACGGTAACCAGAACAACAACAATGGCCATCACACGGTGGCGGTCAGTGTCGGTGTCGCGTCGTCTGCTGCTCCTTCGAGCAAGGATGCGAACGCGTACTGTCACGCGCAGGACCGTGCGATGCCGTCGGCTGAGGAGTTTGGCCTCGAGACGTTTCTGTTTGCCGAGTAAGTTTTCAAGGACAGCAGCAATAGAACAAGCCACGTGACGAGTGATTGTATAGGAAGAAGAGATTATGAAGTATCAAGTATGAAACCAAGAAAGCATGGAGCAACCAGAAGACGAGCAACGAGCAACCAAGCAACACAAACGAACCAACCAGACCCGGCCTTCCTAACGAGGCACGCGGTGCACAGCAGCTACTGTACCAGCCCCCCTCGCTCCGTCCATCTATGAAAATGTGTATGTAGGTGTATATTTTGTTCAGAAACACACACTCGGTGCAATTGGAAACCCAGAAAGACTCGAAATATAAGCGCAGTTTTGAACATTTACACATGAATTATTGTCTAAGCGCTCTGCACTTGCTGCTTTTGTGAGTCTCCTTTCGCCTCTTGCGGCTTTGCCATTGGCACTTGCTCTTGTGGACGAACGTGGACAACAACTCCTTCACCGTCACAGTTCACGCACGTGCGGTCCAGCACCATGTTCTCATAGAGCACCTTTTCAATCCGATGGCCTTGGCACACGGCGCAGATTTCGATGCGAGAGTGCGCGGCTGCTGGTGGCTTTGGTGCCGGCAGCAGCTTGGCCTGAGGCTGCTGCTGGTACTGGGTCCACTTACGCAGCAGCTGCTGGGTGGCGTCCATGGAGGGATCTTTGACGGCCTGCATGGCGCTCATGATGGCGTCTGTCTCGCCTTTCTGTGCGTGTGCTGTGTGACTGTCGGTCACGTGTGGCAGCGAGCGCAAATGGGGGCTTTGTTGGGCGCGTGATGGGCGGTACAGCGGCCAAGGGGCGCAGTCGCCGCTCGAAGGGGCGTGTTTGAAGTTTAAAAATATAAATGCGTAACGTCCGTGGCGGTTATAAACACGCGTCGGTTGGCGTGGGAGCCACGTTTGACGTGCGATCTTTTGGCTGCTGTGCAGAAACGAGCCAAATTCCAACAACCCGAAAGGATCCACTAGGTATACTTTAGATCCATGAGCTCACTTTTGCACAGCAGACAAGCCCCCAAGTGCAGTATGGCAGTATGCGAACCATCTGATAAAGTCTCATGCGCAATTCTTTCTGCCAAGACTACTGCAGCTTGGCTTTTCCTCATGCTTTGTGGTGTATGTGCACGTAGCAATGGAATTGGACATGCGGCTGTCGAGTTGTTGACTACCAGCAGCTTTTCTTGTGTCTGCCTGTCCAGCAGCTCTTTCGTGTCTGCTTTCCTGTACGAAGTATGCACATTCAGTGGGGCTGTCGTTTGAATGCGACTTAAACAGCACCACCCACTACTGCGCTACAGTACAAGATCCAACTGGCGCCATGGGGTGTTTTCGCATGGCGACTTGCGTGTGTGCAACGGGTTCGTGCTTCGTTCTCTGGAAGACCATTCTGAAAATGTGCAAAAGAGACACGAGAGAAAAGGCAAGAGAATGGGAATCCGTGGTACTGTAGCTTCTGTTTATCAGCGTGTGCAAGTCAACGCTGCGGTGTTTTCCCTCACTTCATTCTTGAACATGGCTGGTCATCATGCCATGTGAAATGTACTTGTCTCATCTTCCTCGTCGTTGTCCACTTGTATGGAAGAAAACATGACGCAACAGGTGCAATCAGCGAGCGCGTATATTGTAAGTCGGCTTTGCATCTTTTGTATACTGCTTGGCGCTGCTACTAAGGTTTCAACGTTCATAAGACTCGCTTATACTAGTAACAGAGCCGCTATCACTCTCGCTTACGCCATTCACACCATGTTGCTCACACGTTCCGTATTCGACTTCAGCATTGCGCAGATGTCGCGCGCACTTGGCCTCCCCTCTGGGTCTCGAGAGAGACACGACGCCACCAGTTGCGCAATGTGCGGCGGACACGTCGACGAGAGCCTCGGGCGATAGCCTTCGTTCAAAATGCGCTTCATGAGGCGCAGCGGATACTGTACAAGCTTCAGTTCAAGCGACTGCGGGTCGTGGTACGGCAACTGGCACGTGTCGAGCTCCGTGAGCAGCACGCCGAATGAGTAAATATCAACTTTCTCGCTATAGTCGTCGCCCACGAGCAGCTCGGGCGCAGTCCACGACATCGTGCCGATCGCGGCCGTGACCGTCAGGTTGTTGTCGTCTTCGTCGGCATTGTACTTGCGTCTGCTGATTCCGAAATCGCACAACTTTACGACTTCGAGCTCGTTGGAAAGCAGCACGTTCTTAGATTTCACGTCTAGGTGCAACAGCTTGGGCGTCAGTCGGTGCATGTACGCGAGAGCTGCGGCCACGCTCTGGGCTACGTGCAGTCGCTGCTGGTCCCACGTAAACAGCATCTTCGTGCTGCTGCGCTCGTTCTCGTCATCGCCAACACGGCACTGCTTTAGCTGCTGGTTTTGCTTGCGCGTTGCGGCCAGGAATTGCTGTAGATCGCCCATTTCCATGAGCTCCTGGACCATCACGATGTGCTCGAGCGTGTTCCACGCGATGCCCAACAGTGACACGATGTTGTCATGCTTGAGCTGCGCCAATAAATAAATCTCGGCCATGAACATTTCCATCTCTTTGAGTTTGCGGCGCTTGGCCGGGAGCAACTGCTTGACTGCGACTTGGCGCGCGCGGTGCGTTGCGAGCCACACCTCGCCTGTTGCTCCCGATGACAACAGCTTCGTGACTTGGATCTCGCGGAACGGCACGCGCAGCTGCCGGATCTTGCGATGCGACTCAAACAACCGGAAACTGCGGATCGCAACCTCGTTCCGCTTCGACGCGTGGACTTTGCCCCACATCGAGCGCGCTGACCGCTGTAGTGGGTGGATCCGCGGGTGCGACGCCATCATCATCGGGTCAAACGCCGACGCCGAGAGCCCGATCGACGCGTCAAAGTACTCGAACGCAGCCGCATTCAGATCGCCCTCAGGGTGCCGCTCGACGTCGTTATTCGAGTCTGAATCATCATTCGTGCCGCCGCGGGGCGACGTGAGGAATGCCTCGACCGATCCGGAATCAAAATCCAGGTCGTTCTTCGTGAAAGTCGAGTCGTCGTCGTCCAGTGGCTCGCGCACTGCGGCCTTGAACCGGTACACGGTGATCACGCCAAAGAGCGTGAACACGACAATGGTCAGCGGCACGAGAAGCCATGTGCGGTTCTCCTGGTGGTCCTCGGCATACTTCTTGAGCCAGGCTTCGACGACTTTTCCGCGAGTCGGAGGACCCCAGTTCTCTGGGTCGGGTACCGACGCGTTCGAGACGCACGGGATGACCATGGCCGGTGTCGCGGGGCATTTGTCGTACACGGCCTCGTCCGCGAGCGTGTGAAGCGCGTACATAAGGTACTCGTCGCCGTGGTCTCTCCAATAGTGACGCATGACGCGCACCTCGGGGATGGTGTCCACTTCGCCACCGTCGCCCCACATGGCTGCATGTGGCGACGTCTTGTCACCGTCCACGGCACACAGACTCACGCGCGCCATCTGGTCGCCGTCGCACCACTTGTGCCGGTAAAAAATCTCGCCGTTCGGCAGCGAGCACGCGCGCGGCGTGCACCCCGTACGCTCGTACGCCTTGCGCGGCACGAAGATCTCGGCCATGGACCGATTGTTGCGCGTGTAGATCGGCACAATGGTGCTGCTGTCGGCCGTGAGTGCGTACCCCGTGTCCCAGAGCAGCGCGCGCTGCAGCAAGCCCGGGAGCTCCTCCCACGAGAGCGCGTACATCTTGAGCTCGGTCTGGAGCGCGTCCGGCAGGTTTCCTGTCTTGATCGCGGTCAGCGGACTCACCTCGTCCTTGGCCATGTACCGCAGGTAGTATTGCTGCGCGAAGTCCGAGTGCTTGCCGTTGAACTCAAAGCCGTAGTCCACGGGCACGTACCCGCTCACGGCCTCGGCCACGGGCACAACGCCGCCGCTGGCCAGACACAGACTCCACACCAGCGTCAGTAGATGAGAGAGTGATAGGAACGCCCGTTGTCCTGCCCTTGCTGCCGGTACATATCGGCGACTGCTGGATATACAGGGATCGCCTGGCCTTGTCGTATGTACCGGGACTGGATCAAAGATGCCGTCATATCGGCGTATTCGGCTACTGTATAAACGCCAGGCGCCTTTTTTTTCTGTGGCTGCTACATATCGCCTTCGTTTCCTGTTCTCGTCTGGGCGACTGTTGACTCTGGCGTCGTTCTCGCCTGCCGCATTCGTATCGGGCCGCTGGGCCATGCCGCCGCCCATGCGGGCATGTCGCGCTTGCTCGGCTGTGTTGGTATCGTTTTTATTGGGACCGTCACGGGCGCGCACTCGGGAGGACGCGCTGGAGCCGCCCATGACATGTCGTTGTGGAGATTCGGATAAGTGTGTTGTGTGTATAAATAAATAAGGACAGAAAGCGCACGTCTCGATCGAAGTGTGGGCGTTCTTCCAACCAGAGAGATTGCAGCGCTATGACGCGTGCGCGTTCGCTCGAGTCTCGAGTCTCGAGTCTCGAGTCTCGAGTGCGGCGGAATATGAAAGTGTGTGTATTTGTGGTTGCGTGTGGACAAAAAAACAGGTTACGGACCAGCCAGTAAACCCAAATCGCCCGCAGAACAGTCCAACGTGTGTGCAAAAATATATCACAGAAAAGAGCAGCACGTACACAACCGCACAACGGGAGCGAGTACACTGTGGTACACTGTGTGTACCAACAGAACATGCACCCAACCAAAAGTGGGAAGGGGTCGGGGGAACAAAGCGACGTGTGTGCATTGCTGCATTGTATTGTGCATTGGGGAGTGTGAGATTGTTATCCGGTGCTAAATCGACTACATCGTGGCAAATATGGAACCACTTGGAAGCAAATATATCTGAGACGCACCAAAGGGGAAAGCACTTGGGTTTTGTATGCAGGTTTATGCCTTTTGTTCAATGATGGAGTGCGGGCAGGGAGGGAGGAGGTGACAGAAGATGGCCTGTTTACGCAGCTGCCCTTTCCCTTTACGGATGCGTCCTTTATTCAGGATCGGTTAACTACACTTAGTTCTCTGTGGAATGGAGTGCTACACTTGCTGTGTAGAACAGATCTCGTGATGTGTAATCTACTGCTTTATCAGCAATTTTGTGATCCCCTCCTCGACGTACTCCTGTTGCTTGCGATGAACTTCAACATGGTGAAACCATAAAAGGGGCTGCCGCAATATCTGAATTTCAGCTTTGCGAGCGACAATACATGCATTGTTTGGTATAATATTGGTCGCATTGTTCGGTATAGTCCATGTACTGGTCTCTGAAAGTAGTAATATGCAAGAAACGCAAGGCGTAAAAATGCATTGTGCGTGTGAACCTCAGCATCAATGCGAGATTCGTGGACCTCGACACGATCTTCTTCGACTCGCGCCGGAACAGGTTCCGTATTCCTTCGACTGTGGGCTCCCAGAAATGATTAAAAGTCACAACTTCACCTCAACTTCGTGGCTGTGAACGCAAGAAAACTGAAAAAAATATGACGTGTGGTCAAATGGTGGAGGCAATCGTGAAGGACGACGAGCTGAACTTCACGCCAGCAGTCGTCCTCGTCAACCATCCTGTTGGTGATAGTCTCGTGGGCCAAAATGAAAAATCGACAAAGTGACGACGGCACCTCGAGGGTTCCAGTGAAATCTCTTCGTCATGCAATAATGCAACAGTTGGATTTCCGATGCGAGGAGCGAAAGGAAGAAACATACGCGGAATCAAATAAATCCAGTAGAGCGGCTTTTTCGCTGCGTTTGGCCAATCTCCATGTGCATCCATACGGCATTCCAATACGCTCGTACATAATAAAGTAGCCAGCCTGTCAACTCGTGATGATCCGTTCCACATCCAGTGACGTCTCGCTGCAACGTTTCGTTCTCATAAATGCCATAGAAATTGAAGGGCTGAACCTCGCTAATTTGCCCCGAAAATGATGTGAATTCCGTCCCTTAGGTTGCAATCAAAGCTTCCGTTGCGGATTCGCAACATATAACACTCCTTTCGCAACACAAACAATTCCCGCATGTCCAGCTGATGACGCGCACGGCGTGGCGATCGCAACAAGTTCAACGTGATCCACTGGCCAGTGACAGGTGACGGCGTCCGCACGTCACTCAGAGACGCAACGGTCAATAGAGAGAGAGAGAGAGCTGCTCACTCGGAGGAGCTACGATCGTGATCGCTATCCATTCGCAAGTGTGCAATCGCCAGAACACGATGACCGCCACGACGCGCAGGTCCAGCGCAGCAGTCTCGTCGTCGTCCTCGTTGGTCCCTTCCCGTGCGGTGGCCATCGCTGTTCAGCCGTACCTGTGCGGCGGCCTCGCGTCGTCACTCTCGTGCGTTGCAATCCATCCGATCGATCTCGTCAAAGTGCACGTGCAGATCGCGAGTCAGTCGGGGAATGCGAACATCACGGGCGTGAAGGCAGCACGCTCGGTGCTGGCGAAGGAAGGAGTCAGCGGCTTCTACTCGGGGTTGTCGGCTGCCATCGCACGGCAAATGGTGTATGGCACAGCTCGTCTAGGGATGCATCGTGCGCTTTCGGACCATTTGATCGCGAGACGAGTCGCAAAGGGTGAGAGCGCAACGCTGCCGCTAATTGTGAAATCGGTCTCGGCGATGACGACAGGTGCGCTCGCAGCGGCAATGGGGTGTCCAATGGACGTTGCGCTCGTGCGGATGCAGGCGGATTCGCTCGCGAAAGTCGGAGAGCGTCGTGGGTATGCGAATGTGCTTGATGCGATTGTGAAGATGGCGAAATCGGAAGGCGTGACGACTCTCTGGCGTGGGAGTGTCCCGCTCATTGCGCGTGGGACCGCGATCAACGTTGGCATGATGGCCACGTACGACCAGACGAAAGAGGTTTTCTCTAGGCTGTACGGCCAAACCGGGTTCGTGGGCAATGCCGTGGCAAGCGGGATCTCCGGCTTCGCGTGTGCGTTCACGTCGCTCCCGTTTGACCTCGTGAAATCTCGTCTGATGAACATGAAGGTAGATCCACTGACGGGGAAATTTCCGTACGCTGGTGTGGTCGACTGTTTCCGCCAGATCGTGGTGCATGAAGGGCCGACAAAGCTCTGGCGCGGGTACTGGACGTACTGCGTACGGTGCGCACCGAATACGATGATGATCCTGCTGCTCCTCGAACACATCACCAGCACATATAACTCGATGGTGCGTGGGGTCGTCACAGACTAAAACAGGTGAAACGAAACTAAAGCGCATTTGCTGAGGTTTTGCCATTGCGCTGACAGATACTGAACTTGTCTATCGAACAAATTCATTTCACTAAAAGTAAAATAAATCGATAACTTTCATGTGTATTTTACAGCTGACATGTTGACATTTGGCCAAAGTAGACAGCATCTCTTTTATCCAGTTTTTACCCGTAATTACGCTAAGCTGTAAAAACACTATGCTACTGGAGAGGTTTCTTGGAGATGGAGTGTGTACCAATTTGCTGGTACAACCAGTCATGTGCACGTGCTGCACAATCAGTTCAGTGTCCCTTTTTTTATCCGTTTCCTCGTTCTCCCAAGCACCATCACAACCTGTGAGAGTTGATACTCTATCACCACCAGCATCGACCTTTAGGAGCTGCACCAGGACAAAAAAACACCCCTGACGAATGTACAATAGGCCAGCATTGCGTGGCTCAAAGGGCACTACTGTCAAGCTGAGCTGACGCAGCACTGTACTTCAGCGCTGACCCTCGTTACTATGTAGCAAGAAAGCTGTCGACGGGCGCGACGCGACGCTCCCAATCCTGACGCTGTCGGCATGCGCCAACGTATCCATAACACCACAAAACAAAACAACCTTTATAATAGAGTCACCTCTCTAATCCGTTCATGATTATCCAATCTGAGGCTTGCTTCAATGGCTGCTTGGGAGCATACAAACCACCAATACAGCAGATCCCCCTCTACCCCTATTCCACGATTTTGCCCTCTCTTCGTACAATGCACTTGCCTACTGTATGCTGGGGTCCTCTATTCGAACCAGTACCGTGCGCCCGACCCCATCGCCAACAGCTACGACGACCTCGCCACTCAGCCACAAGCCCCCTCGCGCCCAAGCACCAAAGCACTCCGCCCCCACTTTCTCCACCTCCATGTCGTCGTCCAACGCGTCCTTCGCGGCCGCCGCACAGCCCTACGTGTGCGGCGGCACGGCCGCGGTCTTCGCTGCCGTGGCCATCCACCCCATCGACCTCGTCAAGGTGCACCTGCAGCTCGCGGGCCAGACGGGCGCCAACGTCACGAGCCTCGGCGTCGCGCGCTCCGTGGTCGCCAAGGAGGGCGTCGCGGGCCTCTACTCGGGGCTCTCGGCTGCCGTCGCGCGCCAGATGGTGTACGGCACGGCGCGTCTGGGCATGCACCGCGCGCTCTCGGACAAGCTCATCGCGCGCCGCGTGGCCAACGGCGAGCCGGCGTCGCTGCCGCTCGTCGTCAAGTCGGCGTCCGCGATGCTCACGGGCGCCATTGCTGCGACGCTCGGATGCCCGATGGATGTCGCGCTGGTGCGCATGCAGGCTGACACGCTTGCGAAGGACGGTGAACGCCGCGGCTACAAGAACGTGTTTGACGCGATCTTCAAGATCACCAAGTCCGAGGGCGTCGCGACGCTCTGGCGTGGCAGCATCCCGCTCGTGGCGCGTGGCGCGGCCATGAATATGGGCATGATGGCGTCCTACGACCAGGCCAAGGAGATGTTTTCGTCTATTTATGGGGAAGGATTCCTCACGAACACGGGCGCGAGCGCGGTCTCGGGCTTTGCGTGCGCGTTCACGTCGCTCCCATTCGACCTCGTCAAGTCTCGCCTGATGAACATGAAGAAGGACCCACTGACGGGCAAGTACCCGTACACGGGCGTGGTCGATTGCTTCCGACAGATCGCGACCAAGGAAGGCCCGAGCAAGCTGTGGCGCGGCTACTGGACGTACTACACGCGCTGCGCGCCAAACGCCATGATCGTGCTGCTCGTGGTGGAGCATATCAACAGCATCTACCGCTCTTCGTTTGGCTTGGACAATAAGTAAACTGTCAGATACGCTAAAGCAAAGGCACACGCGACTGGCATCAATTGCGCATCAAACCACACGCAGCGACGCACAAGACAGAAGGAAGAGATGCGCGCGTTTACACAGCAGGCACGCACAGACGCACACACACACACGCACACACAATCATTGCGAACTCGAAAAGGAACGCGCGACGAAGGTCCGTCAACGGCGCTTTTGTGGTGGCTCGCGTGGTTGGGTTCGTTCCTTCATATATAAATATATTGTGTTTTTGATACTGACGGCGCTTGCACTCGTACTTCGTTGCTGCTGACTCACTGAGTGCATCTTACGCGTTTTCTTTCTTCGGCACCGCGACTTCAACGTGTGCATACGGCGCCTGCTGTTGCTGCTGGCGTGCCACTGACTCCGGCACGGGCGACTCGAGCAGCTGGCGAATGTCGGCTTCCAGCGACTGCGGCAAGACGCTGGTCTCGTAGCGCTTGAACGGTTTGCCATGGCGGTCGATGAGGAACTTTGTAAAGTTCCACTCTGTGAACGGCCCAAACGACCCCGGTAAGTGCGCGTTCAAGTACAGGAACGCGTCGCGCGCGTCCAGCCCATTGACATCGCGCTTGGTCATGATCGGAAAGTTCACCTTGTACGCCTGCACCAAGTAGCTCAAGATCTCGCCGTCCGTGTCAAACTCCTGGCCGTCGCCGCCGAACTGGTCGCTCGGGAACGCGAGCACCGTGAATCCGTCGTCGTGGTACTTGTCTGCGATCGTTACGAGCTCCGGGTACTGCAGTGGCGCCTGTGGGTCCTTGCTCGCGACGTTGACGACGAGCACGACGCTGCCAACCAGGTCTTCCATCAAAAACCGCTTGCCACTAGCGTCGGCATCCGTGAGCGAATAGAACGACGCATCTGGCGACGCCCACTTGTCATGGTCACGGTTCGCCTCCTTGTACTTTGCGCCTGCGTCCAAGAGCGCCAGCAACCACTCTTCCTGCCGCGTCTTCGAGACAAAGTCCAAGACTTCGCTGTGCGTGTCGTCCCAGATCTTGAGTCCGTGATACAAAGGTGCCCTCGCAGACCCAGCTTCGTATTGTACCATGACATCCTGCAGATCCAAGTGGGTGAGCTCTTCACGGGCCGTGTCCGTTGAGAAGAGATACAAGGAATGATACTTGGTCTTGTTGATCACGGCGTAGAACCGCTTCTCTCTTGGTCGTGCGCCACAGAGCGAGAGCGATTGCAGAAATCGTAGAATCGGGGACATTGTATTTGGTTTGCGGAACACGGCGCCTGCGCGCGTGGCGCCATCCGTGACGCCCCAGACCGACATTTTCACATTCTGTCGCCGTGCCGTGCTTTCGTCACGACGTTCGCCAGCAGCAGCAGCCCCAGTTCCGCGGCGAGATCCAGCGGCTACGATTTGCTGTGCACCAGGAGCTACAAGTTCGTAATAGTCCTTGTCACTCACGTACATCACGATGCTGTCTTCGTTCTCCGGTTCGTGCACAGGAGAGATGAATCCAGACAGCACAAGTGCTTCAGCGACCTGCTTGGCGCTGTCCTGCAAGTCACTCACGTTTTCCTCATAGGTTTGCACGTAGTCTTTGATAGCGGCAAGCAGCTTGTTGCCTCGAACGCACGGTCCCAGTGCACTCGGATGGCGCCATTTGCCCGTCGCAAACACTTGCTTGCGGACTTCGGGCGTCACCAGATGCACGGCAACGGCATCAGAGAGCAGCTGCAGTGGGGGAGGGAGCAAATGGTAGCGATACAGTCGCTGAAAGACCCGGCCGTCCACGACTGGCGGCGTAGCTGCCAGTGACCGATCAAGTCCCAGCATCTGCAGCTCGTCCATGTGCTCTCGTTCTTGGTGCTCGATGTGGAGCGCGCGTGAGGCTAATTCCGCCATCGTGTCTGCAGCACTCGTCCCGGCTGGCGGCATTCTTGTGATTTCGGTAATGCGAAAAGGAGACTGGCGATTCATTTTCTCTTCAAAGTTCCCAAGATGCTTTAACGATCGGATCTGGCGGGATGGTATGGGAAAGGGAATGACGCACTTGACGTGAAAGTTGCGAGCTAGCTAACTGCCACTCAAAACCAACGTTCTCATGGCTCGAGAATACACTCGGACCCAGTGAGCTTTTTTGCTGCCTACAAGTGGTTAAAAGGATGCCGTCAAGATCCCAAAGCGTCGTCCCAGCCATACATCAAGACGATGATTCTCAAGATCGACAGTACAAAATGTGTCCAGAGTTTGGAGACTGTCATTGCGCTTGTTAGCTGCAACACAAAAAAATTGAGCTAACAATATTGCTGACAGAGCTTACCTACCGAGCAGACTTTAGGACGATCACGCCCGCGTCGGCTGAACGCTGGGACTTTTGTCTTCGAACCGGTACAAGATCACGTGCGTAATCCGAGGAGACACCAAGCGACCAAACACCTTGTCACTGCGCGAAACAGCAAGCAACGACGACGATACCACATTTTCAAGATCTAGTCACGACCACAGCGACAGGAAGCGGACAGTACCAGTACTCCGTCGAGCGGCTTTTCGTATTCCACGAATATTGTCAGCGTGTATCTCCGCTGCGCGTGTCCTTCGTCATCGGTTTCTATGCGCTGCCAGCGTTGGTGTTGCTGGTTATTATTGAAGTGGCTTCTCTACAAGACCCAAGGGAAGGGTGGAGTGCGAATGGAATGTACTGGGCACGAGTCTCAGGAACGGTTGTGAGTGCGTCCATGCTGCTCCTCAATCAGGCTCCAACATTTGCTCCAGAAGTGGTGATGACGCCGATGAGCAAGATCGCGTTAAAAGTCAGCGCAGCCGCAGCCTTCGGAGCCACGATTGTATTGCTCGTCAAGTATTGGATGTTCCCGGTTCCGTTTTCTTTAGTTCTGGGAGCGGACCCTTTTATTGCTATTTGCTTCATTGCAGTGATCACTCTGGGAAGAAAAAAGAGAGCGGGCCTACGATACTTCTTCCAATTCATGATCACGAACTCAATTCAGGGGTCAATGATAGTTGTGTATCCAGCTTATCATGCGACCTTCCTGTCGCTTCTTGGGACTTCGCAGCTTGCACTGGTCATGCTCTTACCAATTATGAAGCTCTCATTCAAGCACCTGCTCGCGAAACTCAAGATGTCGGACGATGACTTACTCCCGTGCGTTGACATCGTCGATGCTATGCACATGACCAAGTGCATGCAATCGGCTGGGATCCTCACCGTCGGCGTCACCATTGTTGCCGTCGACCTCGCACAGAATTTGACGGCGATTCACAAGTTCTCCAAGCAAACCCAGCGTCTCCGTCGTGACTTACACTCGCCAGTTGCTCTCGTATGTGTTTACACAGCTGAAAAAGTTTCAGCGTTTGGATTCCAGCTTCTTGCGTTTCGGGGTGACCCATTCTCGCTTTGCTCTTTCCGCTAGTTCGCAGAGTGAGCTGTGGAGTTTGGAATCTTCGCAAATACAGTCGGGGACGCAATCGTGCAGAAGATGGTCAACCAGTAAAGACAGCATCCACGCATAAAATTCATCCATCCAACGCAGTTCAATCAGAAAACTCACAGCTGTCTCGAATCGCCAAAGAAGTAATGCGCCACCGTCACGCGATCGAAGAAATGGCTGTGGTCGAGTACATCGAGGCGATTATCCCGTTCGTGTACGCGATATGCCTTGCTATCATGGTGTACTTGCCGAACGCCAAGTATAATGAAGACCTGAATAATATCACGGAGCAACAGACCAATACCATCCTTGTGAGCACTGTGATCTACACTGCGCTCGAGGTGCTGAGTTTGGTGCACGATATCAAATGATGGTGTGCCGGTGTTCTATGAGCTGCGCATTTGCACTGAAGAATGAGTAGTGAGTCTATCAATGCTACCTTATCGGATGGATTGCTGAACGTCTTCCAGCTCCTGCTCATTCACAATGGTACGCTAAATTCACTAACAGGTGGACTAGCAAGCAGTCTGCAATTTTCTGATTAGCTTGCCTCTCACCATTTCTGGAACCGGTTACTCGATCAAATTCGCGCGTGCAGCAAGTGGTGTATATATTTCCCTCTCTAGTGTGCCTGTGCCCAATATTGACCATGTACAGCAGATAACACCGCATGATCGCACGAGAAACAAAATGCTTGTTTTTGCATTCACGACCCAAGCACATTTCAAAACGTACCAGCAGTTACGGACGACCGGCATGATTTACGGGTTTTGTTTGCTGATTTTTCGTTCTATCGCTCACAGAGCAATTTACCAACCTTTTGCACTTGCTGCGCGTGAGTTCACTTTCGCCAACAAGCAAAGTCTGCGACGTTGGTGCTGTCAACAAACTGCAGTGTGAATGGAGATTTTAGATACAGGTTAGCTGGAAATCACATTTCCAAGACTGATTAAAAAATTCTCTTACAATTGCTTCGCACTCCCAGCAATCCCAAGTTGCAAACTTTTCATCCAGCACTTAAGTCCTGGTGCGGTGGAAGTGTAACACAACCACACTGTAATCATCAATCCGTCGTTTGCATCTCGCATGACGTCGATGCAACCAGGAAGTGCGGCAACTCGAGGACTCCACCCGCTTGGATCGACGCAAAATCCTTCATCAGCATGCTCTGAATATGCAGCTGAAGCTCCCGCATTCTCTCGCTTAGTGCATGCTGCACATACCCTTGAATGTAGTCTACCCGACCATCTCGCGCATTCGCTGCTGTGGCACCGGAACCGACGACCGCTCGCTCACAGCTGACTTGGTAATGCGTCTGCGCCAACGTTTGTGGCCTCGGGACACGATATTTGCTGTTTTCGGCACCAACTACAGTAATATCGGACAAAATGACCCATACATTTTCACAGAAAAGCAAGTCCGTGCCTGCTACCGTGAGTTTCGACGCCATCAGGACCCCGATTCGGCCTTCGTCAACGAATTTGCGAAGCATCGACACCCCTTTGATGTAAATTTCGCCGCTTTGGCTCGGAAAGCTCATCTGAATTTGCTTTTCGCGGAAACTTTGCGCTAAGCGACCTCGCTTCTATAATCATCCATGCATGCACGATAGACATGATTAACACAGCAGAGACAACTTGAACTACACAACGTGGCGAGATTGGCTTCTTCTGTTGATTGCGCTTACCTGAGTGGATCCAGCAGCTCCAATATCTCCCATGACGATACCGAGGCGACTCCACATGTAATGGTCAACCTGCTGCAGGGAGCAGGGCACTGGTGTGTTCGTCGACACTTCAAACACAGTGTCGTGCATCGGCGTCCGGGCGACACCACTGATACTAAACACACACCGCGTGTCCCGCGCATTGATTGCAGCTATGACTCTCGTCGTCTCGTGGTAGTTTGCGGCAAGGATGCAGTACAAAGCTTGAATAACGCGCGCCTTTTCTCGAACGTCGTGATCGTTTGGCATGCAATCGTGTGGTGAGCACATCTCCAGCTCATGCAGGTACGCTAGGTGCTATGAAGGCGCGAACAAAGAACGTCACCATTAGCTTTGCCAGAACAAGAGACAAAAATATGAACAATGAACGTAAAAAATGATAATTTCAGCAATGAGAGTGACGTACACGCTTCGCAGTCTGCTTGAGGAAAATCGACTGGATGCGCTTGCTGATCTTTTCGTAAATCGCGATCGCGCATTTCAGTTTGACATTGAGGGCCTCCGACTTCTGTAGCTGCTCCAGTGCCTCAATCACATCGTGAAAGTGCTCGGACGGCATTTCTTGGCCTTGTTTTTCAGAATCAGGAACCCGAGTGCGACTGGATGGTTTAACGTCATTGGGCAGTAGCGCGTGGCGTCTTGAATCGGTCGTTCTCGTACGACCACGGCTTTTCTCAAGTCGAGCAAGTTTGGCCTTCAGCAGCGCGACTTGTTGGCGAAGATCAATGAGCTCTACGACAAGCGTTTTCGGAGGAATACGCCAGGTGCGTGCAGCTTTGCGAGCAGGGACACGCTGCTGGCGTCGCGCGCTCGTGGACCGCGCTGGCGTCGTGCCACTTTGCGGCGCGCTGTTGTCGGACGACGTCTCATCGCTGTGGTCCTCCCACGCAGCGACGAACGCCAGCACTTCATCAAGTACGGCCTGATCCTCTGTCGACAAAGCAAACGCCATCTCCAAGGCGGCGTGCGTCAAGTGAATGGCTCTTTGTGGTTTGATCTGCTCTTCTTGTCTTGTCGTACATCACCTCTCCCCATCTTTCCCCGACGAGTATAATCTTATGATTACAGGAGCTATATATACCATCATTCTGTATCACCAGAATGTGTATTTTGATCAAGAAAAGAGTAACCAGGCAAAATGATTGATTGAAAGAAAAAACTATAGCTCTCTAGTTGTAGGGTGGTGGTCCTAACTATTAGTAGTGTCCAATCCCTGCTAGCACACTCTAGTTGTCTTTCTCTGAGCCCATACTATCAACGGATTTTCACCACTGACACGCATTGCCATGACATCTTCACCGCGACAGCAATGGTAGCTGGACGGTCCTAGATGAATTCGTCAAACTTAGCAGGGTTCCAGTCAGGGAAGTACTTGCTCACCGTGGCCTGAGCTTCCTCGGGTGATCCAGAGGCAGCACGACCGTCTTCGACGACCGTGGTCAGGAACGCAAAGAAATCAGTATCGTAGTTCTTCTTGACCTCGTCAAAGTCGAGGTACGTGATCTCGATGGTCGTGCCGAGTTTGCGCTCAGCGCGAGCAGCAACTTCGTGAAGCGTCAAGCGATCGCCTTCGAAGCGAAAGGTCCTCCACGCGAGCTCAGCGGGTGCAGCCGTCGTGAGTACGTGCGCGACGAAGCGGCCGATGTCGTGGCGAGATGTCGCACTGAACGCGGTCTCACCCTTGCCCACGATGGTCATACGACCTTCCGCATACTTGTATCTGAAAAACCTATACCGACAATTAAGATATAGAGACATACAAAGGCCAAAGTCAGCACACGTGATATGCATCGTGATGGACTACAGATGTAGCTATGCGGTATACACTTTGAATCAACTTACACATGGAAGAGGTCGGCGAAGAACCCAGGGTGAAAGAGCGCGTACGGAAGTTGCAATTCCTTCAGCACATCTTTCACCTCCATTTTCACGCTGCTCATGCCATCGGAAATTTCAACGCCAAACTCGGCCGGCACAAATAGCTGGACACCCGCAGCTTTCGCGGCCTTCGCCATGTCGATTTGGGCTCCGAGGCCAAAAAACGAGATGGTGCTGACGCTGAGTATTATAAAGAATTTAATATATGAGACACAGTCAACGGAGCAGCAGTCAGTTAACGAAATAGTGATGCGTGCAGTATGATACGACAGTACGTACACGACTTGGATGCCGGTGAGAGCATCTTGCAGCGACTTCTCGTCCGAGTAATCAACTTTCACGATCGTGGCCCCACTTCGCTTGACAGCATCCCATTCTGCCTGTAATATGCGAGTGAACGACGGATGGAATCAGCTCGTTACGAGGTATAAATGATTTGACTGACAGGGGTGAGTCTTACCTTTGAATCGTCACGGGTGAGCACCTTGACGGACACATCCTTCTTAAGAAGTTCTGCAGTGATGAAGGAGCCAAGCGAACCAGCGCCGATCATCGCGAAGGACGTGTAGACAGCCATAGTATTAAAGCGCGAGAGAGTTTTCACAGAAGAATGAGTAGTTGATTGTTTGAGGACCTTCGCAGGATTTTGAGGAATGAGCAAAAGCAATACCATCAATTGTGGATGAGTTCTTGAAACTCTAGCTTGAGGACCAAGCTTCAAAACGTCCATGTGAGACTGCAGGTATATCGGATAGTACTCATAACTGCACAATTGTACATGTAATCCAATGCTTGTGCCAGCATCGTCATAAACACAGGATTAGAACTACCAGATAGCGACACAGCGCGAAGTACCAATGCTTGCTATTATACTCGACTTCAGATGCACAAATTAATCGAACAGGAGCGATTCGGTGCGGTGGCGCAAAGTGCATGTAATCCGATGCCTGTGGGAGCATCCGCATAAACACAGGATTAGAGTACTTTTATTAATAGCCAATAGAAATCGATGTGCTTAAACAAAAAAATGCGGGTTAGGTGAGGCAACTCGTTCGGTCATTCCGTGAACTGCTGTCATGATTCGTTTGTTCAATACCCAGTACTACGAAAATTTGAAGGATATCACGGGAGAACGCCTGTACTGGACGAGCAACAATACACGCCTTGCCCACGCATCCGAGCTTCACATCCTGTGAATCTAAGCTGGCGCATAGAATACGGATGTATATGAAAACAAAGATCTGTTCTTATGCATCGTCCGTGGGACGATGTGTGATAGAAGTAGTGGAACATGCAAATGTGTGGAGCTCCCTTTCCTTTTTGGATCTACGAATACAAGCATGCTACCAGGAAGCACCAGCTTCTCTATCGAGCGTGTGTTTTTCTTTCGCGACATACTACAGCGACAATTCTTTTGTGCTGACCACAGGCAAGTAAGGTTACTACTTTACTTGCGTTAAGTACGTGCTGACAACACGTTCGAACGTCAGGGTGAATGAAAGATACTTTAATAAACCAGTAACAACCTCATTCAGATGTCACCGGCGCAGAATCGCCCAGGCACTACTATCCGATACGGAAGGGTATTAGGAAGAAGAAGTACCTGATTTTCCCTGTTTCTCTCGCCACATGCGAGTGCCGATGAGCTGTCTCTGATGTTGAAGTTACTTGAAAACCCATCAAAACTTCTCCTGAATTTGTCGGAACGGGTACCGTTTCTAGGGTTATTTGTCGAACACATGATCCAACGATTTCCCAAATGAGTTTTTGAATGCTACATACAAAACTATAGTTGCATTGCACACTCGGCGATATTGTCGGAACAACCATCCGACGACTTTTGAAATTGATATAAAATAGGTGCACTTCATGTAACGATTGATAACGTACCGAAGTGAACCATGGCATAATCAATGCATGCATTTGATATGTTCGTCGGAGAACTGTCGGCAGAATGGGAGATCAAGTCGGGCATTCGTCAAGGATGCCCCCTTGTCCCTCTGCTGTTTATCGTGGCCGCGGAGATTCTCGCACTGGCAGTTCAACAAGACCCCCATCTGGAAGGTATTCGCGTGACCAGATCCGGAGCAGAACCCCATCTTATTTCGACCTTCGTTGACGACTCCGCTGTCTTTTTGAAACAAGGAAAACAGCTTCCTCGACTGATGCAGCTGCTGTCCGAGTTCGGCCAGCAATCAGGTCTGCACGTGCAACCAACGAAAAGCAGCTATATATGTCTCAACAAAGCAGTAGCCCAGAAACAACGATGCGGCATTCCAATCGTGGGGCATGGAGAGACGGTGAGGTACCTTGGTATCCAAATAGGAACCGGGAACATCACGCAAGCTAATTGGGAGGACCGCCTGCAAAAACTCCGAACTAGATTGATCATCGCGGCCAAAGTCTCCAACAGTGTGGTGGGGAGAGTGCTTATACTGAATTCGGTCTTGCTGCCGTCGATTCTTTTCACAGCCGGATACATCAAACCTCCAGCGAAAGTTGTGGACCAGTTAGTGAACCTACAAAAGCAATTTTTGTGGAAATCGACACTTGGCACAGATGGCACGAGGCACAAGGTGAGTCCTTCTCTGCTCTACCTGCCGGTCAAGGATGGAGGCATAGGTCTCTATTCAATACCTCTTGCAATAAAGCGACAAGCGATGCGACGGACAACTCGGTGGCTACAGAGAGCGCGAAACAAGTATACAGAAGCTTGGCATGAACAGGTTCATCAGGGCAACAGTCGAAACTGGGGGTGTGGCGCAATTTCACCCAAGGAGCGAAGCCAGCACGCAAAGACAAGGCTATACCAGAAGAAC
>GL376564.1:412970-491059 GCA_000143045.1 Globisporangium ultimum DAOM BR144
CGCACTGGAGCATGGGCGACGGCACGTCTGTATTTCGATGGAGGTGCACGCGGCAATCCAGGTCCAGGAGGCAGCGGATGGGCACTCACCTTCCTGAATGAACGCTGCAATCGATGGGAACTCAAAGCATGCGGCTATGTGTACATGGGACCAGAAGTTACGAACAATTGGTGCGAATACAGCGCACTGAAAGAAGGCCTGGCATACAGTGCACACTACCTACAGCATTATGAAGTCAAGTTGGAAGTCTTCGGAGATAGCCAAATGATTATAGCAGCCCAGAACGGGTTTTCCTCAATACGCCAGACCAAGTTGCAGCCACTAGCAGTTCGGGTAAATCAAATCATCGACAACTTTGCGTGGGTCTCCTGGAATCACACAAAACGAGAACAAAACAAAATGGCGGATCTTCTCGCCAACATGGCAATGAACTCCAAGAGTGCGAAGATACTCACCGACGAATCGCGGGGAAATGATCGAGTTCTTATGTCCCAAGTCGCAGATCTACTCGAAAATGATGTCGGTGCCACACCGTCAAAACTTAGAAACACCTCACTCTCAGCAGTGTTAATGAGACTCTGGAATTCTTAAACTATATGTAGATCATAAGTTAAATAGAATTACCTTCTCTCTCTCTCTCGCATTTGATATGTTCGAAAGTGTGATATTTTGGGTGTGCACAAAGCGAGTTAACTGGCTTTTCCAATATTATGCATGCATGAAAGATGATTGAGCCATTCATGTTCAGTGGTGGGCGGCGTAACAAGACTAGCCTTGCTTCAGCTCGTTGAACAAGTTGACATTTCCAAAGGTCTGGCACAGGAATTTGTATGTGCTGTTATAATGGAAGATGCATCTAAAGAATGCCAAGGAAAGGAACAAACCAGTCTACTCTACTAGCGCACAGGATACGCTGCTCGATGCAGCGGACACATCGACATCGTCGGCTTCTTTATCTTCCTCTCCATCTACTTCGCCCTCTTCCTTCTATTCTCTGCCATGGACGCAGAGTCAATATCCCATATTCCTCTTGCGTCGCGGAGTCGCGTCCAATTTGCTACCAAAAAACGCTTCGTGCTCATCGTATTCAACCGCAGCTCCAGCTGCACCGTCGACTCCGTTGCGCTGTTTTTCTCTTCTTCACCACCCGTCCTCAAACGCTGAGCGAGTTCGCGTTTTCAATTTGGCCGACGCGGCCGAGTCCTTTTGCTCTCTGCCTTGATTGTCATCTGGCATTGCCTTATACTTGCATGCACTTATGCATCATTCTTGCCACTTCAAGTACCAATACAACTACGACAAGTAGGAAACCAAATAGGAATAGAAATTGGGATAGAGAAATTCCGACAAATCCGTCCTAACAATACATTTTACTTTAATAGTTAAAAAGATTGAAACTGAGGTCACTTAAAACCATATTCTACTTAATTATTTTTTATGGCTTAACCCCTCTGGTCAAATAGGGGTCAAATATCCCCCCTCCGGGTTTTTTCTCCAATTTTTCCGTTTTGTTTATTAATTCTCACAATCAGTATCTCAAGTCGATCGATTTTATCTACGAGTAAGCACTGGTTCTACTCGAAAAATATGACCTTTTGCGAGCAAAGGACGAAATCGCCTGAACCGCAACAAGCCTGGAACGCCTCAACTTTAGGGAAATTCCATTGGGCTATGTGGTGAGTTTGGTGGAATTCGTCCTTTCGCTGAATGCTCAAGAAGGCAACTACAAGTATCAGACTTGAACTCCACACCTGATCCAAGACGTTCGGGCCGTAAGGACAGAAGACGTTGGCAGCATCTCTTGACTTGTCGTGGGAGGGCATGAAAGCATCGCAATGGGCAGCCTTGCCTTTCATTAAGTGGTATATACCACATAACCCAACATTTCTTCTTTCGCAGCTATCGCAGCGGTGCAATACAGTTGACATTTTATCTTTGCATCTGCTGCTGCATGTGTTCAGTTTCGCCGTGTTCAAGGCTAAACACAGTCGAGCTAAAAATGGCAAAGTTTTTTAGACTATTTTGAAATTTTTGAGTCTGTGCCAAAAAGGTCACTTACAGAGATTAGTCCGAAAAAATGATCCAGACTATGTTCCAACCCAGACTAGCCGCCAGGGATGTTTATTTATCAAAGCTGCCCTCAACACCATCGCATTTTATAACGGATGGGATGTTTCACAAAAGTCTCTTCATAACCGCCCGCTATCATGAAGAAACATTTGTGATCAGCCCAGGCGGGAACTCACCGTCGTCACCTCAAACCATTCAGGAAGGATGATGACCGCCGTGCGCCAGTCTTCCGTGCGTGAGAACGGCCGCGTGGTGGTCGCAGCGCTCGTGGTCTTTGAGCTCGTGATCGTAAGCTTCGTCAACTACTACGGCATGGCCAGCAGCATGTTGTCGAGCCGCACGGGAGACGCCAACGTCATGCTTGCCGCACACACTGTGATCGACCTTCAGGGCGTGTACACGGATCCGCCCAAGCGATCGCAACTGTACCAGACGAACGAGGACCTCAGCCAGATGCACATTGTTTTCAGCATGAGCTGCACGCAGGACAAACGACGCCTGCTACAGACAGTGTTCCAGTTTTCCGCCATGGCTGTGGGTCAGAAGGGCCCGATCACGCAGATCCTATCGGGATGCACGGATGCGGAACGCGAAGCCGTGATGAAGGAGCCCACGTTCTACTACGACTTCCGTCGCCACTTCACGCCGAGCTACTCACCGCACCCAGAACCGGGTATAACAGACGATTACACGCCGTACAACAAACCGTTTGCGCTACGGCACTTTCTTACCCACGCGGACCCTCCAGTCAATCACGAGATGATCGCGCTTGTGGACGCCGATTTCGTGTGGTTCAAGCCGCTCGAGGTAAACACGGCCGCGATATGTCCAAGTACTACCACGGCAGTCGTGACAAGGCTACGGTCACCGATACAGTCAAGGACGGGTATGCGATTGCGCAGGATTGGCACAACTACATGGGTGTGGGTTGGTTTGGCGAGGGTGATCGTCCCAAGTTAGAACGTCTGTGCACGGGGAAGCCCTGCATCAACGTGACGCAGGAGGATGCAGCCGAGTACTATGCTAGCACGGGTCCACCGTACATTATGACCACGAGAGACATGCGACGCATGATAGACGATTACTCACATTTTGTTGTACTGGGACGCAATCTGACAGACATTTGGATGGTCGAAATGTACGCGTACGCTGTGGCGGCCAGTAACCACGGCATCGAGCACACGCTGTTGAACAACTTGGGAGTCACGCACCCGATGTTCGCCGACCACGAGCACGAGCACTGGAAGTTCGTCAGTGACGACCTCATGAATCCATGCACGGACCCGTACTCGGTCGTGATTCCCGAGGACCCGCCTGTGGGAGTGCACTACTGCCAAAAGTATGGCTTCGTCCAGGACGACAAGTCCAGGTATCATTACTACAAGTACACGATCCCTGATGACATCGTCGAATGCAAGTCGCCGCTGCTCAAGCTGCCGCCTGCGACGGAGTGGACGGACGCAATCGCGATGAAGGACGACGCCAAGCGCCACGAAGTGTGGGCCGAGTGTTCACTAATAAAGATCGTGAACCAGGCGCTTTTGAAGCTGAAGCAGACGACGTGCCCAACGGGCTTCAATTCGTTCCAGGGCACGGAGCTCAAGGGAAACAAATAGGTACTAAGCACGAAGCATAAGGGTAAATGAACTTGGCGCCCATGTCGGCATGTGAACAAGAACGGGAAGCGAAGGAAGCGACTTTATAGATTATGACCCATTCCTTGCGCTTTAAATCGAGTCGGGCTCGCTTTTCTCTCTCAACTCACTCCTAGGTTAAACTGCTGCGCTTGCAGTCTAATCAACGAGATGCAATCTGTGAGTATGTCTGTAGAACGGCAAAATCTCATCGCACTGGCAAGTTTCCCCTGTGATCACAATGAAGTCGACGCTCAAGCAGGAGAGCAGGCAGGAACCACTCACTCATATCCAGACTGCCAAAGATTCATTCCACCAGCTTCGTGCAAGTGTAGAAGTGGTCGTGGCTGAGTGTATCGAGGCTGTCATTCCGTTCATGTACGCGATCTACCTTGCAATCATGATCCATTTGCTTAATACCCAGAACTATGAAGACTTGAGAGATATCACAGAACAACAGGTGAACACCGTCATAGTGAACATTCTGATTTACACTGGACTGGAGCTGCTCAGTATGGTGTACGTGTACGTCATGATCAAGCGTTCGTTTGGTGTGCCCGTGCTGTATCAACTGACGTTTGCGCCAGAGAACAAATGGTGAATTTACCAATGCTACCTTATTGGGTTGCCGTGTTTCAGTACATGCTCACATAATGGTACGTTTGATTTACGCATTGCTCGCGCTCGATCCATCTTCCCAAAAGCCGACAATTGACAGTGATCTCTGCTTCCTGAACTCCAGGTGTCGACTATTCGTTCAAATCTACACGAACGAGTGCTCCTTGACTCAAACAGCAGAGCAACAGCTGGCGGCCACCCACTTCGTTTAGCTTGCAACGCACGTGCTTTGTCGGTTCAAAGGCATCATGATCACCCAGTCGCTGCTACTCAGGCGTGTCGAGTTTGATCATGATTTAACACGCACGTTTGACCAGACAAATAGAAAATCTACACACTTCAAATTCGAACACCAACTCTAAACACTGACTCGATTTGCAAAGCAAACAATTAGAGGAACAGACGACACAAATACAGCGTTTCACAAGCTCCTACTAGCCGAAATTATGCAAATCAACAATCAAGGTACTTACTACAATTACAATTGGAAGGAAATGAAAGTTAGTCCTGTTGTCGCCCCAGTCAATGGGACGAACTCGTATTTTCAGTCATTGTCAATGCAGTTGACATCTTCCTGCTAAGCACAGAAGATGCGTGAAAAGATCAACTCCGCATCGTCATTCGGTGCGTCCATACAGGCGTGGAGCTTGCCGCCTGTCTTGCACATCACAAACATCTTGAAGGACATGGTCGGTAGCACCCAACGCTTGTGGCGCCTGGAATCACGATGCAATTGGAATTTTTCTGGCGTCTCAGCGAGCACGAGACGTCCCTCCGCATCAGCATTCACCCATTCGACGGCACTAATCTCGTCGTAGTCGTTTGTTGTCGGTTTCAGCACCGACATATATAAAAAAAAGTGTTCATCTGGACATACATGAACGAAAAACGCAGCACCGAAGACTCCCACTTTGTACTTGTCGTCGGCGGTATTGGCAACCGTCAGAGTCCGATGACCATTATGCTCAACGACCGAAAGGCCTCACCCGCCACACAGGATGCTGACTATCGGATTCCTCATCAGAGAATGTACGAGATCGGTCGCAGAATTGGTCACCCATGCGGATTCCACATACTCAATGGGGATCTCGAAAATAAACTTTGTTGTCAGAGATTTTGTCAGGTGATTCCCTGGAATTTCCGCCCTTTTGAAATGCGATGGGCGCGTCTGTAGATTGCGATCCATAGCGAATGATGGCTTCGAGTAGGACTTGGTGCTGATCGTCATGTCGACATCACAGAAGTAGCTTGGTGTTGAGAACGAGATGCCTCTGATCTCCTGCCAGGACTGCGTACTTGCTTCGCTACTATGGAAACCGACGTTCGCGTTGAAGCCTCCTTTCATGCTTGGTCTGTCCAGCCGAGCCTCCGAAGCCCCAGTTTCGTCCGACTCGCTGCTCCAGACCGGACGAGCTATTACGCTCATATCGGAACATCACTTCCGACTTGGGTGACTTCAATGCATACGCTTGCTGACGTCCGTTCCTTTCCGTTACGGTCACGTGATGAGAGATGTATAACATTCCAAAGAGTGTGGACAAAATGCCATTGGTAGGCTCGGTCTATATCGCTCATAAGGCCTAATGTCACCATAGATCTTCGTGTCACTTCTTCAACGCGGGTGCAAGATTCGCGAACGCGTCCAGTTCGAATACCATACTGAATTAATCGATATAAACCAGAAATGGTTCAAAAAACGATATCTACCACTTTTCACAATACATTTCTTCCAATACCTACTTATGTAATATGTATTTAGTATGATGTAGGTACAGCGCAATCGGAGTATACTTCCTTGCGTACGGTATACTCTTTCCGGAAACAGGAGCCCTCGCTTTCTTTTCAGCGCTTTTGTGCTCATTATTTTTGGCTGATTTTGAACATTTGACTCCTCCTAATGACGTCGTTTGCAAAGACGATAGAGGAAGGCAAAAATGGTTTGATTTTGTTATAAACACTTGCGCAAAATCAAAAAGCAAAATAGAGACATGATCGAAAAAAAAACATGATAGCAACCCCACTTGAGAAAATGGCTTCAAGTACCACGATCGAGGATTGCCGAATCCACACCATTTGGCACATTTATGGCGCAGCAGCAGGGGCAACGACAGCAGGCGTCTCCTTTGCTGCGGCTTCTTCTGTTTTTGCGGCAGCAGGAGCTTCAGGCTCGCTGGTCGCTGGTGCAGCAACGAGGACGTCCGATTGGGTCGTCGCAGGAGTGTCCTCTTCCTTCGGCTTCTCCTCTTCCAGCACCTCCGGGTCCGCTTCCGCGCTCAGGAGCTCCTGGATATCGTGCTCAAACGAGAGCGGCTTGTCCGTCGGCGCAAAGCGTTTGAACGGTTGGCCGTTGCGGTCGACCAAGAACTTGGTGAAGTTCCACTTGATGTAGTTGCCAAACGTGCCTGGCAACTTGGCCTTGAGGTACGCAAACACTGGACGCGCATGCGGGCCGTTCACGTCAGCCTTCTCAAAGAACTGGTACTGCGCGTTGTATTGCTTGACAAACTCCACAATCTCTTCGTTCGTGCCAGGTTCCTGGCTTCCAAATTGGTTGCATGGGAACGCCAAGATCACAAGGCCTTGGTCACGATATTTCTCGTCCAACGCCGTGAGTTCTGGGTAGTTAGTTGGCGTCAATCCGCAGTTGCTCGACACGTTCACGACCAGCAGCACCTTGCCCTTGTATTTGTCAAACGTGATCTCGGTGCCCGAAATGTCCGTGTCCTTCAACTCGTAGATCGACTTTACGTTCTCGATCTCGCCATGGAACGTTTCGCGGTACTGCGCACCAATGTTGAGCCACACGTTCACAAACTCTTCCTGCAGGTGCTTCGTGCCAGCGTTGAACAGCTCTGGCTTCTCCTTGTCGTCGCCCGATGCCAACGACACGCGCACGCCGAATTCAAAGAACGCGTGGTCGAACTCGACCTTCACGGTCGCACCATCAAACTCGGCGATCGCAGCCTTCGCCAGATCTGATTCGAAGAGGTACGCCTTCTTGGTCTTGTCGTTGAACACGACGTACACGTCCTTGCCGTTCGTGAACGGCGCCAAGATGCCCGCCTTGCGCTTGAACAGCTTGGCGTAGATCGCGCCATCGAGCACGCTCCACACCGACGTCGTCTTCAGCTCCGTGACTTCCTTAGCAATTGGCACGAGCAAGTCGTTGTCGCGCACGTAGTGGTCTGGCGGCGGCGCATTCACGCGCTTCTCGTCGTCCTTGTGCAAAGTCAAGAAGCCCGAGAGCACAAGCGATTCGGCAATCTGGCGAGCACGTTCGCGAGTCTCCGCGGAGATTGGCGCAGGAGCCGCAGCAACTGGCGCTGGGGTCTCAGTCGCAGGCGCGACTTCTTCAGCGGGGGCAGCGCCTTCTTCGTGAGCAGTAGCCGCTGCTGCTGGCGCTTCGTCAACGGCAGCTTCAGTAACAGAAGCAGCAACTTCTTCGACAGCTTCAGTTGCAGGTGCAGCGGCCTCAGCAGCTTCAGTCGCAGGAGCTTCGCGGGTGTGGAGCCACTGCGCAATCGATTCGATCAACGCCTTGCCCTTGACGCTGTAGACGGCCTTGATGAGCGCTGAGTGATGGATCTGGAACACCGAAGCCTTGTTCTCGACCAGGTACGTCTGAAACTTGCGCGTGTCCTCCTTCAGGTCCTCGGGGAGCCCTTCAAAGCGCTGCAGACGCGCGTACACGCGGCCTTCGAGGTTCTTCTGCGCCATTATTCGGGTGAAGCTTCGCTGGGAAAGATGTCTTGGGGATGCGGAATGCGGCCTTGGGCGCAAATTCGAGAATGAGCAGAGGCACAGAGCGCCTCGGATGAGAAGCACGCACAGAGAAGAAGCGAAGGGGGAAGGGAGGGGGGAAAGTGTATATACAACGCATGACGATCTCATGGGCCAGGGGCGTACCCATCAAGCAGATCCCTTTTTTAAATGCGCTCGTGCCGCACCACGACTGTCGTGACACGATCATTTTACCAAGGGTAGGATGTTGTACAGGACTCTCTTTTTGATCAAAGCGTTAATCGAGATGCGGAATGGTTGGCATTGGATAGTCCATGGACATCAAGTATGGGGGAGTATTCGTTTATGTAGGTTCTTGATATGAGAAATGATGGCTGACGCTGTTCGCTTTCGTATGAGACAAAGCCTTCACAAGAAGTCGCGTCTGCTCCTATGTCTCTTGCCGTGTTTTTGTGCCTTTGGGTTTCTATCTATGTGCGTACAGTAGGGACATCTGCTTGAGCATTTGAGCGCACGATGCGTTTCTATCGAAGGTCAATTGCGCCAGGACGGACAGCATCCACCACGCCACCGCAGGCGTAGGCGCCATGCGGTTTACGGCGGCCGAAGGAAGCATCTCTTTATGTCTGCGCCACTGTAATCGAGACACATTAAAAGGAAAAGGGTCTGCACCGCAGAGGATTATCCTACAGCAGAGGGTTGGAGGCATAAAAAGACAGTCGAACATCCCATAGGCCAAATGTCTGGTCTGTACAATTCAAAGATAGTATTGTACAGCCGATATTAAAGTACGCAGATATTGCTTTAAAAAACTACAGCATCAAGTAGCTCTCTCCTCTTGAAATCGATATTCTCAAAGACATCATGTTTGATGGAATTACAGATTGGATCCAATTTCGGCTGTTGACAAAAAAGACTAGAGTACTTGTGTGTCTACTCTTTAATTTAATGAAGATGTGTTGCAATTGAGGGGGAGGGAAACAGCCCTATCCTCTTCTCTCAAGAGTGACGGTATATGTTGAAGTGGATTCGAGAAGATCCGCTCGCGACCAATCACAAACGTTGGATTCCGCCACGCATTTTAAAACCTAAGATAAACTCAAATAAGTCGAGAAAACACAATTGTGACTCATTTGGTTTCGTTCCTCTCTTTTTCGAAAGGGTTCTCGCGACTTTATACTAAACGGTGGCGAATAAATTCATGTGGCATAATCAGCCGCGCTTTCAACACGCCGACTCGGTCATCCAATCTCAAGTCGTTTTTTTCCTTTTTACGATGCAGACATAAAGAACAAAGGCAGCGGGTGCTGAGAAATGCATCTGGTGGCTACACTCGGAGTATACAACGGACAACTATGGAAATATGCAGATGCTGTCGATCAATTTTTTTTCTCGAACTCTTGGCGTCGCAGCTATGGCACTTGGGGCTCGCCCGCGTTCGCTCCCGTGTAGCCTACCGGCTTGCGTACGTACTTGTTGGCCATATTGGGGTCCTGATGTGGTTCAAACTGGTTCACCTGCGGCGCTGCACCTGTAGCCATGTTCTCTCCCTTGGAGTATCCTGGCGGATGCTCCATGCCGTACTGCCTTTCAAACTGGTTTGACTGTAATGGCGCACCTTCACCCATCTGCTCCCCTTTCAAGTGTCTTGATGGTTGTGCCATTCCTTGGTTTCCTTGCAAAGTACCAGCTTGCGGAGCGTGCGTGCCCATGTGCTCGCCCGTGCCATACCCGGTTTGTTGAGGCATGCCTTGTTGACCTTCGAATTGGTTCGACTGAATCGGTCCGCGTGTACCAGCGGCGTCATCCGCGCTGTAACCGGCATGTTGCGTCATTCCTTGGTTACCCATGCTGCGGCCAACTGGTTGCTGCATGCCCTGCTGGCCTTCAAGCTGGGTCGATTGAAGCCCCGCATGAGTGCCTGGTTGTTGCGCAATGCCGTGACCCATTGGTTGGTTCATTCCCTGTTGATTCTTTTGATATGCGCTAGTCTGTCCCGGCGTGCTGTATCCCGATGGTTGAGTCGTTCCTACCTGCGCTTGGTCTTGGTTGACGTATGGCGCACGCGTGCCTGCATGTTCTCCTTCGGCAAAGCCCGATGGATCGGCCATTTTTTCTGGAATTGGTTGCGATGCTCCACCTGCAGCCAATCCGGATCCCTGACCCAAACCCGGCTGTCCAGTCAATCCTTGATCGCCAACTACTGGCGCGTTCAGGAGCTCCTGAATGTCCTGTTCAAGCGCAAGCGGCGAATCGGTTGGTGCATATCGCTTGTATGGCATACCATTACGATCAACGAGGAACTTGGTGAAGTTCCACTTGACGTAGTTGCCGAATTTGCCCGGCAGCTTCGCCTTGAGGTACGTGAACACTGGTCGAGCGTGCGCGCCGTTGACGTCTGCTTTCTCAAAGAACTGGTAGTTTGCATTAAATTGCTTGACGTATTCGAGGATCTGTTCGGTCGTGCCAGGTTCTTCACTTCTAAACTGGTTACACGGGAATGCCAAGACTTCAAACCCTTGGTCACAGTACCGCTGATACAACATGGACAGCTCCGGATAATTCTGCGGTGCCAGTTTGCTATTGCTAGCAACGTTCACGAATAGCAACACCTTGCCGCGATACTTGTCGAATGAGACTGGGTTCCCGTAGATGTTGACGTCCATGAACTGGTAGATGGACCGCGCGCGTTCCATCTCAACGTTGTACGCTTCACGGTACTGCGCGCCAATGTTGAGCCACCCGTTAACAAACTCTTCTTGCAGGTGCTTCGTACCGCAGTCGAATTGCTCGGGCTTCATGTGTGTCGTGTCACCCGACGTTAGCCCCACGCGCACGCCAAAGTCGAACGGATTGTGGTCGAACTGCACATCGATAGCTGTCGCGTCCAATTCGCAGATCGGTTCGCGCGCCAAATCGTTTTCAAACAGGTATCCGCGCTGCGTCTTCTCGTTGAGCACAACGTACACATCTTTGCCTTTACCCAGGAGTCCCGATTTGCGCTTGACGTACTTGGCATAGATCGCGCCATCAAGCACGATCCACACGGACGTGGTCGGGATTCGAGTGATTTCCTTGGCGACTGGGACCAACAGTGCAGTATCGTGCACAAAGTGTTCAGGTGGGGTAACGTGTACGTGCTTGATGTCGTCGTCGAACGGCGTTAAGAAACCCGAGAGGACCAATGCATCGGCGATCTGACCAGCTCGGGAATGGTACGCCGGCTGAAAGGATCCATGGATGCCACGCGCTGGTACTGTGGCTGAGGCCCCAAACGGAGTATGGTGCTCTTTATCCTGAGTCGTTGAGCCACCCATGGTATGTTGCGCGGTTCCGTACCCCTGGGTGGGCGTCGCCTCAGGCAAGCGGTTCTCCGTCGATTGAGCACCCCTGTTGGTCATTGGAGTGTGATGGTGCCCGGTACCTTGCTGCCCGGGAATTGGAGCCACAGGTGAATGCTGGGAGGTCGTGTTCGTCGTTGGCATCGTCGTAGAGGCACTAGGCGCTTGCCCGGATCGGGCGGTCTTCTCAGACTGGCGCACTTCAAGCCATCTCACAATGAACTCAATCAACGCCTTGCCCTTGACACTGTACACGGACTTGACGAGCTTCGCTTTGTTGTTCTTGAACACAGTGTCTTTGTTCTGGATGATGAGCGCTTGCACGGCCTTGGTTTCTTCTTGGATCTCTTCAGGGAACGTTTTGAAGTTCGCCAGGCGAGTGAACACTCGGCCTTGGAGAGGTAGCTCCATGTTTTGACTCGGTTGGTTGAGCGATTTTGTTTAGGAAACTTGATTGTTCGGATTGTCGATGACAATGTAAATTGCAAACTGAGCAGTGAATGAAAGGGAGAACAGGATCGACAAGAAGCAAGCGACGTTATTGCGCTGTAGAGTGTGCTTTGGGGCTTCCTGGCCGTTGGGCCGCATTGATAAACAACAAGAGAGAAGGTAAGAGAGAAGACACGTTTAAAGCACCGCTGCATTCAGCTGCCGTACCCCTTCGCGTCGATGCTTCAACTCATCAAAATGGGTTTGTGAGAATGGCAGCCATCACGGAGCGGTGAACGAAAAACGAGTAACCGACTCGTCCGAACTCAATATGTCGCTTGAAGCGACACACTTCTACGAAAGCTCCACTTCAATTCGACTGACTACGTTGAGGTAGCTTCGGTATGGACTCGTGTAACCAGCCACTCACCACCCAGAGAAAACACTCAGAGCCGTTGAAAAGCCTTCTCTTACACCGTTGTAGCAAAGTGGGTGTCCTTTGCTTCTTGTAGGTGACATTTTGACTTTCTCTAACTGTCACGATTTGTTGTGGCAGCCATCACCAAAAGCAGTATTGTGTGTCTCTTACCTTACCCTTTCATTTGGGAACTTGATAGAAATCGATACCCTTTCTGAAACGATTTTTATTTGTTAATGAATGCTGCTGGCCTTCTGCAGATTGACAATGTGAACCTAACTGAAGCATCGCCGCTCTGGTTTATGACAGCCTCGTCGCCCGCATTCCGCATGAAAAACATTGTCATTCTGCATGAAAAGCATTGTCATTTTGGAAAATGAAAGCTGCAGCATTGCTCAACAGCATTTCGTAAAAGTATTCAGACACGTTCGACAAGTGTGGCGTAATAGTGGGGGAGATTTTGAGAGTGATTGTGTACGTTGAAGTAAAGATACGTTCTCGACCAATTAGAAACGCCCATTTTGGAAAACATAACTTTGTCCAGAATTTTACTAGGCCTCACGAAGAAAATTTGAAGACTTGAACAAAATATTTATGTAGTATATGTAATTTGGATGTCCCTTTTTTACTCAAAAGCTCACACAAATATTAAGATTTGCATTGCTGTGTTCACCAAATTTGATGTGATTGAAGATACGTGAAACTCAGGATATCAATAAACATCGAACTAACTGGAAAATGCAAATCACATCAAGGCAACGGAGAAAACGCATAACGGGCCATACGTTGACTTACCTGGATGGCGACTTGGCATCAGTGTCATCCATCTTAAGGCGCGTGTGGCTCGTCAGAATATGCCTGGTGCGGCGCTTGGGTGCCCGAATACTCTCTCTTCGAGAAATCGTGCTGTCCTTCGAACTCGTTGCCATACATCGCAGGAGTATTAGGCTGGAACATGCCGTGCTCTTGCTTGAACTGGTTCACTTGTGGCTGCGCTTGCGTACCAGCGTAGCCCGATTGTTGGCTCATTCCTTGTTGACCTCCAATCTGGTTCGCATAGCCAGTTTGTTGTGGCATTCCCTGTTGCCCTTCGAACTGATCCGCATAGCCCGACTGTTGGTTCAATCCCTGTTGACCTCCAGTCTGTTTCGCGTAGTCCGACTGTTGCTGTCCCATGCCATACCCCACTTGCTGTGGCATTCCCTGTTGTCCTTCGAACTGATCCGCATAGCCCGACTGTTGGTTCAATCCCTGTTGACCTCCAGTCTGTTTCGCGTAGTCTGACTGTTGCTGTCCCATGCCATACCCCACTTGCTGTGGCATCCCTTGCTGTCTTTCGAACTGGTTCGAGTACACTGGTGCATGCGTGGACGCGTGTTGGCCCTTGTCGAAGCCGGATTGTTGAGTGAATTTTTGTTGGCCTTCGTACTGATTCAGGTTCGTTGGCGCTCGAGCGCCCATCGGATCTTGAGCAAAGCCTTGTTGTTGTTGAGCCATGCCTTGATTTTGAGCCTGAGAGTTGCCTTGCGTCTTCAACAACTCCTGGATGTCCTGTTCAAGTTCGAACGGCGAATCCGTTGGTGAGAAGCGCTTGAATGGTTTACCATTGCGGTCGACGAGGAACTTGGTGAAATTCCACTTGACAAAGCTGCCAAATGTTCCCGGAAGCTTCGCCTTGAGGAACATGAACACAGGTCGAGCGTGTGAACCGTTGACGTCTGCCTTCTCAAAGAGCTCGTAGTTGGCGTTGAATTGTGAGAGGTATTGGAGGATCTCCTCGTGGTTGCGGGGTTCTTCACCACCAAACTGGTTGCACGGGAATGCCAGAATCTCGAACCCTTGGTTGCGATACTTTTCGTGCAAGACTGTCAGTGCTGGGAAGTTGTGGTACGCCATTTTACAGCCACTGGCAACGTTGACAACCAGCAGTACCTTGCCGCGATACTTATCAAATGAGACTGGGTTTCCGTGGATATCGCGATCCATGAACTGGTAGATTGATTGAGCGCGTTGAATATCACCTTGGAACACTTCGCGGTACAGGGCACCGATGTTGAGCCACGCGTTGACAAACTCTTCTTGGAGGTGCTTCGAGCCACAGTTAAACTCCTCAGGCTTGAAGTTGACGTCGTCGCCTGATGGTGAAGCCACTCGCACGCCAAACTCGAAAGATTTGCCGTCGAGTTCGACACTCACACACTTTGCATCAATCTCAGCGACTGACTCACGCGCCAGGTCGGAATCGAACAGGTACGCGCGCTGCGTCTTCGCGTTCAGCACAACGTACACTTCCTTGCCGGATGTAATTGGTCCGAGTAAACCAGCCTTGCGCTTGAGAAATTTGGCGTAGATCGCGCCGTCGAGCACGCTCCACACAGACGTGGTTTCGAGGCAAGTGATCTCCTTGGCAACTGGGACAAGCATGGCGTAGTCATCCACATAACAATCTGGTGGTGGCGCGTTCATGTGCTTGATGTCGTCGGTATGCGGCGTCAAGAAGCCCGAGAGCACCAATGCATCGGCGATTTGACGCGCTGGGGCAAGGAAATTCGGCTGGGATGGTCCTGGGGCGCCGCGGTTGTCACTGCCAGGCAGCATAGCTCCCATGTGACGCTCTTCGAGCCATTTCACGATCAACTCGATCAGGGCTTTGCCCTTGACGCAGTACACAGACTGCATGAGCATCGTATGGTGCGTATCAAACACGTTGGCCTTGTGCTGCACGAGAATCGCCTGCACGGCCTTGGTGTCCTGCTGGAGGTCCTGAGGAAGCGACGCAAACCGCGACAAGCGGGAAAACACGCGGCCTTCGACTGGCAAAGTCGTCATTCTTGATGGTGGTCACTTGAAAATGCTTTCAGGGCGTTCTTGGGGTGTTTCGTTGTTGAAATGGCAAATTGCAGAATGAGCACTCGAGTAACGAGCAAAAACTGAAAGCAGGCAATCGGCCCGACCTCGCTGCATGCATTCGAATGCTTGTGAAGAACCGTTAAGGCGTGCTGTGGTCGAGTGTCGTCCATAGAAGAAATGTCCACACACATGCTGCCGGTACCACACAGTGAGACAGTCAAACGTAAAAACATTGGGACAACAGCGTCACAACGGCATTCGCTGTTGGCTTTATTATCAACTGGAAGTGAGAAAGACATGCCGATGTGGCTGTTGTACTCTGTCTACCTGGTGCTGGGTGCTCTGTGTACTACCATGGCAGCCATCATGCACACTCTCGAGGTGACATGAAACAAAGAAATTTGCTGCCACCTACAACGGTGGAGCCAATGACTCACCATATATATTATTTTAAGTAGAATATCGAACATTAGAAACCTAAAAAAATCTTCAACAACCTCAGCTTTACAGAGCATTCATATCATCTTGTGGAGGTTACTCTGTGACAAAGCAATTCTAAGACGATATCGAGTTCAAACAAGCGTTTTCTAGGCTTTCGGTCACCACCACGCCCAACCTATATAGTACGCGTGATGCAGGCCCCATAGTCTCGCGATATCTCACCAGCGACATCCATTTTGCTAGCCATGGACAGGGAAAACGCCCAAAATGCTGCTATCATACTGTCTCAAAGGCTCAAGGTTGGATTAGTGCGCACTATCTTGGCGGCAGATTTCCTCCGACAATGTTGGTAATCGCCGCACCTCGTTGAAAGAAACTTGATGGATTTTGGATTACTATGAAACTCATGAGACCTACACGCTAAGACTTCAAACTAAGTGGATATGCAAACAGGATGCAGAATGCGGCGAAAACGTACCTGAATAGACGCCATTTTGCTTTTTTTCTGAACCACTTGGCATGACTGGCAACTTAAGGAGCGTGCGCATGCGGTTCGTCAAGATACGCCTGATGCGGCGCTTGAGTGTCCGAATGCCCGCCCTTGGAGAAGCCTGTTTGCGCAGGCATACCCTGTTGTCCTTCGAACTCGTTGCTATACGGCGCAGAAATGTTAGGCTGCAACATGCCGTGCTCTTGCTTGAGCTGGCTCACTTGTGGCTGCGCTTGCGTACCAGCGTAGCCCGATTGCTGATTCAGTCCCTGCGGACCTCCAATCTGGTTCGCATAGCCAGCTTGTTGTGGCATTCCCTGTTGTCCTTCGAGCTGGTTTGAGTAGACTGGCGCGTGCGTGCCCGCGTGTTGGCCCTTGTCGAAGCCGGATTGTTGAGCGAATTCTTGTTGGCCTTTGTACTGGTTCGTGTACATTGGCGCTCGAGCACTCGTCTGGTCTGCCTGAGCGAAACCTTGCTGCTGAGCCTGCATGTTGTTACGCGAATTCAACAACTCCTGGATGTCGTCTTCGAGATCAAATGGGGAGTCCTTTGGTGAAAAGCGCTTGTACGGAACACCATTGCGGTCGACGAGGAACTTGGTGAAATTCCACTTGACAAAGCTGCCAAATGTTCCCGGAAGCTTCGCCTTGAGGAACGTGAACACGGGTCGAGCATGTGAACCGTTGACGTCTGCCTTCTCAAAGAGCTCGTAGTTGGCGTTGAATTGCGATACGTACTGGACGATCTCCTCATTGTTGCGAGGTTCCTCGCTTCCAAATTGGTTGCACGGGAACGCCAGGACTTCAAACCCTTGGTTGCGATACTTTTCGTGCAGATGGGTCAGCTGCGGGTAGTTATGCGACGCCAGCTTACAGCCGCTGGCAACATTCACAATGAGCAGCACCTTGCCGCGATACTTATCAAATGAGACTGGGTTTCCGTGGATATCAAGGTCCATGAATTGGTAGATCGAGTGCGCGCGTTCCATTTCGCCATGGTACACTTCGCGGTACAAGGCACCGATGTTGAGCCACGCGTTGATGAATTCTTCTTGGAGGTGCTTCGAGCCACAGTTGAACTGCTCGGGCTTCATATCTTCCTCATCACCTGAGGTGGACGCCACGCGCACGCCAAACTCGAACGAATTGTCGTCGAATTCGACGCTCACACTCTTTGCATCAATCTCAGCGACTGACTCACGCGCCAGGTCGGAATCGAACAGATACGCGCGCTGCGTCTTCTCGTTCAGCACAACGTACACGTCCTTGCCAGACGTAATGGATCCGAGCAGCCCAGCCTTGCGCTTGAGGAACTTGGCGTAGATCGCGCCGTCGAGCACGCTCCACACAGACGTAGTCTTGAGGCGAGTGATCTCCTTAGCGACAGGGATAAGCAGGTCGTTGTCATCCACATAACGATCCGGTGGTGGCGCGTTCATGTGCTTGATATCGTCATCGTGTGGCGTCAAGAAGCCCGAGAGCACCAATGCATCGGCGATCTGACGTGCGCGGGCAAGGAAATTCGGTTGGTAGGATCCAGCGACGCCTTGGCTGAGGCCACCAGGTGGCATGGTGTTCTGAAGGCCGAACGGAGTATGATGACGATTCGTAGCCTCAGGTCCCTGTTGCGATGTCGCTTGAGGACCCATGTCCCTCGTCGGCATCATCGCCGCAGCACTGGGGTTTTGGCTCGATTGAGTCATCTGCGCTTCCGCGTGACGGTCCTCGAGCCATTTCACAATCGACTCGATCAGGGCTTTGCCCTTGACACTGTACACAGACTGCATGAGCATCGTATGGTGCGTATCAAACACGTTGGCCTTGTGCTGCACGAGAATCGCCTGCACGGCCTTGGTGTCCTGCTGGAGGTCCTGGGGAAATGTTGCAAACCGCATCATGCGGGAAAACACGCGGCCTTCGACTGGCAAAGTCGTCATTCTTGATGGTGGTCACTTGGCGATGTTGCTTGTTGTTGAGTTGAGATGTGAACGTGGAACGCAAATTGCAGAATGAGCGCTTGAACGACGGGGAAATCTGGAAGCAGGTGATCGCCGATCAGCCAAACTGGTTTGCAATTGGGCGCTTGCTTGAGATGGTGAACCACGACATTGCAGCGCTCTCACTGGCAAAGTCCGCATGACACTGCCGAGCTTTTAGGTGAGACAGACACGAGGGCAACGCAATGAGGACACATACCGTTGGGTACATTTTTGTTTTGGTTTATCGACTAACGTTGGACGGAAACGAGACACGCTGCAAAAATGGCTGCTGCATGAAGCCACAGAACATATGGCAGCAGCCATCATGCAATGTTGAAGCGGCAAGAAGAAAGGGGCTCCGTGAGAATCCAACCCCATAGGTAACCCAAAAGGGCGTATCTTTCCAAATGTATGCTATGTATCAGGTGGGCACCATGCGTATATGGGTGTTTTTGTACTGTCTCTTATAACTACATTCTCTACAGCAGCAAATGCCGTTAATACGAGCTCGCGAGCCATAGTGAGAAAACGCGAGTGATTTCTTCACGTTCTTCACGTTCTTCGCAATGTCTTCAAACCGTCAAAAGTCCTCATGGCAGCCACCAAACGCATTTATGTATTGGATCCAATGACTTGTGAAAGCGTGGGCACGATTCCTCCTTGTTTGCCGCCCAACTTCACCCTCAATGATGTGGCATCTGGGATTCTCGAACCCTTGCGTATTGTTGTTCTTTGCCCAACTGTGACTTCCCCTTGACGAAAATTTGATGCTCATCGTGATAGTACGTTGGAAGCCATTATGTGATGGACGATACCGCTTTTGGCTTTGTCGTCTCGCCTAGAAAAGGTGGCCTGTTGGCTTTCTCTGAAAGTTTCTTCGTCTTTTCTTGCATACCTTTCAACGAAATGCGGGACAGCATTCGCCAAATTGCACCGCACGCTTCAAGTGCACCAGCTTTTCTCTCTTGTTTTCCACCGCTTGATACAAGGCGATGGGCTTCACCCTGGAAGGTCGTGTGTTCACGCGGCTGACGAATTTTGCATCATTTCCGCCGGATCTGCAGGACGACACCAAGGGGTTCCAAGAGTACCTCGTGCGCAACAAAGCAAGCGTGTTTGAGACACACAAGACCAAGCTCGTCAAGTCAGTCTACAGCGTCAAGGGTAGTGCCTTGATCGCGGTCATCATCAAGTGGCTCGAAGAGCAGCAACTCGAAGATGCCGCTTCTGACTTCCGGCCCAAGGTGCCCGCTTCGAAAGCGTTCAATAAACACACGCGATCTCTCAAAGGAGTCGCCACGCCCCCGGAACCGCGCGCTGCGTTACCAGGCGTCCCACTTGGAGAAGACCTCGTGCCAGTACCCCATGAGCGTCGTGAGCGCGCGCATCAAATCGCCGAAGCTCTTGTCCATTCTGGAGTTTTGACTCCTTACGACGACGATATCAAGCATTTGGATGCTCCACCACCAGACCAGTATGTTCAGGACAACGACTTGATTGTCCCCGTTGCGAGGGGAATCGAGGAACTTCATACAACATCTGTGTGGAGTGTGATCGACGGCGCGGTCTACGCCAAGTTCCTCAAGCGCAAAGCGGGGCTGCTTTCAAAAATTTCATCGTCAGGTAAAGACGTATATGTGATCCTCAACGAGAAGACACAGCGTGCATACCTTTTTGAATCCGATTTGGCGCGCGAGGCGATTGCCGAATTGGACGTGACAAATTTGGGCGTAACGTTTACCCACGACACGTTTGACTTTGGCGTGCGTATCGCGCTGACGTCCAATGACGAGGACACCGTCAAGCCAGAGCTCCTTGACATGGGCTCAAAGTTTGCACAACAAGAGTTTGTGAACGCGTGGACCAGCATCGGCGGCAGATACCGCGACTCGCAGAACTTCAGGCGACCTAATGCTGATCCAAACGCAGCGGCGGCGCAACGACCGGAGGACTCATCGACCAGAACAATTAATATCGACGACGAGTCTGGAACGTCCGAGACCCCAATTGCACAGCACACGCTTGGGTCTAAAATGGACCAAAGCAAGGACAAGCCGTCAAACGATGTGGACCCAAACGCAGACCCTTTCGAAGCGCCACTCGCTAGACATGCGGTGTCCGCGATGAACAACACGACGAACACGGGACCTCCGCCTCCAGTAGATTCGAGCGAACTGGAAGCACATAGCGCAGCGAATACACGCCATGGAAAAGTCACCCCCACGCACACAAGAGAGTCATACGAACCTGTGAACGCAGGAGCGCCATAATATGATGAAAGCCGTCAAAAGTGCCAATCAAAGCGTCTCGTAGTGCTATTGCCTTGATGCGTGCACATACACAATGGATTATATATTTGTCTCTCTTATCAATCATGATCAAAAATGATTACTTACATTGAAATTTTGAAATGAGCCTTAACACAGGACTTGTAGATATGCGTTGCGTTACACAGTGTAGGGAGTGGAATTTACATTCCACACCTATGGTGCAGAGGTACTCAACAATCGCTGAATCTCGTCTTCAAACGAAAATGGCTTCTCCAATGGTGCGAACCGTTTGTATGGAACACCGTTGCGGTCGACTAGGAACTTGGTGAAGTTCCACTTGATGTAGTTGCCAAACGTGCCTGGCAACTTGGCCTTGAGGTACGCAAACACTGGACGCGCATGCGGGCCGTTCACGTCAGCCTTCTCAAAGAACTGGTACTGCGCGTTGTATTGCTTGACAAACTCCACAATCTCTTCGTTCGTGCCAGGTTCCTGGCTTCCAAATTGGTTGCATGGGAACGCCAAGATCACAAGGCCTTGGTCACGATATTTCTCGTCCAACGCCGTGAGTTCTGGGTAGTTAGTTGGCGTCAATCCGCAGTTGCTCGACACGTTCACGACCAGCAGCACCTTGCCCTTGTATTTGTCAAACGTGATCTCGGTGCCCGAAATGTCCGTGTCCTTCAACTCGTAGATCGACTTTACGTTCTCGATCTCGCCATGGAACGCCTCGTGGTAATGCACACCGACATTCAGCAGCACATTCACAAACTCCTCCTGCAGGTGCTTCGTGCCAGCGTTGAACAGCTCTGAAGCGACGTGCTTGTCATCCCCCGTAAGCGACGACACGAGCACGCCAAACTTGAAGAACGCATGGTCAAACTGCACCTTCAGGGCTTCGCCGTCCACTTCTTTAATGGACTCGCGCGCAAGATCCGATTCAAAGAGGTACACTTTCTTCGTCTTGCCGTTCAGCACGACGTACACGTCCTTGCCATCCGTGAATTGCGCCAACAATCCTGCCTTGTGCTTCAAGTGCTTGGCGTAGATGGCACCGTCGAGCGCAGTCCACACGGACGTCGTCTTGACATCATCCCCGACAACGTCATGCGCGATCGGAATCAACAATTCGCCGTCTTTAACGAAAGTCTCAGGGTCAGCCGCGTCAAAGTGGTCCAAATCATCCTTGAAAGGCGTCACGAAGCCCGAGAGCACGAGCGCATCGGCGATCTGGTGCGCGCGCACAGGCACATCAGTCGACGACAGCGTCACGTGTTCGGGTGTCTCGCGCTCCAGCAGCCACTTGACGATGAGTGTCGTGAGGTCTTTCCCGTCGATGGCGCGCACACTCGTCAAGAGCGACGCGCTTTGGACTTCGAACGCGCTGTCCTTGTCCGCCACGAGCGTCGCCTGGAACGCGTGTGTATCGGCCTGCAGGTCTGCGGGGAGAGCGGCGAAACGCTGGAGACGCGCGTGCGCGCGACCATGAAGTGCCATTTTCTGTGCTTGAGTTGGTACTGTAGGGAAACGAAGAGTGAATGCGCGCAGGAGGCGGCAAATTGAAGAATGCGGGGTTGGTTGCCTTTGTGTGTGCATACAATGGGTTGAAGTATCCAGTCGGTGCCGGAATTTTGTCCAGACGAATTATTTTATGAAGGTTATTATCTTCTCGACAATCTAATGAAGCAGTGATAGAAGCCATTTTGCACCACTTTTATTTGTGAATATACAAGAATACTTCTTTATAGAGGTAAGCGTAATCACTGAACAGTGGCAGATGCACTTCCTATCACACGTTCGGCACAGAGAGAAAAGATTCGCGTCGAGCCAATGGGATGCGCGCGATGGCGCGGATCACACGCCCGCATGCGAAAAGGTGTGTGCATGCGCATCTGTGAATGCGCGTACAAATCCAGCGGCGCAATTGCTTCTCTGTGTGGGTGTGTACAGTATGCGTACAGTTTATTAGATGCGTAAAGCGTGGTAGCGCAGTAATATGCGCGGAAACAACAAAAGAGCTAATGCGAATGTGTGCGGCTTTGTTTAATATAAAAAAGGGGGGAAAGCGAAAAAACAATACAAAGATGAGTATGCGCAATGCAACGCGATCGCATGAGAAACACGCAATTTGCCACAGCTAACGCCGTGTTGTCTTCCGCTTACAGCGCCGATGGCTTCTGCTCCAAGAGCGCCTTGATGTCGTCTTCAAACGAGAACGGCAAGTCCTTTGGCGCAAACCGCTTGTACGGCTGACCGTTGCGGTCCACGAGGAACTTGGTGAAGTTCCACTTCACGAAATTGCCAAACGAACCGGGCAATTTCGCCTTGAGGTACGTGAACACGGGCCGCGCACTGGCGCCGTTGACGTCGTGCTTTTCGAAAAACGGGAACTCGCAGTTGTACTTCTTGACGAACTCCATGATCTCTTCGTGGGTGCCAGGCTCCTGGCTCGCAAACTGGTTGCATGGGAACGCCAAGATCTCGAGGCCCTGATCGCGGTACTTCTTGTCCAATTCGGCCAATTCCGGGTAGTTCGTCGGCGTCAACCCGCACAAACTCGACACGTTGACGACGAGCAGCACCTTGCCCTTGTACTTCTCCATAGACACCTCGTTGCCCTGCATGTCGTAGTCCTTGAGCTCGTAGATCGACTTGACGGCCTCCGTGTCCACGTTGAACGCCTCGCGGTAAGTCGCGCCAGCGTTAATGATCGAGTTGAGCCATTCGTTCTGCTTTTCCTTGGACGTAACGCCGACGATGACCGACGCGATGGCGTTGCTCACCTTGACGCCGTTCTCAATCGAGTCGTCAAACTGCACAGATGCGTCGTTCAAATCAACCTTCTCGTTCACTTGCTCGGCATAATCGTTATCAAACAAAAACAGCGACTTGCTCTTTTCGTTGGCGACCGCGTACACGTCCTTGGGGCCGAAGAATGACTTACCAGGGCGCTTGAGCGGTCCGGCCTGGATCGCGCCGTCGCGCACGCTCCACACCGACACACTCTCGCCGCGACCGCCCAGCTTGGCATCCGTGGGTACGAACACGGTCTTGCTGTCCGTGGTGAACTTGTCGAGCTTGGTCGCAAACTCGTCCTGCTTCTCGTGGGCCACTGCCAAAAAGCCGCTGAGCACGAGCGCATCCGCAAGCTCGCGCGCCGCGTCCTTCTCCACGCTCGCGTGCTTGGCGACGGCGGCCAGCAGCTTGTCCGTCTTGACACCCACGACCGACTTGAGCAGCGCCACCGACTCCTTTCCGAAGACGTCGTTGGCCGCCGCCAGTGCCTCCGAGAGCGCCGCCGTCTGCGTCTGCACCTCGGGCGACAGCTTCTGGAACTGGCGGTAGCGGTCGAACACGCGACCCTGCAGTGCGCTCATACTGATAACGATGATAACGGGGGGGAGTATGCGGGAAATTCGAGAATGACCAGGCCCTAAAAAAGATTGCGGCCAACACTGGTGGCATCAATGGTTAGGCTGAATTTACCTGTTTGCAACGCATGCATAACGTTTACAATGCATATACAGCTGTAAGAATAGTTTAGTTACCTTTTTATGGTAGGTGTTGCTGGAATGAAGATGTAAAACCTGCGGTAAGGAGGACGAATAGGTCAATAGGCTGTTTGATGGGGAATTTTGCGCGTTTCTTTTTCTTTGCGTGACGTCAACACTTCTGTTTTCGTCAATTTATTATTAACTAGTATCAGTTTGTCTATCTTCAAGTCTGGTCTACTTGCGCTTTAAATGTATTGGTTTAAGAGAATCAAGCAGCCACATAGCTGATTTAGATTCTTAGTCAAGTCAACACGCTACTGTAATTGAGTTCTTGATCCGTCTTTTGAATAGAAAACAAGAGAATCCCAAAGTTTGACGTGCATGTAAACTCACTTGCATCTACAGCCACGAGCTTCAAAGAAGCCCACGGAAGACCGTCGTCGTTGGCTCATTGCAGCAGTGTCACCCGCCTTCCGATCAAAACAAAAAACAACTCAAATGCTAGTCGTCCGCCTTCTGCGCGAGCAGGAGTTGGATGTCGTCCTCAAACGACGTGGGCAGGTCGTAGGGCGAGAAGCGCTTGTACGGCTGACCCTTGCGGTCGATGAGGAATTTCGTAAAGTTCCATTTCACAAAGCTCCCAAATTTCGTCGGCAGCTTGGCCTTCAAGTACGTGAACACGGGTCGCGCTTTGGCGCCATTGACGTCATTCTTTTCAAAAAACGGGAACTTGCAGTTGTACTTCTTGACAAATTCCATGATCTCCTCGTGCGTCCCAGGTTCCTGCAAAGCAAACTGGTTGCACGGGAACGCGAGGACCACGAGCCCTTGGTCGCGGTACTTGTTGTCGAGTTCGACCAGCGCAGGGTAGTTGCTCGGCGTGAGACCGCAATTGCTCGAGACGTTCACCACCAAAAGCACTTTGCCCTTGTACTTGTCGATAGGAACCTCTTGACCACTCATATCGTAGTCTTTTAGATCATAGATTGAGGTCACGGCTTCAGCGTCCAAGTTGAATGCCTCTCGGTACACGGCACCGCCATTGATGACAGAGTTGAGCCATTCGTCTTGCTTCTCCTTAGACGGCGTGCCCAGGTACACACACGCCTTTTCCTTCGACACCTTGATACCAAACGGGAACGCAGTCGAATCGAACTGCACTGCCGCGCCATCCAAATTCATCTGGCCTTTAGTGTGCATCGCCGCGTCGGAGTCGAACCAATAGAGCACCTTGTCCGTCGAATTCACGACAAAGTACAACTCCTTGCCGCCAAACAGCTTGGAGAATTTGCTCGCGCGCTTCAAAGTACCTGCTTGGATCGCACCCTCCCGAACGCTCCACACCGACTTCTCATCAGGTCTTGACGTGGTGACTCTTGCCAACGTGAACGTGGCGTTTGCATCGAACTCGCTCGCTTTCTTCGTACTCAGGTCGTCTTCATGCTTCAGCGCCAAAAAGCCGCTCTGCACTAGTTGGTCCACGAGCAACTCGGCATCTTCTTCCTCAGTCGCCGTGCTGTCGCGAATCGCTTTGAGCAACTGCTTCTTGGAAACATCGAGTGCAAATGCACGGGATGTCGTCGAGCCAGAGCTTTTCTGTGGGATCAGCGTGTTGCTGGCTATGAGGGCGTCAGCGAGCGCATGGACTCGCTGCCGCTGCTCTTCGGAAAGCTTCAGGAACTCGCGGTACCGCGCGAACACGCGGCCTTGCAGCATGTCCGCGCTCATGGCGCGCTATAGATGACGCAGCAGGAAAGACGCGATGAAGAATGGCGGAGCTGCGCGAGGGGGGATTGGATGCAGTGATGGCATTTTGGAAACACTGCATGTCAGTGTGGGGATGAGGAGCTACGTTGCCATCACTTTGAATGTGTGCGAATCAACGGAAAGCAGAGAATGGATGTCAACGATTTTCTGCCAACCAAAATTCTGAATTAGCTTTCTCTGATTTGATTGGATGTAAATCACTTTGTTACCTTGTCCCTGAGAAGGGTCACTTTCAATTTGTAAATAACTGATATCAATGCATTTTCTTCTGATCATGATAAGCTTGTAGAGTTTTGGATGGATTGGGGGGGTAAGCATTTGGCTCCACCACAAATTACTTGCAAATCGCGTGCACATGTACATTTCCATGTGATATTTTCCCTTATCGTGCGGGCAGGCCGCGCGCCATTCCTCACCACATATGCACTGAAGAAGATACAGTTATTTTTGTTCTATGTGCAGTCGGCGGTGGGCGGTTTTGCAAACAATTTGTCAAAACTTCGTACTGTTGAGACTGTTCAAATTGATAATTGTTGACATCTCAAAGCGCAAACGCATTATAGAGACAAGCATGGATGATGGCAAAATGGACTTATACCGGAAGCTTCTAGTGTATCCACAATGATTATGGACACACTGAAAATCCACCATCCAGCCTCTCATCAAGTGTATCATTTTATCCGAATCCAAATGAGTCAATCGAAATTATGCTGCTCATGTCTGCGTTGAAAAAAACTTGATTTTCGCATAACCACCTGTCGAATCCATAATTTTTGGTGGAGTGCCCTGATGTGTAGCTATCCAAAATGACACCACCTTTACGGCAAGGTGCTGTCATTATCAAATCTCACTGTTCGCACGCTGTTTACCACCAGTAATAAGCATGTTTGGAGCAGATGCATTCGACTTGAAGTTGAGCAAAACTGAGAGAACTCTCTTTCGTCTCCTGAAATGAGGATGCGCACAGCTTCCGACTTATAAATTTGCAGAATCTGCCGATGCAGCCATCATCAATTCAGAGAGTCTTGCGCAATACGCAACAAGTTTTCGCCGTGCATTCATCTCCTCGTTGAGAACCTTTTCTTTCCTGCCTCCTTTTCATCCAATAATATCTCTCATAACAACATTTAAACGAATCAGATGACGTCGTTCCCGCGGATCGTGGGTTTGTGATAAGTAATACAAACATAAAAAAGCTTTGCTCCCCCTTCCGTTTTTCCCACCTGGCGCCACTTGTGCAGAGTGGCCAGTGCGCCATTTTGCCACAAGGGACGACGACGGACTCAGCAATTGGCGGCTTCTCCGCATCTGGACGTCTCCTATATACACCTCCCCGACTCTCTCCAGAGGTATATATAAAGTCTCCTCATGCGCGCGCATACGACATTCGCCAGCAAGCATCGCGCGCTCGCCCTCGCGCTTTCCGCACACTCGGCACACGCGTTCTCGCTCGGTGGTAAGTGAGCTCTCTGTATATACCGTATGCACAACCTGCTTGCTAAAAACTCTCTAATTTATTTGCACATGTATTCATGCAGAACTCGCTGCCACTGCAATGCACTCATTGGGGTCGCTAACGCGCATGTGGAGCTGCTTGTGGACGTTCGACGCTACTGCCACCAGCAGCTCCGACGCCGCCGAGTTGTCTGCTCTACTAGAAGGCGACAGCACACTGCGAACATGTACGCATCTCTCTCTATCTGTCTCTATGTGTGTCGTGGTCGGTGACTCTAACGTCTCCCTATGAACTGCTTTGTAGACCCGGCGTATCCGCATGCACCCGTGGTCGTGGGCGTAGCGTCGTGCCAGCACGTTGTGCTCAAGTGGCAGAGTTTTGACGCCGCGGCCGCCGGCGCGTGGCCCGTGGACGCGTACGTCGTGCAGCGCTTCCCGGACCTCAAGCACCGTCAGGCATGGACGACGCTGCTCGAGGCCAACGCCACGCTCTCGTCGCTCTCGGACGCGCACGTGAAGCCCAATATGCAGTACACGTACCGCGTGCAGGCGTTCAGCAAGAACGTGTCGAGCGCCTACGGCGTGCACCAGGTGCATGTGGGCACGTCTGGCACCACTTCGTGCGGCTCAGGGCTCTTTTTCGGGCTCCTGGAACCGCTGCCGACGTCCTGGAGCGACGTCTTCACGACCAACTGGAGCTGTGAGGCCGTGCGCACGCTCTGGTTGATCGTCATCTGCTTCCTAACGGTGTACGCACTCATGCGCGCGAGCGTCAAGCGCATGCAGGGCACGCGCTCGCGCAGCTACCGTCTCAAGCGGATACACAAGTCTGTGGCCGCCGAGGGCGCTTCGTCATCGTCCAGAGGCTCCAAGGTGAAGACTCTGTCGGCAAAGGCGATGCCGCCGGCAGTAGCACCCACTCTCGGCTCCCGCTCGTCGTCCGAGTCGTCAACGTCGCCGCCGCCGTCCGAGGCGTTGGACCAATCGTCCCGGCGCAGCATGATGACGGACTCGTCCTTTGCTACGCGCGACAGCATCAGTCCGTCGTCCGATGACTTCCAGCGCGATTCACTGGCCATCGCGACTGCCATCAGCACGCACGAGAAGGCGAGTGCCTGCCAGAACTGCCAGAAGCGCTTTGGCATCTTCCGAAGACGCCACCTGTGCGATATCTGCCAAGCAGTCACGCTCTGCCGCAAGTGCGGCTACCAGGCGCCCGCAGACGGCCTCGCAGGTCACTTGACGCGCGCGTCGCTGCTCGCGGCCGACGAGTACGAGCAGAGTGACGTGCGGCGCTCGAGCCTTTCGGGTTTCTCGACTGGCGGCATCCGCGAGAGCATCTCGGACAAGGGTCTGCACAAGGTCAAGATCAAGACGATCTGCCGCGACTGCTGCGAGGAAGTGTACCGCTACTCGACGGCCGCGGGCCGACCTTCGCAGCTGCCGTCGGCTCGTCTACCGCAGCACTAGCAGCAAACGCTTTGAATTGAAAAAAAAGAAGCACAGGAGCTGCTTGTGGGTAGAAAGAAAGCGTCTTCTGATTTGTGTGGTGTGGTGTGGGTGTGACCCTATATAATGCGAAAAAGATACTTTTTTTGTGAAGATGCAAAGTTTGTATGCGTACCAACCGTTTCTACTGTTCTTTGGTGTTGATTTTTTATCATTCCTTCTATTTTCTCCACACCCTCGCGCTCGACTTGCTGCCATTATTTTCGGACATTTTCGCATTTTCTCTGAAAGAAGCAAGCTACTCCAGTGTCTCTAGCTGCTTCAATATCTCCCACCAGCATGAGTGCGCTCCAGGGCCGCGTGTTCGACCGCTTTCGCCGCTTCGAGGCGCTCGCGGAGCCTCTGCGGCGCGACGTCGCGTTGCTGCGCCCGCAATTAGCCACCGACTCGGCCAAAACCGAGATCTTCAAAGCCGCCAAGCAGAAGGCTCCAGGTGCATCCTCCTCACTTGCGTACTCGGCGTCTGGGAAAGCACTGCTCACCGCGATTCAGATCAAACTCGAAGAGCTGCGTCACGCGTCCACTGATCCGAGCGACTCGCAGGAGAACGTGACGCCCGAGTATGCGCAGCAGGTTGCCGAGGCGCTCGTGCTCAGCGGCTTCATCACGCCCAGCAAGGAAGCTGCAGGCGTCTCGGCTGGGAACGAGAGCTTTGCGTTCTCGGACGCGGACACGTACGTGGCCGTGGGAACTGAGATCGCCAACGACGTGAAAAACGTGTTTACAGTCCGCGACGGCGCGATCCAGGCCGGCAACTTGAAGCGCAAGCGTGCGGGGCTCTTTGTGCGGTTCACGGGCAAGTCCCAGAGCTGCTACGTGGTTGTGAACGAGACGACAAAGTCGCTGTTCGTGTTTGAGTCGGATTCAGCGCGTATACCGCCAGTGCTAACTCTGGATCTGTCGAGTGGCGCCACGGTCGAGTTCAGTGCGACTCTTGAGCACGGCGTCAAGGTCACGGTTGGCAAGGCGAGTGAAATCTTTGGCGCCGAAAGCAAGGACGCGGCCGAAGCCTGGCTCAACGCGATCATTAACGCTGGCGCGACTTACCGCGAGGCGTTCAACGTGGACACGGAGGCCGTCAAGTCGATCTACGAGCTCAAGGACTACGACATGCAGGGCAACGAGGTGTCTATGGAGAAGTACAAGGGCAAGGTGCTGCTCGTCGTCAACGTGTCGAGTTTGTGCGGGTTGACGCCAACGAACTACCCGGAATTGGCCGAATTGGACAAGAAGTACCGCGATCAGGGCCTCGAGATCTTGGCGTTCCCATGCAACCAGTTTTCGAACCAGGAGCCTGGCACCCACGAGGAGATCATGGAGTTCGTCAAGAAGTACAACTGCGAGTTCCCGTTTTTCGAAAAGCACGACGTCAACGGCGCCAGTGCGCGGCCCGTGTTCACGTACCTCAAGGCGAAATTGCCCGGTTCGTTTGGCAATTTCGTGAAGTGGAACTTCACCAAGTTCCTCGTGGACCGCAACGGTCAGCCGTACAAGCGGTTTGCGCCAAAGGACTTGCCGTTCTCGTTTGAAGACGACATCAAGGCGCTCTTGGAGCAGAAGCCAGATGCTTCTTCTGTGGCTGCGGAGACCAATCATGCCAATGGTGACGCTACGGAGGAGGAAAAGCCTCCAGCAGAAGCAGCAGCAACTTCAGAAGAAGCTCAAGCCGCAGCTGCTGAGACCGAAGCCGCCACTCCAGCTGCAGAGACTGCCGATGCAGCTAATGAACGTGAAGCTGCGACGCCTGAAGGAGCGAATGGCACCACGACAGAGGCACCAGCGGCAACGCAAGACGAATGAGCTGAATGCCGATATTCATAATTTGCTATTGGCGCCATGGGATGATGGTGCATATGCCTCCTATTTTAATCAAAGTCCTCTACGTATACAGCAAAAGAAAAAAAAGAGAGAAAGATGAATCCTTGATTTTAAAAACAGCATATATATACAAGCACAATGTTGATTACTGGTGGATGCGTCGTGAGGACTGCGGGAACATGTTTTCAAACATGTCCTTGGGGCACTCGATCTCCTCAACACTCGGGTCGACGCACTGCGCGACGTACAGGTTGCAGTACCCAAAGTACACGTTTCCGTCCGAGCCGCACACGTACTTGCCGATCTCCTTACACGTGATCGTGTGGCCGCACGTGTGCGGGCAGCGGTAGCCGTTCCAGTTGGTGTTCCTCGTGAGCGCGTCGTTGCTGCGGCACTGCGCATTCCGAAAGAGGCACTCGTTCAGGTACGTCTTGCCGTCCGAGCCGCAGACGTTCACATCGTCGTGAGTGAGCTTACAGTCCCGGATCGTGCACGCGCTACCGCTGTTTGTAGCTGCGGTGTCTTGTTGCGTTTGCTCGTGGTCTGCGGTGAGTTGGACGCTGACGGAGATGGTGGCATCGCTCGTCAGCGAGCGACTGTGGAGGTTGGATGTTTGGATGCTCGGAGGGCCAGCGTGGGCGTCAGGAACCGCGAGGACGGAGGCCACCAGGCAGCAGACGAGCGCGAACGCCATGACGGTGCTGCGGATGCGGTCAGCGCGACCCATGACTAAATAAAGCGAGAGAGATTATTATGGGGCGCATGTCTGGCTATTAGAGCGGCGCATGAGCGAAGAATCAGATGGAAGAACAAACTAGTAGCATCTGATCCTAAGGGTACAATTCTAATTAGGAACAATGGCTAAAAAAGAAACCGGTAGAATACCGGCTGTGAAGGACGAGAATGAAGCCATTTGCGTCTGTTTGCCTCTGCTACAACAATTAGCAGTCAACAACGAGTTTTTCCACCTGCTTCACACGAATATCCGCTCTATTAATGTGCTGTACAAGGAGGTTTTCATCGTTCTTAAAGAGGTTGTTTATCATTTTGCCTGATTTTTTTACCATTGCCACAAGGCACCCCCATCTAAAATTAGCCTCTGTCGGTCGTATCATTAATAGCCAACGTGTCGCGTGACGGACAGGAGCTACAAAGGCGCCAGCAATGAGCAAATCCGCGGCGATCGAAGCGTTGGGCGTCCGCACGCCGCTCACGTCCACTGCGTCCGCGTCCTACGCCACAGCCACTACTACGACCACCGCCATGACGATGAAGGTGACGACCAGCAGCGCCGCCTTGCAGCGCAATCCGTTCCGGTACGAGTCGCCGATTGACTCATACGAAAAGTGCAAGATCGTCGTGCTGTGTCTGCTGGGTGTGCCGCTGCTGCGCGTCCTGCTGCTGGTTGTGATCGTGCTGGTGCTGGTGCTCGTGAGCAACGTCGCGATGCTCGGCTTTGAGCGCTTCGACACGCGCACAGGCCGCAAGAACGTGCTCCCGACGTGGCGGCGATGGCTCGCAGCGCCCGTGCCGTACCTGATCCGCGCCGCGCTGTTTGTGGTGGGCTACTACTGGATCCCGACTAGCACGCCGCGCGGGTTTGACTGCAAGTGCGACCTGCCGCGCATCGTGATCAGCAACCACATCTCGTTCGTGGACGGACTGTTCCTGCTGTACTACTTCACGCCGAGCATCGCGATGAAGGCCGAGGTCGCCGAGATCCCGCTCATCGGCAAGGTCGTGCAGTCGACGCAGCCGATCCTCATCGACCGCACGACGCCCGAGGGCCGCAAGCACGCGCTCCAGGAGATCGCCGACCACATCGCGGCGCCCGCGTTCCCGCCGCTGCTCATCTTTCCTGAGGGCACGACGTCCAACCAGGACTACCTGACCAAGTTTAAGGTGGGATCGTTCACCTCGGGCGCGCCGTGCCAGCCCGTGGTCATCAAGTATCCGTTCCAGCACTTTGACGTCAGCTGGACCCCCGGCGTCTCGGGCGCGTACTTGCTGCTGCGCATGCTCTGCCAGGTGTACAACCGCATGGAGGTGCAGGTGCTTCCAGTGTACACGCCGAGTCCGGAGGAAGTCGCGAGCCCCGCGCTGTATGCCGAGAACGTGCGCCAGGTAATGGCGAAGGCGCTCGGCGTCGAGTGCACGAACCACGCGTTCGAGGACGTTGCGCTGCTACTCCAGGTCGGCAAGTACGCTCACGAGCACGTGTTGACGGTGACGGACGTCGGTGAGGTCGTGCGGCTCACCGATCTGCGCGGCGGCGACATCGACAAGCTCGTGAGGTACTTTGTCAAGCACGATCTGAACCAGGACGGACAGATCTCGCTCGACGAGATGCACGAGTTGTTTCCGAACGACGACTGCACGCTGGTCGAGCGGCTGTTTGAACTCGTGGACGCCGACGGCAACGGCCAGATCGACTTTCGAGAGCTCTGCATGGCGCTGCGCGCGCTCAGCGCCAATGGGAGCAGCGTCGACGAGCTCATCCGGTTCGCATTCCGCCTCTACGACACTGACAACAACGGTGTGATTGACGCGAGCGAGCTCGAGGCCATGCTGCGCTTCAACCAGATGTTCTACGGCGCGAGCGCTGAGCGGAGCATCGACGCGTTCATGGCGGAAGTGCGCGTCGCAAGCAGCACGGACGGCGTCGATACGAGTGGCGACGCCATCACGTACGACGTGTTTGCGCGTTTGATGGTGGCGAATCCAGATCTGCTGGGGTATGCGAAAAGCACGCTCGAGATCCTCAGGGGCTCCATGCGGGAGTGAGCAATGCCGATTTAGAAAGGAAAAAAAGAGAGAGAGAGAGAGAGAGGTGGCGCATGTATGTGTTCGTATTTTGTGTCAATTGTTTGTTTCGGACGGAGTTAACATCATATTGACGCTTGCAGTGTAACGACAGAGATGCGCAGAACATCGTCACTCGCTAGTTGACAGTGATAATGCAACCAAGGGCGTTCTAGCATCTTGCACTTCCAAATGGCGACAGGTGAGACTGTCTTCAGCTGCGCTGAGACCTTTTAATGTGTTGTTACCCACCGCAACCCACTGGCGCAAGATCTGGGAAAAGATACTAGTATATCAGGATCCGATCCTATTCTCCTACGATTTTCCCACACCATGCAGCTCCTTTCGCAGTTCTTCCTTCACTCGTCAATTCGCCCGCTTTCGCCGCAAGATTCAACTGAAAGAAGCCGCAGTCACGATGGCGGAGCACGCTGCGCTGCTGTGGGTGGACAACTCGAACGTCACGCGCTGCCGCGTCATGCCGATGACGCGCTTTGCGCAATCCCGCGGCGTGCACCTGACGAACGCTGTGCAGAGCATGCCGTCCATGTACGACGCAGCGCTGGACTCACCCGCGGGCGACATCGTCATGGGCCCTGACAACCTGACGTCGCCATTAACGTACGACATCTCGGCGTGGCTTCCAGGCGCCGTAGCGTGCTTTGGCGATATGAAGAAGCATGGAAAAGTCTGGGACTCGTGTTCGCGTTCGTTCCTTCGGCGCCAAGAGTTGCACTTGCGCACACAGTTCCACATGCGCGCGACCGTCGGCTTTGAGCTCGAATTCCAGTTGCTCAAAAGCGAAAATAGTGCCAACGTACCGGTTGATCAGACGCTGTATTGCGAAGTGAAGGCACTGCAAGGCGGCGTGTCATGGCGCGTGCTCCAGGAGATCGTCGCGTGTCTCCAGAAGGACCTCGGCATTAACGTGCTCCAGTACCACCCGGAGTCTGCGAGCGGCCAGTTTGAGATCAGCATCGGCCATGAGCCTCTCGATGCCAAGAGTAAGGACCTGAGCCTCGTCGACGCCGTGGATCAGCTGGTGCTCGCACGGCAAACGGTGCGCGGCATCGCGGCGAAACACGGTCTCCATGCGACGTTTGTACCGAAATTGCGAGAAATGGAGGCCGGATCCGGCGCGCATATCCATCTCGGTCTTCGGGACATCCAAGATGAATGCAAGAATGCGTTCCAGACGCGGCCGGAGGATGCGCGCGCGTTTGTCGCGGGTGTGCTCGAGGAATTGCCCGGGATGATGCTGCTGCTGGCGCCATCGATCAACTCGTACGAGCGGCTCCGACCGTCGTGCTGGGCGGGGGCGTATGCGTGCTACGGCTTTGAGAACCGCGAAGCCGCGATCCGATTGATCGGAGGCGTAGGAGATGACGGAGAATGCGAGTTTGCGCGTGCTGATCACTTTGAAATCAAAGCCACGGACGCGACCGCGAACCCGTACGTTGCGGTCGGTGCGCTGCTCGCCGCGGGCATGCGGGGAATGAAGGACAAATGTAAACTCCCAGAGCCCATCGCGCAGGATCCAGCAACGCTGCCGGAGGCAGATCGACCTGCGCTGCTGCCGCAGTCGCTTTCCGAAACAATCAACGCGTTTCAGATGCGCGCACCTGGGTTCTGGGAGCACGTGCTTTCCGAATCGTACTGTTCGCTACTACATCGGCTGCGAGCAGCTGAGAACGAGCACTATGGCGCCATGACCCGAGAGGAAATGGTCCAAGCGCTCGTGAATCGATACTGAGCTAGTCAAACGTGTGGACAGATGAGAGAAGAAGATTTTTGTTGACCTCGTCAAGAGAGCATCTTGGTAGTAGTCCTTAGATATTTCTCTGAGATGAGAGAAGAAGAAACAAACGCCGTCAATTCTTGTAGTGACTTCGCTGTCCACGGAAACGCGCTCATGTTGCTGCAAGCGCCAGCACGTTTGAATGCGAGCTCCGCTCCGTGTAGTCCCTCACGACGCCTTCATTAGAGAGCGCTACTTTTCAATTTTCGCGTGGCACATCCCGAGAGGAAACTCGTGCGAGTTGAACCCGAAAACCTGCGTGTCGCATACATGCGCAATTGCTGGAGTGGATCCTGTTTTGTCCTAAAGATCCACTCTGTTCACTCCCATTCTCTAGTAACGAAGACGAAGCATCGCATGGTGGCAGACTCAAAAGCCACATGCAAGAGAACAATCACGCAGCTCCAAGGCCGTTTTTTTCGGCTGGAAGGCAACCCTCGGCGCTGGGCACCTTTCTCTCCACCTTCCTCATCGACTTGGCTGTTAAACCGGCGAGTGTCTACCATCGTCGCTAAAGATAGCGGCCATCAGTGGCACTTCTTCATTGTCAAATAGCTAAATATCCTCACATTAGGCGGCAATAGTGTACCAAAGTGCGCTTGGTGGCTTCGTGACGCGGCCCATGTAACACATTGCACTTCAACATGCGTGTGCTTTCTACGTGCAATGCCAGCTGGTGTACCTATTTGCCGAAAGTCGAACAAATCTCAAAATTCTGTGGCTGCCATTGGTCTAAAATGCATACGCAGATCGTTTTGTTGTGAACCCATTTTCCACGAAGCTTTTAGGAAAAGCGCACAAATGGGCAACATTTTGTTTTCTTTCGTAGCGTTTTTTGGGCTTTCGCCATGAATGGAGCTTTGTGGAGCATAATGCGGCATACATGTTGCCATCTCCGTTCAATAAAATACGTGGCTACAAGGCATGCTACGTAGTATATGGAAACGATGCTCACAAAGTACTAGAACAACATGTTCGCGTGCCTAGACCTTTTTTTTCTAGTGTTCGTTTCGCTTATATATATCTAGACTAGACACTTGATTGAGAAACGGATTGTGGCCCTCAAGTCAGCTCTCTGCCAGACCTTGTCCGATATACGGCGGCTTTCCACTCTTTCTGCGTTTCCACTTTCGCTATCTTTGGAGACGGCCTAATGCCACCCAGGCCTGCATCTGGGCCCTAGCGTTCCTTGCTCCTCCCTCATCTATTGGTGGCGAACGCAGGGTAACGATCGCGAAAACAGGGGAAAGCAGATCGGAAGAATAGAAGAAGAACTCGCGTTTCAAGGAACGGCGCGCGCAGCAGCCCCCAGACTGGCTCACTTGGTCCCTCTTCCTTGACCTCGATGCGAAAAAATGAAGCCTTGCTGGGTGACCCGAGACGAGGAACGTGGCGAATGGTGACGATCATCAGTTCTCAACTCGCACTATCCTGGCCACACGCGCCTTGATCTACTCATCCTCGAGCTCTCAAGAATTTGGCTCGAAGCAGTCTTCAAACATGGTCGCCCACGTCCAGGACAACGCCATTTTCTCGATCATGCCGGTCAACCCCAAGAAGAAGCTCTGTCCTGCTCATAAAGGTGCGTTTTGCTTCTATTTCGTACGGCTTTCATGGTTTCAATGTGTACACATCCTCACCATTTGTTGACTGTTCTTGGTGGTCGTTATGGAACTTCAGTCATCGTCCTGGGCTCCGCTCGCGTCGGAAAGACAACCTTGGTGCGTCAACTCGCAAGTAAAATCGAGACGGCTTCCATGTCACCTGCCTCCATCACAGGAGACTACGTCGAACGGATGGCCCACGTTCGAGGCCACGAACAACTTCTCAAGATGCAGCTCTGGGATACTGCGGGCCAAGGCGCGTGGGGCAGAGGAGCCACGGCGCTGCCAAACTCGTACTTCCGAGGCGCCAGAGGCGCGATTCTCGTGTTCGACATGGCCAACCGTTCGAGTTTCAAGGAAATCCTCACCACGTGGGTCCACCACCTCGCCAATTTCCACAACAACAGCGAACCTCTCAGTGTCACGCTGGTCGCGAATCAGACGTCCACCTCCAAGCGCCAGGTATCCACCGATGAAGGACAATGGCTCGCCAAGGTGATCCAAGCCGACCACTACTTTGAGTTCAAGTCAACGGACCGCCATTTCGACACGTGCTTCAATGCCATTGCCACCAACATGACGGCGCCAGCGCCATGGAGAGTGTGCATGGTTGAAGCTGCCTCAGCCATTCAGCGACTGCGCAGTGTAGTTCACAAGCCAAAGCCTCTGCCATTGGCGATCACAACGTCTGAGCCATCATGCGGCTTCCAAGTGCCCAAGCTGCAGAGCCCGACGGTGCAGCTTGTGCCCCAGCAGTACTACTCCGAAATGGCGCCAACGTGGTCTCCATTGTCACTTGAGAAGCTCTGCGCCACGCAGCGCAGGGCGGCTGAGCTCCTCGCGATACCCGTGGTGGGGCTCCTGCTGCTGGTGCTACTGTCGTTGCTGCTTGCCGCGTGGAACGATTGTGGCGAAGCTGCGTTCGGAGCCATCATCGTGAGCGCGTGGAGCGATCGCACCATTCGCGTCGTGTGATACGCTTTTATTATTATCTTACTAGTAGTCAATGAGTGATCGTAAAGAAGGAAAAACAATATGAAAATCGTTTGTTCTGTAAAAAGAGAAGTACCATGAACGAACGCGTATGGCATTTGCGAAATGAAACCTCCAGCATAAACAAATGAAAGAACGAATGAACTCATGCGAACAAACACAAACAGAAACGCATTATCAAAATGTTAGGTTCGAGTTCTGTACACCACGTGCTGGGCCATGAGAACGCTCGTCGGTTCCCAAACAGAGCAACGCCGCGCCTTCTTCCTCTCTTCCTCGTTGTGAACCGCACAACTATGTCCATATCGATATTTCAGTCAGGTCTTCCACTCCAAAATTCTTATTACTCAGTTTCTTGTTGGGTGATGCGTGGCGCTTAGGCACGGATCTTGGTTCCGAGGTATGGCACGTGGCTCAGGACGTAGAAGGTTGCGCCCTTGACGGTGCCGTACGTCGACGACGACACGTTCACGACCTGGGTCGTCGTGTAGTCCTTGACGGTCACCACGGTGCTGTACGCCGCCGACGACGCGTTCACGAGCTGGGTAGTCGTGTAGTCCTTGACCTTGACGACGCCGCCGACAGTCGTGCCCACAACAGCCGACACTGACGACGTGCCCTTGGACGCGACGACCGACGCAGTGTCCACGACATCGTCCTTCTTCTTGAGCACGTACTGCTGGCCTGCGATCAACGTGGTCACGACCGTCGAGATCGTCGCGTCCACCTTGTTGTCGAGCGTGTCCAGCACTGGCACGAGGAATTGCTGGTCAATGTCGTGCAGGCTCTTGCCGCTCACCTTCTGCAGCACGACGTTGGCGCTTGACTCACCGAAACGAGCCAGCTTGGACACGACGCGGAAGCTTGTCGTGTAGCTGTACACGTTCTTGGTAGTGTCGTAGTAGTATGACACGCGCGCGAACCATGGGCGGTGGGCCTCGTACACCGTCAACGAGGTCTGGGGCTTGTTGACAGTCGCTGGTGCCGCAGCCTTTGGCGGCGCGTTCTTTGGCGACCACACGGCGCTGATGTACACCTTCACGACCGTCGGCTTCTCGTGGCCACTCGTGAACGTGATGGTCTTCTCGGACATGCCGTCGACGAACGTCGCGAGGGGCAACTTGTTGACGATCAGCGGCTTCTTGTTCTTGTTGTGCGTGTGGATTTCGAGCACAGCGCCGTCAGCTTCGTCCACATTCGTCAAGTCACTGTATACAAAAGCAAATGCATATAATAAATGACCCAGTCAGTTCAAACGGATCTCTTCCCAAGAGCTGCGGCAACATTCACTCTCGCCACATATTCAGTTGGGAAAATGAAAAACGTACAAGTTGAGCTTCTGCTCGACGTCGGCGTCGTGGTGGCCCTTGCTGTACTTGGTGTGCTTCTCGACGCCGCCGATGAGGAACTTGATGTTGTGGTCCTTTGGCGCCTGCGGCTTGTCGTCCGTGGCAGGTGGGAGCGTCACATCAATGCGGTGCACTGGAGCAGCAAACAAAAGAAGCCAAACGCGTAGGTGAGGGACGCTCATGTCGTTTCAAGAGAGAAGGGCTGTAGCGCTAGCGTACCTGTGATCGCGAGCGTGCCGGTCAATACCATTGTTATGTTGTTGTAGCTTGTTGGTTTCTCTGTGTCGAATGTGCACGGAAGTATGCAAATTGAAGAATGAGCGATAGACAGACCCGCATCTTTGGCTTTTTGTATGGCAAGCGGGAAACACTAAGACCGCATGCGTATACAATGAAAGCTTCTGTATGGAGCGAGAATGTATGGAAGCCTTCCTTCGAGAGTATGGAAGCGCATGCGTGCGCGCGTGGTGGCGTCGTCATTGGCCGATGCGCTCGAGTGTGTCGGGCGCGTCATTTGACATGTTTCCGCTTGGATAAACCCTATGTTGAGCGTGTCTTGCATTAATTAATACGTTGAATAATAATACTATATGCTATACTGTTATTTGAGAATAGATATATCTAACTGGTACCTTATTACTTCATAACTACAGAACCTGAGAATCAATTCATTTCGGAGGGTGAAGAGCGTACTCTGCAAGTTACAGTGGGATGCGCTTTGAACTGTCCATTCGCCTCACCACAATAGGGAAACGAGCAAGCCATGGGTTCACGCGTGTCTGTCACACTTGTACATCGGACTAAAAAACAAGCATTGTGTACCACTGCACTGTGCATGGACCTCGCACAAGAGAATGTGGACGAGTGGTTTAGCAGACACAACTGGACGCGGTACACTTGCATGCGGTTCGAGACACAGAAAAGCTGGGGCTCGGCATGAGGTACTGTGCGTCACGCGTCTCCTTCGTTCGGTGTGGTAGGAAGGCTGATTCCAATCCTTTTTGAAGTTGATAAATGGTTGTTTTATGATGGTAAACGTTATTAAATGTATTTTGAAGAAAAATAAAATACCTTTTTATACTTGATAAGACTTGAAGACAACATAGCTTCGATTTTCTGTGGAGCATGGCTGTTTGTTGAACCCATGAGGAAAGGAAGGAACATGCGTCTAGGTACCCCCCTGATGCGAGGAACTAGACTCTCGGCGCTCGAAAGCGCGCGTTCTCCTTTCAATCGCATGCCCTCCGACACGGCTGCCTGCGACTTCCCAAAGCCCCCGTCCAGAAGGACACCCTCACATTTGTTATTTCAGACGCAATAGAGCAGAAAGCAGACAAAGTACTGAGGTTCTCGGCGAGTTTGGACAGAGGCTGGGAAGCAATGACTAAAAAGCGCCTAGAGCTCATAAGCACCAGCAGATTCGCTGTGTTCGTGTATCGCGACTAGCAGGGCGAGCCTCTTCATTGGATCCGATCATAGAATCTCGATGTGTTTGCTTTCGGACCGCAATAGTGACAACGAAACACTTGTTTTCTCCCGTCAAGAACGATAGAATATGAAACCAGTGAAATCCTGACGCTGTATTTCGTCCCGGTGCTCCTTACCAATCCGACTGGGTCTTGCTGCTGGTGCATGACCCACTTTGCGCCAGCACGCAGCGTCGGAACCAATGGACGACGGAGAAGCGCGCTGTCGACGAGTTCTCGTCGCATCAACAAGCAAAAAAAGAAAATGACTGAATCCCGGCGTGGTAGTGCTCTGCCGCCTCACTTAAAGTTCCGTTCGTGGCAAGGACTTGGCCTGCTGCAACGACCAGCTTTGCACCAGCACCACGGCGTCCCAGGGCAGTGAACGAGAAAAAAAACCTCCTTCACGTCGAAAAAGAGAATGAAACCGATGAATCCAGACGTTTCCAGGGTTCTTTTCCTGTGCCTCTCTAAATTTCCGCAGCATGCTGGTGCTGTGCACGCCGAGTTACGTAGCGTCAAACTTGATTCACACCAGTCTACAAGAAAGAATCGCGAGGATGAACGTGAACTGCGACAATATAGAAACGCTTACTCTTCTGGTTATCTACTACGCTTCTATCGCGCGCTCTTCATGTCGTTTTCCTTGAGGCATGACAGCAACGATGGTGAACTCATAAAGTGATGCAGTGAGGTCAGCACCGACAAAGAAGAAGAGAATATCGGTTTTGTAGCCGCATCACTCATTGTGCTGGTGCAGGGGGCGAATACGGTACGGTGCGCTGAGGGCATCATGAAGTTCTCGCTGTTTCCGGTACAGCGAGCGCTTTCGAACGCGGCCATTGACGAGACCCTGGACGCTCATGCGCTTTGTGGTTGAGAGAAGTGAAACGTACCGTTACACAAATGCAGCTCCAGATTCTCTCTATGCTGGTGATTTGGAAAATGGCGTCGTCGGTGCTGTCATCGCGGACCGGAGGCATCACTTTGAGCATGATGGCGTGATGATGCTGCCAAAGAACCAGCCAGACAACATGAGTATGGTGTGTGTACGTATATGGGTTTTTTCATATATTTTTTCGAATCGGATCCATTTGTAGGTGCAACACTCCTGACACGCTACGTTGCAATGCTGCATTGCAGCAGCATCCACGCGGCTCGAAATTTGTTTTCGTGGAGTATGCCACAGTAGCGCAGTTGCCATGTACTCGCCGTCAACATGCTGCGGCTGTTATCACAGTCGAGTTGCTCAATTGATTGGCTCGCGTTGCTTTTTTTGTTTTTATCGAATGTCGGACAGGAGAGTCGGACTCGGAGTGTGTCTTTGCACTTCGCCAGCGCAGGTGCCGCGCGCCCCCACCCCATCACTCTCGAGAGGAGACTGAGTCTCCAACTGATCTCCTCGAGCCAAAAGATCCCACCTTATGGGTGGATCCCACGGCAGCAAAAAAACCTCGAATCTGAAATGACCATGACGCTGCAAGACACATCGGCGCAGTTGGCTGGCGAGGGACCGGAATGACTGACTGACGGGAAGACCCCACCTCACCCACCAAGCAGTTTGATCAGCCCCAGTGGACAGAAACGAGTAACAGTGGGAGGTGGGACCAATTAGTGGTTCTGCTTGCTCGATCTGAGAAACGCTTGGCAAAAGGCAACTGCGTTCTGTAACGACTGCATCATGCATTCATTCATACAAGCGGTTTACTGATCGTGCACTGTGTCTGGGTTGTCTTGTATCTGTCTCTCCTCTTGCCGAGAAGCCAAAGTGGCCAAATTCAACAGAAGGGGAGGATAACCAAATTATATAACGGCGGCTACTGGATTCATTCATGCATAGGCTTGATTTGGATACGCATCGTCAAGACCCTGCTGGCGGGAGGATTTTCCATCTTTCTCTGCGCCATCATCACTTTTGCTGTACAGGCGCGCATGCATTCAGCACTCGCTTCAGCTGCCGAGCCACATGCGTCGGGATACGTGTGGCTAGCTGACTGGCTGCTTTTCTGTTCACTGCACAATCCAAATGCGGCTATCCTGGCGGGAAGAGGAATCTTGGGTTTCTGAGCGCGCTTGTCTTTGATTTCTTCCGCCCTTCATCAAAAACTCTTCTATTTTTTTCGTGTTGATCCCATCGTTTTCGTTGAAGTCCACCGCTGGTCTTTCGTCCTCATCTGACGAGAACGAAGCGAACAAAATGAGCGCTTCAACAGAAATACTTGTAAGTAGGAAGAGAGCGTCGTCAGTGAGAAAAAACTTCGTTGTGAGAATGATGAAAACATGCACGTCGCAATGCAATCCTTCTTTTCTACGGTACATATGTACCTCTGGGTGGAAAAGCGGACGTGAAAGTATTGTTTCAGGCAGCTTCCTTCGTGTTCCTCATTGTCAACAAGCCACAAGATGAAAGATCTCGTACTGAACACTCGGCTTACGCACGCGGAAAAGTGGACAGCAAGCACCAAAATTTGGGGGCTCACGTACAGTACGTACACCCATAGAGGAGGACGCACCCACTTCTGTGTTGTTGTTCGCCTGCCTGCCCCATGATTCCTCTTCTTCCGCCCCCGCATCTCGTCCTTCTTTCTCGTATCTGGTGTGTCGACGTTGCCTCAGATGCAGAATATCTCTCTAAGATCTCTTTTTTGGTGATTTATCGCTACAGTATTACAGTACAAAAAAGGTTTTAACGTGTACAAGTGGTAGTTGTGACGAGCGCAACGTCACCGACGCATGTCAAAACGGTCCCGTCTCCCTCTCTTGGTTGAGATGCGCGATCTTGTTTGTTTCTTTGGAGCTCGTGGCCGTATAAAAACCCCATAGTGTTTCCGTATACAAGATACAGGTCTCCTCCATACAGAAAGAAAAACGATACGCATTGAGGTTTTTTTTGTTCCTACCTCGTCAGACCAACCACACGCAAGCAAGCAAGCAGCCAAAGCCACAAAAAGATCACACCGTTTACGCCTGACGAGGTTTTTTTATAGTATGTGCGGAAAAGAAAGGGATGTTGAAGTGCTTTCCTGTCTCGTACATCCATCCGGATACAAACGCCAAGATACAAATATGCGCCAACGAGCATGGTGAGCCATGTCCATGCCAATGATAAAACCTCAAACTGCCACCAGGAGAAAAGAAAGGGAACGGAAAGGGGAACGAGAGTGATTGTCGCGTTGCCTGTGCGTTGCCTCGCACTCGCCACGGTTGGATGGCTGTGTTCATTTTCCAATTTGCATCCCAGTGCTCATTCGGTAAAACACAGCAGCTCAAGCGAGAGGGAGACGCCAGCACCAAGCTCCTGCGTAGAGGCGCCGTTGTAAAACAGCGCGTCGTTCGTGGGGAGGGGAAGCGATGGTGTTGACCGGCACGCTTGCGATCACTGGTACGCCTTGCATGCAAACCTGCAGTATGACAGATGGAAGGAACGATACGGACGTGCGTCCTGGTGTTGGATTAAAGGCGATGGGGGGCGTCTGCTGCGAGTTGCGGGATAGAGCGTTGTCTATTCTACTGCTTTGTAGTGGACGCGTCACTGTCGCGGATCCGAGTTCCAATGCGCGATCCTCGTTCGTCTTTCCTCTGTTAGATCGAGAGATGCACCTGTTTGGAAGTTCTGGGAAGGATGCTAACTGGGATGGGTCTTGTGTGTGTGTGTATGAATGAACAGTGCATCGCATAGAAGTGTCGTTACCACCAGACAATGAAACAAAACCTAAAGACCACAATATCAAGTTCGTGATCGGCGGCATTGAGAAGCATACCAAGTATAGCAAGGGCCACCACGATGCGAACGTGGAACAGAAGCTCGATTTTGACCTGAAGACCGTCAACGAAGAAGATGACGCCGTCCTGGAAGTCTACACGCAGGGCAAGGGCAAGAAGCCCGTGATTGTGAACAAGTTGAAGCTCGCGTCCTTCGTCGACGGAATGTCGGAGAAGGTCATTACGTTCACGAGTGGCCACACGCCGCCAACGATCGTGAAGGTGTTTGTCAGCGCAGTCTGGTCGCCGAAGGAGGCGCCAAAGGGTGCGCAGACGGTCAAGGCACCTGTGATTGTGAACCCACCGAGTGCGTTGGCAGCGCCAGAAACCCACCGACCGTGGTTCACGCGCGTGTCGTACTACTACGACACCACCAAGCACGTGTACGGCTACGCGACCAGCTTCCGCGTTGTGTCGCGATTGGCTCGTCTCGGTGAATCCAGTGCAAACTTGGTGCTCAAGACAGTGAGCGGCAAGAGCTTGCACGACATCGACCAGCAGTTCCTTGTGCCAGTGCTGGACACGCTGGACAACAAGGTGGACACGACCATTTCGACGGCCGTGACCAAGCTCTTTGCAGGTCAGCAATACGTGCTCAAGAAGAAGGACGACGTCGTGGACACTGCGACAGTGGTTGCGTCCAAGGGCACGTCGACGGTCTCGGCTGTCGTGGGCACGACTGTCGGCGGCGTTGTGAAGGCCAAGAACTACACGACGTCGACGATCTCGAACGTGTCGTCCGCTGCGTACCACACGGTGGTCAACGTCAAGGACTACACGACGACCCAGGTCGTGAACGCGTCGTCGTCGACATACGGCACGGTGAAGGGGGCAACCGTGTACGTCCTGAGCCATGTTCCCTATCTAGGGTCGAAAATACGAGTATAGGTGGGGAAGCCAAGGGAAGACGAACCACCGGATAAATGAAGCAGCAAGGCGCCGTTCAAGAGAGGTCGAGTGAAGCTATTGGTGCCGATAAGCAGGACAGACTTTGTCCCTGTTTAGAAGCGCTAAAAGAAGATGATGACAAGAAACGAGAACGAAAAAAGCGGACGATGATGAAGAAGCAAGACTTAAGTATAAGCTGGGCGTCGGGCGCCAATTGGATTGGAGCTCGGTGCTCAGTAGGGTTGATGACGACTTGAGAGCGGGCCAGCCTTGGACACTCTGTATGTTATTGCACAACGTGAGTATATCTCCCATATGGAAGGATTTCAAATAAAGATTATTTTTTGACTAAGCAAACTTGGTTTACTATCACAACTCGTGTTCATTTTGACAATTGCGTATTATGTATGATTCCAGGCAGTGGTTGCGTCATGAACATGCAGTTTTTGTGGGGAAGGACGAATTGCGTGAAGCTTGTCGATGCTTGGACTGCAGCTGCTGTGCCAGTGGAGCGAGCGTCATGGATCGGCGACTGCCTTTGCTCCCAGGCCACACAAATTGCTTGTCTCGATCGTGAGCAATGCGCTGAATCATCGACGAAGCTCGATGTTGGCTTAATGAAACAAAAGCGTCAACACTGTTCTGCTTTTTCTTGGTCTTGCGTCGTAAACCAGTCGTCTCTTTCTCCATGGTGATCGTTTCAAAGGGTGAGAGTTGAAACAATTCTCGCTGCTTCACGGCCAAATAGTGCTGCTGTGGACCCACGATGCTCCCCGGACGGCAGATCCGACACCACGCGATCGCTTCGCGCGCCGTGAATCTGTAGTTTTTCATCAGGTACGCTGCGATATTCGTGCCGGTGCGTCCAAGTCCCGCCTTGCAATGCACGGCAACAGCTCCTGTTTCGCGCTCACACGTCTATATGTGGTTGATCCATCAGCACAAATGAGTGGCCTATTGCTGAAAAGAATCAAAAAGGACATGCGCGCGAATCACGAACCCGAAGGAACTTGTGGAGGATCTCATCCGGTGGATTGCCGCCATCAGGATACTGCAGGTCCAGCTGCATCCGCACACAAGTGCATGAATGAACGTGCAATAGTATAAGTAAAGGGAACCAAGAGTATATGCGAATTGGTGTGTACATCTATAAATCAAAGCACCGAGACGTACGTGCTGGATGCCCGCGTGGAGAAACGCCTTGCGGTCGTACGTCGATGGCTCGTTGAAGCGCACGACACACGAGACGCTCAACTGCCGAAACAGCGTTGCGTAATCCTGTGCCAATAGTGTCGAAGTCGACTTGCCGGGCCCATCGAGCACAATCCGCTCTCGTTGCGGCCCACTGAACGCCATGAGCTTGCCCGGAATGATCCAATTGACGTCGCCGTGCTGCAGCTGGTCGTAATGCTCGTACTCGGAGAGCGAAAACGACTCGAGACTCCATATCCCGCTCTGGATCGCCTACAAGACGCAAAAAAATCAAAGCAAACAAAGCTAAACTTGCACGCGCAAAGAGCGATTTCCCAGGCGCAAAGTTAGTTACCTTGTGCACTGCGCTTGCGCAGTCGAGCATCGTGATGAAGAACGTGCAGATCCCGTAGGCGGCGTCGCGAAACCCGAACGGTGGACGTACCGACTGGAACCGCGCCACCGCTTGCTCCGGTGTGCATTTGTGCACAATCACCAGGTACAACACCAGAAGCGCCATTGCGTTGGCGCGCTTGTGCGGATGGTCGCTGCTGTACACCACGACGAGCGCCGTGCCGCATCCCGAATCCGAACCGTTGACTGCTGCTGCTGCTAATTTTTGGTGGACGTCGTTGCAAAAGCGCACGGTCTGCGCGAGATTCAGCGGTCCAAAGTCGGCGAAAAATCGCGCGTAGACGAGTTCGTCATCGATGCACACGTACAATTCCTTTGCTTGAGGGCCAGCCTTCGCCGCTGTTGGTCGTGGTGCCGTTGTCGTTGTCTGTGAGGTCACAGCATACTCCAACTTCTCAGGAACCACAACAACACGGTCGTACAGTGGCGGAGGCTCCGATGTCTTCTCGGCAGCTGTCATTGTTCATTTGCGAGAACGTCGTCAACTGCCTTGGGAACGGATCCAGAATGCAGTGCTCAATGAGCAGCTCCACTTTTGATGGCCATACATAAATAACTGCCTGTATATATGAAACCCATCCTATTTTAGCAAATACTCCCCCAGCCTGGCGCCATTTTCACACCAAAATGAAGTCAAGTGACACGGAAAATGCCAAGGAGCAGTTTTCCCGGATCCTGGACACCATGCAGGGGCATGCGGCGGATTCACAGTGCGTGTACTCGTGCCTCGTGCAATTGCACGATGTCCTTGACGGTCACCCGCAAATCCAACTACTGGTCGACGTGTTGCTGAGTCGAGAGACCACGGTGAAGGTCCTGCAAGGGCTCATGCACATCCATTTGAGCCAGGAAGAGATCCAATGGTACTGGTGTCGCGTGCTCACGCTCGCCTGCAATGCGTCGCTCCGGTTCCAATGCCAAGTCGGTCGCTTGGCGCTCTGGGCGGATATGCACGAGCTTCGATCCGCGCATCCGGCGTCCTCGCGTGTGCTGCTGACGTCGCTATACGCGTACGAAGCGCTGCTGCGCAACAATGAGCATCACGTGCTGCAAGCCAAGCCAGCGCAGAAACTCATTCACGAGATGCTCCGCACCATCGACCGCTTTGCCCAAATACAACACCAAAACAAAAGCATGGTCGTCGCAGCGATGCGCGTGCTCGTCGCCATCTATGCGTCACCACGACTCCAGTCGCTTGTCGAAGACAAAAAAGCGCTATCGTTTGCACCTGGCGATGCCATCGTGTCTCGTCTTGTGTCCACAGTTGCGGTTTTTCTTGAAAAGCCAAGTGATACGAGTCTGTGGCTGCAAATGTGTCGGCTTCAGCTTCAATATCACACTTCAAGCGCGGTGCCGGGCCTCTTTTTGGGCAAGATAGAAGACGACAAAAACATCAAGCCATGGTTTGTGCTTCTCGTTGAGAAATGCGACGCAGACGTAGCGATCATGTACGAGTATGCGGCGCTATTCACGTACATGTTTGCAGTACCAGACAAAGTTGCGCATGCGGACAAACTCGACGCTCTTGCACACGACTTACTGGAGCGACACGATCTGCTGCGCCGTTTCTGCAACGTCCTAGACAAAGTTTATCAGAGTCGCACCCACGAGCCACAGGACAACTCACAATCTGCAGGTACGACTGCATCATCATCTTCTCGCGCGATTCTCGAGATTATCCGCACCATTCGGCAATGGAGCAGTGTGGACGCCATGCTCCAGCATTTCGCCAAGTCGCTTTCTCCTGTGAAAGCTGTAGTGCTACGAGTCTTGATACCAATATTGGAGCAGATCAGTAGCACTGACAGTAGCGTGATACTGACGAGTTGGAACCTCCAGTCGGCACTGGAGATTCTACTTCTCTTCCAGCGACTATGGACGCTCAAAGAGTATCGGAACGTACTCCAGGCATCTGGGCCACTGCAGTCGGCTACACATCACTTGCACAAGACGCTTGATACCAAAGTATTAAGCCAAGCATCAACTGTATCCAAGACGAAGAAGCGCGACAGCGACCTTGACTACCTCGTGCAGAGAGAACTTGTGAAGCTAATGACGCTATTGAATAGGTCGGCATCGTCTGCATCATCGCCACTGTCCTCACAAAAGCAGCTCATAAAGACGTCAACGTCGTCCTCTCGACTGCCCACGACGACGCAACTTCCGCATCAAAACTCCGTGAAATCGGTTCATAACTTGTCCACTACCACCACGCGCTTACGGTTGCGAGACAGAGACGCGCCGCCCTCTTCTGCTATCGTCACCAATGCACAGCGCGCGTTAGCGTCCTCTTCGCAACGACGCTGACCATTTCAATCATGTTTTTCGCACTTCGCATAAGTGACTTTAACCAATTGTAGCATGTTGAAGCAATGAAATAGCGAATTTGGTCGGATACAAGAGCAAATATTTTGACAGTTACAGCAAGAAGATATCCACAAAGACATGAATGTAGAGGCTCGGACAAAATAGCAAAAAGAAAGAGGTATGCTCATATTTTGTGTGTATTTCTTGATGCATACCAGCGAGATAGTCATTGTATGGAGGTATTATTGGAACGGAACCACTCTCTTATAACAGGAATTATGTTTTGGAAAGCTGTATTTTATTCACCAATGGTGTCTCCGCTCACTCTTTTTCCACCAATCAAGCCTGTCTTTCCATCCCGCTATTGCAAATGGCGCCATTATAAATAGCGAGCAAGCAAGCGATAACTACAAATGGGGATTGCTGCTTCTCGTAGCCGCTCGATGCATGGAGCCGCCGGATAGCAGCGACGCCGCCAAGGCCGTGGCTCGGGGCGCGAACCAGCGCGGCAGCCTCCCCAAGGCCCAGAGCAGCGCCAAGAAGCTCGCGTCCAAGCCGTCGGTCGTCTTCTCGATCAGCAGCAGCACTGGTGCCTCAGATGGCAACAATGCGCCGACGCCCAAGAGCAAGGACAAAGAAGACATCCCGTGGAAGCGGCACATGAACGTAGAGTCCGCGATCGCCTCGCCGCAGCCAAGCACAGGCGGCGCGGCGACCAACCGGTTCGACGACGCGGAGCCCTGGGACATCTCGCGCATCAACAAGCCATGGGAGATCGACAAGGAGCTGCGGCGCAGTCTGCCGTTCCTCGCGCGCACGAAGCGCAGCGAGAAGGAGTCGGCGGCTGACAAGTTCCTGCGGCTGAGCAAACTGCCGCTGCCCATGGCGCCGAACGCCGAGTCTATGCTGCTCGACATGGGCACGCCGCTCGAGAAGCGAGGCTCGCAGAAGGCGCTCGTGCTCACGGCCGAGACCAAGGCCAAGTACTTTGGCGCGACGGCAAAGACCGAATGCCACGCGATCTTTCGCAAACTCGCGGCGCAAAAGTACCTCACGACCGTGCCGCTCGACGAATTTCTTGCGGAGCAACAGAACCGCGAGGACCATGAGACCGCGCTGTTGGGCCCACGTGCCGCGGTCACGCCGCTGCCTTTATCACGTATGGTGTCCAAGATCCAAGGCAATGAGAGTGGGAAGGATAAAGGAGGTAAAGTAATGATACCATCACTGCCGTCGTTGGCGCATCTGGGGAGCTCGTCAGCCAGCACTAGTGCCAGCCTCCATGAGCAGAATTTTCATCAGATCGACTGCATGGGGCTCTTCAGTCGCCAATTCACGGCGCGTCACAAGTTCTCGTCGCTGTGTCTCGAGAAGGACCTCCCGCCGTGCATCCGCCTGATCGTGCGCAACTACTTTTCGCCCGAGATCAATGTGTCGCACATGGCGATCGGCGACGAGCTCGCGTGCGTCTTTGCCGCGTGCCTCTACGATCTGCCCATGGTCACGGGCCTCAATGTGCGCAACAACCGCCTGCGCGACCAGGGGCTGCGCGCGATCATCGACGTCGTGATTGCGAAGAAGGACATGTTTCACATCGACTTGTCGGAGAACAAGTTTGACGGCGACGCGTCGAGCTCGCTTGCCGCGTACCTGGGCTCAGCAACGTGCGCGCTGCAATCGCTGAAACTCAGTCACGCCGATGTCGACGACACGGAGCTCGCGCCTTTTGCCAAGGCACTGCACACGAACAAGTCGCTGCAGACGCTGGATCTGTCCAGCAACCTGATCGGGAGCACGGAGAACCTGAACGTCGTGCGGCCATCGATCGTCACGGGCGGCGAAGCGCTCGCGACGATGCTCTGCATCAACTACACGCTGACATCTCTCGACCTGTCCTGGAATTACTTGCGGCTTGGTGGCGCCGTGGAACTGGGTAAGGCGCTCGGGTTCAACAGCGGACTGCGGGAACTCAACCTCGCGTACAACGCGTTCGGGGACGCTGGCGCCCAGGCAATCGGTGAGAGTTTGCTTTCCAACACGTTTCTCGAGAAGCTGAATTTGAGCAACAACAACATCCCGGCACACGGCGCGTTGGCGATCGCGAGTGCGATAAAGCTCAACCAGCGGCTTACGTACGTGAATATGGATGGCAATCCTTTGGGCCAAACTGGTGGTCGAGGCTTGCTCCACGCTGTTGCAGCATGCACGGAACGGCAGCTGCAGGTCTCCATGGAAGGCTGCAACTTCGACCTCACAGATGCCGACGCATTTGACCCGGCCGAGTCCACGGGCACATACGACCTCAACATGGAGATCCCATACGAGCGCGCGGTCGCCCTGGAGCTGTTACGCGTCGCGAACACCAAGCAGGGCTGCAAGTTCCTCTCGATCGTGCATACGTCGGCCGCCACGAAGCAGAAGCGGAATATTAAAGTGGAGCTCCGCGAGGCCGAAGGCAGCGAGGCGCATCGCCGGCTGCTGAAAACCGCAGGCATTCTTACTAACCCGCAGATGAGCGAACGCAAGATCAAAGAGTACAAACTCGACCGCCCATCACTCGTTACACTCTTTTACGAGCTCGATCAAGATGACTCGGGGTTTATCGACGACAATGAGTTGAAGCGAGGTATGCGGAAGATCGGGCTCGCGTTCCGGGACGAAGACATCCCGCGGTACATCGCGCAGTACGATCTCGATGGGACGGGCACGATGGAGCTTGACGAATTCGTCGAGCTCATGAGCAGTTTCAACCTGGAAGAAGGCCAGTTTGCGCGCGAATGCGTCGATCTGGAGACCAACGAGGCGTTCACGATCCCGACGGAAGGGCGGCTGCAGATCGATTTCGTCGACTTCCACGTATCAGTTGACCACGACAATGCGCACTCGCAAGCGGGTGTCGAGCGGCTGATCGAGAACATCAGCACCAGCAAGAACAAGAGTCAGATGCTGGCGATGGCCAAATCGGGACTGTTTTTCAAGGCCAACGAGGCGCAGTTGCTGCTTGAGAGCGTCGCCGACGTGTACGAGGTCACCCAGGCTGTGACGACCCTGCTCCCGAACATGGTCGACCCCAAGAACGCGTACGCACTGATCGATCACAACTTGGACGCGAGTCAGCGAGTGCGGCTGCAGCATCTCCTGGGCCAGGCGCTGCAGCCCATGCTCGGTTTGAGCACAGGTCACTACAAAGTCGACCTGGGCAACGATCTTGACCGCCTCACGTTGAAAAAGGTCATCGAGAACAGCAACCGCACGGCATTTCTGCGCAAGAAAGCAGGTTTGAAAGACACAAGTCAGCACGGGAACCACCACGGGTTCCGCAACGAGACAATGAACGGAAAACCCATGAAAGTCGAGCCGCAGTTTCTCGACAATTTACCGAAGTTCGGCATCATCGAGTTCGACTACGTGCAGATTGGTCGCGCGCCGTCGCATCCGGTCTCCAACAAACGGTTCGAGCAGATTCTCGCAATCTGCCAGCTCGAGCGCATGGGGAAAACTATGGGATCTTCAGCTGGTAGTGACAAAGCTTCTCGTGAACGGTCCACGAGTACGACGCCACAGCAAAGTTCGACTCAAGCAGCAGTAAAAGACGCGCGGGGGAAGCCTGGGGCAAACAACAAACGAGATGCAAAGCAGCAGCCGGCGTCGCCGTTCCCACCATTGCGGCACTTCACACGCGTGCTCTTCTCGGAGCTCGAGAGCATGAAGACCGTGAAAAACTATGTGAACTTTGGTGACGCGCTGAATGACGTTGTGGAATTGAGCGCGTCACCGTCAGCGTCCCCTTCACCACCGTCACCGACGCGCACTTCTCCAGTCCATGATCCGGATCAAAGTGAGTCTACTGCTTTAACAACAAACGATGACGATGACAACGCGGCACGTGGTGAACCAACCACTACGAAAAAGAGCGACGATAATGCCAACAGCGCTGCAATGATCATCAAGAGAGGCGACAAGGCCACGTGCACAGCGCGTCGTTTGATCTTCAACCTTCAGTGGCTGCTCGCCATGCGCTGGCTCACGGCGCAGCAGGCCGTCAGACTGCTCAGCGTCTGGCCCGTGGCGTTCGAGGGCGCGCGGGTTGACCTCGTGTGTCTACTCTTCGACCGCGTCACGGATTTGCACAATTTCAACGGTGTCCTGTCGGCGCTGCACGAGCCCGAGGCCGCGCAGTGCTTCTACCGCTTCGGGTGGTTAAACATCTGGACACCGCTGGTCCCAGACAACTACTATGAACTCAACCTCTCGCTGTACGAGGAGCGTGAGGTCGCCAAGGCGCTCGTGCGACTCGCGATTGATGAACCGGGCGAGAACTGGCAGCACGAGACGTTTGGCTGGAGTCGCGACGAGCTAATCCCCGGCTGGGAGCTCAACATGTCATGGCTTAAGGACGGCGGGTTCCCCGAGAAAGGATTCCTGTGCCTCGAGTACTACTCGGGCGCCGACAAAGGCTGCGGTCCCGTGTGGCCCACGCGCCGTGAATTGGCGTCGGGCACGCTCTGCGGACTCCCGGACGAAGTCGACGAGATCATCAGCTACGTCGACTCGCTCTCCATGGTGCCTGGACATCACCGGATATCCAGGTGAAACTCCGCACGGCAAGTTCTCGCATGCGTGCCGGTGCATCTGGAAGAAAGACGGATTATGGGATTCTGCGCTGCTGGCGATAGACGCATTGTGAAGCTCTTGGAGCTCTCCGAAAATCTGGGGGAAAAAACTCTGTGGTGTATACACAAACGCAAGAACGGCCCCACGTGGAGCTGGATCAAGCCAGCAGAGCTCCATATTGTACCAACGTAGAGAGCTCACGGAAGAAAATGCGCAGTATTACATGCAGCTTCACCGAGCCAAGCGCCACAGAAAAAAGATCCTTTTGGGAGTTTCTAATCGTGGCCCAATGGTCTCATGAGCAACTTTTTCGTAATTCCCAGTTTCTAACGCTTTCCGTTGTATTACTTGCAGGTGCACACGAACCATCTGATCTCGACGTGTCACAGAAAGAATAAAAATCCCTGCGTGTGTCAGAAACAAACAAGCCATATTGCGTGATGAAAATATATAAATAAAATACGCCCCAAATATGCAAGTCAAAAGGTTTTTGAAACGAAAGCGTGTACTCCCCCGCTCTCTTGAAAGCGTGGATAGCAAGAAAAAAAGCAGCTGGAGGCACGACGGTTATGGCGTGTAGTAGTAGTATCCGCACGCATGTACGGGTGATTCGCTGAGAAGCTGGTAGGAAAAAAGTCAATGCATGCGTGGACGTAATCACATGGCTGCTCGCTCTTCTTGTCCAGTACGAAGTGTTTGTTACTGGCGCTCACAACCCGCCCTGCGGCAAATAATAATTCGACGCACATTTATTCTTCTCTGGATGGAAATTATTGGTGTGTAATTTACCACCACCCTATGCCCATACTGTACACCGCCATTCGATCCAACGCTACCGTCCAGTTCCTCTCTCCAGTATTATTCCCGTACATTGCACCCAGCAAGTAATTTACGGTAGCTTACCACAATGTGGTAGTGCGCATGCATGTGTGTGGCCATTTTTTTTTCAGTTTTCAGTAGAAAAAAGTGGCGCATTCGGCATTTTACCACACAAAGAAAGCGACGCGGTGGGTGCCACGAGCCGAGAAACAAGGGGAAAGAAGCCGCGTCCGCGCTCTGCAAGTTGTGCTCCTTCCACCACTTTCCAGAAGACGGTTCGTACGTATTCGCGTTGAGTGTGTGTGTTTATCAAGAAAAAAGCCAGCACACATAGCGCCGGCCCCACATGTACGTCGGTATGGACTCGCCGAACCGGGGCAAAGACGACACGGGGGGCGAGCGCGTGTCGCTGCGCGCGTCGGCCACGGCAGCGCCGATACCGGAGATGGTGCGCCGCAGCACGCACGGCGGGCTCCGTGACGACGAGAACGACCACTTCCGTATCTCCATCCCGCTCACGCAGTCGTCTCTGACGCGCCACAACCGCGATACGGCTACGCGCAAGAAGCAGCTTGGTGGCGGCGCACACCGACCGAGCGCGAGTGTGAACGACGAGCACGAGAACGGCGACACCAATTCGTTCCAGCATTTGAACTCGGATCTTGTGACGTCGCAGTCGATCGGAGGGAGCGGGAATCTTGATAAAAAACGATCGTTTTATGCCCAGGCGCGCGGTAATTTGCGCGGTCGCGAGCCAAATGTGCCGCGTTTTTTTCTCAACTACAAGTTCCGCAAGAACTCGTTCTTTGCGCAGCGTGTAATGCGTGTCGCGATCCCGTTGGCTGCGCTCGCGGCGACCGGTGTCGGCTTTTACTACTTCTACAACCCACGCGGCTTGCAGCTGGATCCTGTCGGCAACCCGGATTCGTATGGCTTCAAGCTCCTGCACCCGAGCGCCGTGTACACGTTTCAAGCGAGCGCGTGTGAGAACATGGTCGGCTTTTCGGCGCTCATCTACCACTCGTTCCCAGCGGTGATCGCACTCGCACTACCGGCATCGGGGCTGCGCGTGTTTGAGCCGTTCAAGCGTGAGACACTCGTGGACGCGTCGGGCAACCGCAAGAAAATCAAACGCACGCTTGTGTTCCAAGCGTGTGAGATCGTCGCCGTGCTCGTGTTTGCGCTCGCGCTCGTGATCCTGGTGTTCTTTTGGTACATGTTTTTCAACGGTGGCGCGTTCAGTTGCAGCAATGGGTACGTGCAAGTGTTTGCGGTCGTCGCGATTCTGTGTTTCATCGGTGTGTTTGTCGAGTTGTGCTACTTTGCGCGGTTCCGAGAACACGTGAAGATGCTGCTTGGTGCGTTCAAAGAAAGTGACCAGACGGGCGATGTGCGCCACCACGTCATGGACCCCGGAATCGACCAGTTGATGACCAAGAGCGAAAAGGTGATCTCAGTCATCCGTAAGAAACTGTATAATGCGACGCGTTTGGGTGATATCCATGGTATGCGCGAGGTGCTTGAGTACGCAAAAGCACGCGAGCTCGACCAGGTGGGCTTCCCCATGGCGTATTACAGCAACGCAAAGATCTACTTTGGTTTGTTCGGGTTGTCCAAGAAGAACCCCGTGCACGTGGCTGCGTACAGTGGCAATATTCTGGCGCTCGAGCTGTTGCTTTCGTATGGATTTGAAGTCAGCACGCTCGACAAGTACAGTCGCGTGAGATTCAGCACGGGCGATCTCTTTTGGTACTTTGCGCGCTACGTCGTGTCGAAACCGGTGGAATCGGAAGAAGAAAACGCCGTGTCGATATTCAAGACGACATTGGTGACACCGCTACATTGTGCTGTGTCGACGGGTCAATTGGAAACTGTGCAGTGGCTAATCGCGCATGGCGCTGAAGTTGGAACGGTGGCACAGTCTTCGTACCGATCCGAGCGGATCCCCCCCATTTTTCTGGCGGAGCATCCAGAAATCGTCCGCGAGTTGCTTGAGAATGGCGCGAATCATTTGGTGATCCCTGACCCAGGGTACATGAACACGCTTACAGTCTTGCAACTCGCGTATCTTCGTGGGAACTACGCAGTGGCGCAAGAGTTAGAGGAATGGGGGTGCGATGTGGCGTTGACGCCCTTCCATTCGGCGGCGGCGATGAACAACATACACGCTGTTCGCAAGTTTATTCGACGGAAGACTGACATTGATTGTCTCGGTGAGCACGGATACGTGGGTATGAATCGCCGAACTCCGCTGCACTGGGCTGCTGTGAATGGTGCCACCGAGGCTGTGGATTTGCTGCTGGAAGCGGGTGCTGATCCAAACTTCCAGGATGCGCAGGGCCGCTCCCCATTACATTGGGCGGCACGACTTAATCGTCTTGATATCGTGAACTCCCTGCTCGCAAAGGATGCGAAGCCTGATTTGGTCGATCTTGATCATATGACTCCGTTGATGTGTGCAGCGTACGCGAGCAATGCAAACCGCGATCTCTTCACGGCGCTTGTGAGCGTTGGTGCTGATATTAACTACGCGCTGCCGACAACGGGCGACACAGCGCTACATATCGCAATTCGTGAAGAAAATGAAGAATCGGCGCTCGCCATCCTCGCGTGCGGTGGCAACATCATGAAAATGAACATTGATGGTCTCCGTCCATTGGATTGTACGACCTCAACCAAGCTTTTGTATGAAATCAAGCGCGCTGCGGGTCACCGAGATGTGATGATCAGTTACACGCATTCGCACACAGAGTTTGCCAAGAAGTTACGCAAGAGTCTGGAAGATGCAAATGTGACGACATGGCTAGACCTCATGGATCCAAGTGGTATCGGTGGAGGGTCTGTGTGGCGAGAAGAAATTGCGAGGGGTATCACCAATGCTGCGCTTGTGGTGTGCATTCTGACGGAAGACTACGCGCAATCAGAGTGGTGTTTGAAAGAACTCGCACTTGCCAAGCAAGTTGGGACTCCAATTATGGCGGTTTCCACGGAGAATGTTCGCATTGGAGAAGATTTACAGGTGTACTTGTACACGCGTCAGCTCGTGCCGTTTGAGCCAGCGATTACTTTGACAAAACGCAATGCAGAGAACAGTCGTCAGATCGAGTACGAGTACGAAGAGAAGAAGTACCAGTCGCAATTCCGACTTTTACTTGACGGAGTCCGTGATGAAATTGAAAAGCGCCGCACTGCGATGATCCTGAAAAACAAGTTGAAAACGACCACAGGGACATCGATCGCACCTGTCGGTGGTGGTTTCACGCAGATGTTCCAACCCTGGGAAGTGTCGAGCTCGCAGTTTGTTTTCATTTCCCACGGCGATAAACATCCTCGATTTGTGAAGCAACTGTATCAGGAATTGTCAGACTCGGGGATTTCATGCTATGGTGATCGAAACATCGATGGCCAGAGCTTTGAGAGCCGCATTCATGCTGCCCAGGAGGCGATCGTGAAGTGCACCTGCTTTGTGTTCATCCTTTCGAGTCAAACGTTCAGCAACGAGTTGGTGCGCGATCAACTCGCCTATGCAGAAGACAAGGGTCGCCCGATTTTTCCTGTCGTGCTCAATGATTTGGACGTTAGCCTCGACAAGCAGTACACATTGGCGAGGAACGAGCTGTTCCACTTTATGAACAGCGGCATGGGTTTCAAGTCGAGTTTCAATCGCTTACTGGGTGGCATCAAGCGCCATTACCGCGACGAAGAAGTGGGAGCGACGGTACTCAGCAATAATACGATGACTTCGTTCGTGTCTTTTGACATGGACGGTGGGGATTTCCAACAAATCGGCCCCCAGCCGAGCGGCTCAAGAGTAGGCGAAGACATGGCGTTCGCGTCATTCAATTTCGGTGGAGGTGATGACAGCAGCTCTAGCAGCCACAGTTCGTCCGCCAACAAGTATCAGTACACGACAGGTGGCGTCGCTGCGCACCACGACGCCACGACGGTGATTATGGAAGACGCCGAGGTATACGGTGACACACAAATCCCTGTGACACCGACTATCGATCCGAAGGATAGCAGCGACGACATTCGCAACTTTGAGTCGTTGTCGTCGATGGATGACTTATCTAGCACCCGTGTTCGTATGTAATCAATCCATCCAGTGTTGTGTTCATTCCATCACGGTCATGTTCTATCCGTCCATGTGATAGCAGCAAGAGCGGGTTGTGTACCGTCTTATGTGAGCAAAAAAGAGATGCAAGAAGCAAATTGTAGTAGATATTGCGTGGAAAAAGGGTCGTCCGCCGACGAGTACCAAGATGCACCGAAAGACGCACTCGCACGCACAAGTAACCTAGAAATGATGAAGAAATATGTTCCTGCTTTATTGTTCTCGTACATGAGGGGGGATTTTAAATACGTGGCCGTCACATCGAGTACTCGCCACAACGCCGTGACATGGCGCTCTCTATCTAATTATCTAACTCTTGTGTGTCTCTCTCTACCAGTGTGCTTTGCTGTTGTGGCTCACGAGCGACGCGATGGGAGGCAGCATGCGACGGTTCTCGAGGCGCAACGGCGGCAAATAGATCGGAGCCGCAGCTCCGACAAAGTGGTGCTGCTGGTGGACGGACGGCAACCGGGGCGACGCGATGAACTCGCACGAGACGAACGACGCGGAAGGCGCAAATGACTTTGCCATTGGGCTCTGGTACTGCGGCACCGGACTGCCCTGTGGAGTCGACGACGTCGAAGAAGATTGGTCTTCATCCTCGTGGCTCGTCGATGATGCGGACGGCGGGTTGCACTTGGTCGGGTCTTCCAAGAGCAACGCGAGCTTGGTCTTTTGCTTGTGCAGCTGGTGCGCGTACGAGTCCCGACGTGCACCTTCAAAGTACCCAATGGCGTGCTCCATGGACGCGATGCTCTTGCGCAGCCCCGTGATCTGGCGGTGCGGCCACCGCGAGATGCCGTGCTTGCGGCAGATCTTCTTGAGCAGCGTGACGCAGATGCCGAACTGCTTGGCCACTTGCGCGAGCGGTTCCTCAAAGTGCGGACGCAGCATCTCGAGCGTGATGCTGTGTGACGCCGACATGTTGGGGCGTGACGCCTTCGGTGTGTTCGGCTTTGGTGACGCGGATGCGTCCACAGACACGGGGGAGCCCGGCGGCGTCGAGATGGCTTCCTCGTCCACCTTGGCGCGTTTCAGTGGGGACTGCTGTGTGGCTGCCTCGTCGCTGTGGTGGAGCAACTCTTCCATAGGGAAGCGGCCGTGGAGTCCGACGTGCTGCAAGTCGCGTTTGCGACTCGAAGCAACAGCAGCTGGCGCCAAGAACGTGTGCGCCGAATGGTTCAGGAGATCCTGCAGTGCCATGATTCTCGGTCTGATGTGCGCTCGAGGCTGCGGATTTCGCTCTGCGATGGGGGAAGGAGGGCCGTGCGGTGGCGCCACCGAGAGAAGATTCAGGGATTACTGCCGCGGGAACAGGAGCAGCTCTGCCAATCCTAACACGCGCTCTCGGTCGTTGAGCTGGTCGAGAGATCGGCGACTACAGTATGACGACGACGACGACGACGAGGGTGGAGGCACCAAGAAGAGAAATACGGAAGATCCACGTGGTAGTACACTCTGGCAGGAGGGTCCAAATCGCACGAATGGATCCTTCTTGGACGGTTGTTGCGATTGGCTGTTGTCTCGTTGTTTATTCGGGAGCGATTCCAACCCAGCGACCAAGAGGAAGCAGCGGCAGCGGACTCGGGCAGCAGACGGGAAGATGGCGACTGTGGGCACGCAGGAGGGAGGATCCGCGCGCGATGTGCAGGCAACGACGAAAGCGAGAGTGAGCGAAAGAGGTGGAGGCTGAGCAAGCCCGCGAGAAACCCAGCCGGAAAAGGGCGGCTGGGCGCGAGCCCATCGCCTCCGTCTTGACGAAGACCAGCGACGGACGCACTCAAGTGGGTCCTTTTTGTGTGCTTGCGTCGTTTTTCTTGGCGACTGGGTCAGTCAGTCAGGGAGGGGGAGACGGGCCCACAATGGATCAAGCAAGCAAACTAGGAGCAGCAAATGGTTGAACACTCTGCAAGAGAGAGAGAGAGAGAGAGAGAGAGAGAGAGTCGACGGGAGGATATACGTGCGAGCGAGCGGATACCCTGATTGGCGAGCCATCAAGCAACTTGGCGCCAACTGGCGGCAAACGGAGAGCGCACTATGCGGACATGAAGACGAACACGGACATAACGCGTTGACAAGCACTGACGGCGTGCCGACGAACCTTGCAAATCCGGTGCGGATGTATAAACTACACGCTGTTGGGTCGTCTGTTTTTTTTCTTTTCCTCCAAGACCGGACGGATTACTGGATAACCATCATCGAGACCAACTGTGGCATCAAAACGTATCAGAGACCAGCGCTCCGGCTGGCAGAGAGGAAAACAGGAACGGTAAGGTTTCTCGGGACGCCCATTCGGCTGGACAACATGGGAGAATGAGAGATTACCCCTTAGGGCACTGCTGTTGCCATTAACGGCGCTGCTCACCCTGCAATCAACACTGAACTTCATACTTTGATGGTGAGAAACTATTCTATTGAAATTAATACAGTTGAAGAATGCCCAAGTCTCCTGAACTTCATACTGCGAAGTCCAAAGTCAAGGACACCCTACTGAATCCACAAAATCGTTTATGACTCAGAGCTTGCTGACTGGGTGTAAATGGATGGAACTGGGTGTGCTTTTCGTCACCGTCAACAGTTCTGCGATGCATATTCATTCCTGCTGTTTATGCGCGTGTGAGCCTTTGGCGCTCCTTTGTTCAGGGGATACCAGCGATTCCTCGGCACTGAGAATGCATCACTTGATCCCCCGTACAAATCGATCGTATCTTGATAAACCTATTCGAAGGGTTTTATTATGGATGTCATTAAAAAATGACCCAATCTCTCGTATTATATTACCTAGTGTTTCTTGATAATTGAAAACCTGCTTGTAGTTGATATATTCCAAGAACTCCGTAGTATGTATGAGGCAAGACGGTCGATGGGATGGATCCTCCCACAGGGCTGACTGACAAGCAGCTGAAAACCAGAAGGAAGATGACCACATCCAAACGCAATTACGAAATCAACGCACGGTGTAGCTGAGTACGAAAGGAACGGTACCACCTGCATCACGAAGCGCTACTTAATCGTCGAGACACCAAGGTGACGTCATGAACTGAGACTCGGTGCTGTAATACACGAAGAATGCAGTGCTACAGTATCATGGTACAGTAGCTTCGCTGGAGCCAGGTTGAAACTAGATTTTCAATCAAAAAATGCCTCACAAATTGTGAGGCAGGGCGCTGGTTTTGTGTGCATGTTTGTGCGACACATCCACGTCCTCTTCCTCGTCGTGTGCTGATTTCTGAGCGGAAAGGCCTTAATTGCCGTTGCCTGATGGCAAGAAACGAGCCCAAAGTTGTAGCGTCATTGGTTTTGGTTGCACACACGGCGCTAGAAAACGGTTGCGGGCACCGGCGCTACTTGCGAACCGAAATGTCGACGCACATGGCGTCTTCCCTGGTGGCAACTTGTTGAACTGCCATCAGCGTCCAGGCATTTCTCGCTCTCTCCATGCGATTTTTTTGGACACGAGCTCTATATTCCCATTCGCACACATGTACTGAAACGTACTGCTTGTCTGCCGCCTGTCCACTGATACAAGGCGAGAATCAACAAATAACGCGCACTGGATGAATGATATTAGCTCACAGCCCTTGCCACTAAGCTCCAGATGATCAATCCAATCGTAAACGGCATGATGCTCCATGATGTGTACAGAGTTAAAGAGCGAGAGACACAAGCGGCTATGTATTCTACCCAATCTGTTGCTTTTCAAATCAAAATAAAAAATAAATGAGACGATCAGCTCAAAAGCAGTCAACCAGCTGCATCCTGCCCTTTTTCTAATGCAATACGAGCTACCGTAGTGACGAAATCGCGTTGCACTTGGGCAAAAGTTCCGCTACGTGTGCGATTTTTGGGATTTTACATATATTTTCCCATACTACTAGCGATGTGAAAATATATGTGAGCCACGAGTTCCAAGTTCCTACTTAGTAGGTTGTATTACGAATAGAACCCTCGCTGCAAGCAAACCTCATGGTCCCTTTTCTAGTCACTGACGTTGGTGGTGGGGAAGCCAGAGCCGGGACGCAAAACACATCCCACGATGTTGACACGACAAAATGCAAAGGAGAAACAAGGCGATCTTTCTGAACTTTTCCGGAGGAGTTCCAGTTGCCAGGTCTGGAGGAGTGAAAACCAGCGAGCAAAGGTTGAAGGCCCATGGAGTTGTCGCTTTTAAGAGTTCAGGCTTTGGGCCCATTTATATGACCACAATGGAACGGCCATCATGCACGGCAAGATTCTGCGTCATGCGCTGTACAATGCAGGTCGCACGATCCGTACGTTGATTCGTGTAGGTGTCCTCGGTGCCAACGCATCGGTAGGAGCATCGGGCTGCTGGTATGCGTTGCATGAAGACAGGCGAGCCACCCGCGTTAGGGAGCTCGCGTGTGCGCTGGATCTCTGGTAAACAGACACGCTGTCATTGTAGTTTACAGTCTGCGTTGTCTCTTGTAGTTCCCCAGTGCCAAGCAGCATTGAAAACGCTCCTTGATACTTCAGCTGTACGTTTGTTGGCAATGGCGGTGCTCTCGGTGGTGCTGGTTGGTAGTTTTTTGTAGCTACGACCAAAGAAAAAAGAGGATTCGCAGGTGCCGATGATTTTTTAATTCGTTGCATATCTGCTGTGCATGATCCTACGATTTGCTTCCAAATTCCCGTTGGTTTCATGGACAAGCAAACGCATTTGATTTGAGCAGTTGTACAGTAGTAGCCTCTCATGTTCAAATGCGGATTTAAGTGAGGTGTGCGAATCTAACCTGACGTGTTGGAGATTAGCGCTAAAACCGACTGTGTATTTTGTAGCCAGTTATCGAAACGGTCAAAAAATTTATTAGACAGTGACCAAATAGAACAAGACATGTACCGTACCTCACATAAGCTAGTCTCTCCGGGCAAAAAGGGCGGGTGATTAATTTGGCTGGAGCCCAATCCTATCCTATGTTACAGCGAGGAACCAGTCGCCAGGATTTGCTGGTGCCCGCCCACCGCAATGGAGCATCAAAACGCAGATCGTTTGTGGCGTCGAAGCAGCGCACGTAATCTGCTGTTCCCCCCGAAAGACAGCACTTGTATAAGAGATCCAGAGGCCACGACACTCGCGGTAGGAATCTGCTACAAATCCTCGGCACATTGTCCGTCCCAGACCGAGCGAGCGAACGAGTGAGTGAGTGTCGCCAAAAATGAAACCAGGCGACGGCGGCTGTCTCTGCGTGGTGATGCCACCCAGTGTTTACTTTTTGACGACGTGATGCCATCTAGAGTTTACTCTTTAGGGGATATGTGCGCTAGGCGAGCGAAAAGAGCTTCGCATTTACCACCTATTGTAATAGCAGCGTAGCGGTTCGTCGTCCATAATGTAAAATGCTTGATTGGTTGCGGGTGCCAAACGCGGGAAAACAGGTAATCTTGTAATGAGTAGATCGGAGCGGCGTAGGTAATGGCGCGTCATGTCGGTATCACGCGAGGGATCCCGTCGCCAAGGCAAATAAACGCCTACCATTTTGTTGAAGCATCTGACGTGAGACGTTTGCATGCCATGCTGCCAGTTTGCAATCACCCGCCAGTCGAGTTCCAAGGCCTGCCTAACTCTGCCTGGGCTGTTGGTACTACAGTCCTTGTCTGAGACATTGATGCAGGTCTGTATCGTCCGGTCCGTACAACGTTGTACGCTAATGCTGCGCAAGTCGTAACTTTATTGTTTCACGACGACTACGATCATTTACAGTTGAAAACCCCAGGCATTTCGCTAACTTCGACGGACGCTGGCGGAGCAGCGAAGAGAGCAGCTTCAGTTTGTCGCGGCATAAAAAGTGAGGACTTGGACGATCCATCCGGGTGCATTAGATCAGCGGGGGATTATAGCGAGGACAGGCGCTTTTCTTTGGCAAACAGGATGAAAATGGCCTTGCAGTTCTGTGTGTAACACACATCAAGGGAAATAGCGTACTGTAATTTGTCCCCGCAACGTTGCGAAGATGCCATGAGATAACGCCGTGTGTCGATGCTAAACAGTGAGTAATTGGTCTGGATTCGTTGATGGGAGAAGATGGACCCGATGCTACTGCCTTATCTCTGTCTGAGAAGCCTGCATGTGCCTTATTGCATCTTCTCTCTCTCCGAATGCAACTCAGCTTTAAGGCAACCATTCGCTCGCCCTTACTAATCGACTGCAATGGATCCTATCAGCCTCCATGGCATCAACAGCTCCGAAACCCAGGCTTAACTGGCTCGAGGTACTTTCATGCCATTAGATCCATTAGGTGCGCTGCCAGAGACCAAGGGCTACGTATTTACCTACCGCAATAGAGCAACAGCTCCGGCGTCAAGTCAACACGTCTGCATGATTTGATTGAGCTCCAGGCTTTCCTTGAAGTTCACCTCTCACTTGGACAGCCCTCCCCCATCACGCGAACTACAATGCAGCGATGGATTTTCTAGAATCTGACAATCAGACGCTCGGGTCACCAAATCGAAATGAAGAGAATGAAATGGACGAGATGTGCTCACGGCCACATAACGTTCGCTGATATCAGGGATGCGCGCGCGTCTGTCTTCTCGTAGGAAAAGCCATCGATCGTGGTTACTCTATGAGTTGCGCCGCTGCGCCATAGAGAGTCCACATATCGCCTTGTGTGTGACACCAGCAAAACAGCGCAACACAGCGTAGCACTCACTCACGCGCTACTCACCGTGGTCGCCTGCTCTTTGCTGTTGTAGTAAAGTGAATGCTGAGGTCATGTCGCGTTTCTATTTGGATGCCCTGCGCGCGTTTGGGCCATGCAGCATGCGCGCATGACGAGAGTTCATGCTCTCTTGTCGCCCTTGGGCTCTACATATGACACTTGAACGGATTGGATTGGGGGATGGATGCGTTGGAGCGCCAATCGCTTATAACCGACGCTCTTGATGGATGATCAGCATGTCGTTAAGGCTTGAGCGAGCATCTTCCTCAAATAATCTCTTTAATTCAATCTTTTTGACGCTTCTTGATGCCTATAATAGATGCCAAACTGACCTGAGAATCGCCTTGAGGCCACTGCTGCTTTGGCGCGCTCTAGGTACTTTGTCGAATGGCAATTAGCCAAGTGCGTACGATCTCGGTTCTATAAATGCCCAAAACTCGTGCGCATTCTTCTTGTTGCTTGCTCCCTTGTTGCCTTGATTTATTTTCTTCTCTATTTTTTTGCTTGCTTTTTCTCTCGATAAGATGTATGACTGCTGTGGGCTATTAGCGTGGATTTGCAGACGGAGAATGGCTCTGCGGTTGTTTTTGACGATGCAAGATGGACGAGAGCGACGGCAGCGCGTGCTGCAGGGGCCGCAATGTCGGGTACGCGCTGCGTATGGATGCCGAAGCCGTCGGAAGCGGGCGACCGACTCGAGGCATGCGGAGCTGTCGAGTTTGATGGTGCTGCTGTGTCGACGGCCATGTTGCGTGTCTTCTCGGATCGTAAGCAGGAAACGCGGCATCTCCATCTTCGCCTAACTCCACTGTTGATGCCATGACGCGATTGGTGTGCAAGAGTTGACTCTGATACTGCTCGTGCTGAAAGTGAAATTGGCTCTGGCTATTCGAGAGCGCGTACCCATAAGACGAGACAGAAACTCGAGTCGAGACGGTAGAAAGGGTCGACGAGGAGGAGGGCGAAGCAGAGAAGATGGAGACTGGCGCCATCGCAGTACTACTACTAAAACGGTCGTCGATGGGGTGACTCACATACTCGGCCAAGTCGACTTCCTCGGTTTTCGTTTCTGCATCGTCCTCGAGCATCTCTTCGGGTTCTTCTTGGTCCACTGGCGTATTCCTTCCGCTAAGTTCGCCTCTCGCCATGAATTCGGGCGTTGGCGCGTTCCCCGTGCGCGTGTACGCCTCGAGTTCAAGCTGCAACTTGTGCAACTGCTCAGCGTACGATCGCTTCTGCTCGCCGTCAAAATAGTGCACTTGCTTTTCCATCGACACGATGCTCTTGTGGAGACCGCAGATGCGACGGAAAGGCCAATTCTTGATGCCGTTTTTCCGACAGATTTTTTTCAACAATGTCGTGCACACACCAAAATGCAGCGCGGCTTCCTGGAGCGGGCGGTTGAAATGCGGCTGCAGCATGGCAAACGTGACGTTTTTTGATGCGTTCGTGATCATTCGACCGGGTAAAACCTGCGTGTTTTCAGGAACCGGTGTCGTGGGCGACGCTAAGCGGAGCGGGGACAATTGGAGACGTGGTGGTGTGTAATTCTTTGCTTCTTCTTCTCGCTGACTCGGTGCAGCTGCTTGTTTATACCTGGGATCCCGCATGTCCTGCACGAGCAACGTTGGACTCGACACCACCGAGCGGAGCTGCCCAGCAATTTGGAAGTGCCTCGCTCGCGGCAGAATCTGATATTTCGAGCGCATCGTTGTCCCTTCTTCTGCTTGGTTTTCTCGCTCTGTGCCGTCTTTCCCTGGTTCGTGCTCCTGGAGTTCTTCCCGGCGAAGCCATCCCCGTGGATGATGGCGGGGCGACGTATCAGATCCGTGAACAAAATTGTCGCGAAGTGGAGGACGTCTCTTTTGAATGTCATCATCCTTTGAGTGAATGCTGGTGACGGCGGCAGGTATTTTCATATTTTTGTCCATGCTGCGCGCGCGCCGCAAATTCGAAGCTGTGATCTGGACATTGGTATTAACAAACTGGGACGACGAGGAGGACAACAGAGGAGACGTGGCGCGGTAAGTCGGATTGCTGTAGTCGTGCACGTTAGTTCCCGGCCCCGTTAATTCATCGTTGTCGATATACTCGTCGGCATCGACGTCAATGTCGTCGCTTGCTTTGCGTTTGCCCGTGAAACTTCGTCTGCGCAAGTCCAAGACGTGAGGCGATGATAGCACGCCGTCGTAGTTGGAAAAGGACGACGACTGTGCGGCGTCCACATACTCGCGAGAATGGTGGTGCTGGCGATTTTCAGGACTTGACGTCGCTTGCGGATACCGAAAATTCCATTCTTGGTCCGGCGCAACGACGGTTGCAGTGGTGGATTGCTGCTGCTCTTGAACTTGGTGGCGATATTGATGCTCATATTGGTGCAACGGATATGGACGTTGCGGTTGCGCATTACTGCTGCGGCGTTCCTCTTGCTGCCGCGAATGCTGGTCCCAGTATCTTCGTAACTCCGCGACCGAAGTGCCGCTACTGCTAGCAGCAGATGATCCATATGCATGCGCACCCTGGCTGGAAGCCGAAGCTGCTCGATCGTACGGAGACGGCGTTGAGGACGCCGAGAGAGCCGAGAAAGATCGCGCTGCGCCACCGTCGTCATCTTCGTCGTTGCTGGCGTTTGGGTTCGTTGAGTACCTGCCGGGGAACACCATTTTTGATTTTGTCAACTGTGCGGAACAAGGCGGAGAACGCACGCTTTCGATTGCGAAGACGAACCGAAAGAGGAGGAGCCACGCAAGTTCTTGGGACCCGTACAAACCAACGAAGAGCTACGCACGAACGAGGAGTTACTACTACTGCTACTACTTTTTTGTTTTGTTTTTCTTCTTCCCCCAATCCGCCAACGACGTGACGTGCGCTACGAATCGCCTCGAGTACCTTGCTCGAGTTGCCTCGCCGTGTGTAGAGTGGTGTGATCGTGGACACGTTGCCCTTTCAACAAAACAAGAGCAACTTAGAGTGAGTAACTGGGTGTCTGTCGGGGTCTCGCGCCAACAGTGGCTTCCGATTACTTACTCGCACCGGGCTCCACTCAGATACTAAGCGCACACGCGACTCGTTCTGGTCCTCTGTGCGGTTGTGCTCGTTGTCGTCGACGATGCTCCCGGCCACTCTCAGAAGGAAGAAGCAACGAGGCGACGATCTCGCAGTGGCGACTTGGCCGCAAGTCCACCTCTCGCCACCTGGGTTTCTTGGCGGTCGTTCGTTGCTTGCTTGTTAGGCGGTGGGATTGCTTGTCGTGCACTAGCAAGTGAACCGAGAGGGCAACTCAAGATGCTGTATTACAACCACACGTCGCGCGCGAGTCTGTGGCCTCCGATTGCGCCTAACTCCGCACGCGCTCTCTCTCTCTTTTTCTTCGATACTTTCTCAGTACGGGCGCCGAGGCTGCCGTCGAGACTTTCGAGATCGGAAGTGTCAACGGGGGGATCTTGCACGCGCGCGTTGACCGCTGCTGGCGGCGGTTTCTTAGTCTCTGATGGGAACGAAAAGATCAGAAGATCAGAAGCCCACTTGCTGACCTGGGACTGCAGCAGCGACGGGGAAGAAGAAAAAGAAGGTTAGCTGAGCTCACTCTGATACGGTCGATCAATTGAGCTGCCGCTGCACCCACTCACGCGCGCCACACACACGGCAAACGAGCAATTGTAACCAAATCCAACAACTGATTGAGGTCGCGCGCCTCAGGGAGACGCATCTCCCTGAGGCGATTGAGGTCCACCCCACCTCCTGTGCTCCCGCCATGGTCCTTTTTTGTGTTTGCGCCACACGAAAAGGCCAACAGCTCTTTTCACTTGCCCCACAACCAACGCTCACAAACACGTAGGACGGCACGAGGCTATGGGGAAAGAAGGCGGGATACTGTGCAAATCATCCATACACACGAGTATAATAATCTGGCATGCATATACAGCCAAGATCAGCAGCTCAAGGTCACGCATACACAGGCGATTGCGCGCGTTGAGACCTCGGCCCGTCCACATGGCGACAAAACAGCAGCGCATGCTTTCAGACAAACGGAGAAGGATGCGAGCATCTGGGGTTTTTTTCTCAGCTAATCAGGACCGAGAAACACAGAGTGAGACGCCACCTGGTAGCATTTCTGTGATATACGAATGTGAAGCGCGAGCTTGAAGAACTGGAGTTTTCGGTATTTGACGAGAACAAATGTCCATTTTACACGGTAAGTCGTTGTTTTCCCGTAGGCGATTGTTCGCGTTTCTTCTTTGTGGCCAGCACAGTTCCAAATTTTACTTTCCGCTACAGTAGTATTACCGTAGAATTCATATTGTTCAATTTGTTCACAGAACCTCCCATATCACAGCTCGTGCCAGAAACGGGCGCGGTTTGCGCAAGTACAGTAGCCCCCATTAGCCACCAATGGTGTGCTCTCGAGGGAGCTTCCGGATCATCCACAAAGCACTCACGATACACACACACACGCACGCAGCACTTTAGTGGCAAGTTCGTACGGTAGGCGCAACGAGGTACTCGCAGTAAACTTGGCAAGAGAGAGATGAAAGGAAAAGGGGAAGACCTTCACGCCAACTTGGCGCGGCCCAGAAAAGGAGCAAGCGGGCTCGCTTGCTCGCAGTGTGTATTTCTCTTGGCATCGGGAACGGGGAGTCCGTGCGGACTCACCAAGGGATTGCCCCCAGCCGAATGCTTGAAGAGAGAGAGAGAAAGAGAGTCTATATATGCGAAAAATCGTACCCACATCCACACATAGGGGGCGGACCACCAGATGCCATCTCTCGCCGACAACGCACGCACTGTTGACACTACGCCTGTATATCGGACGCCAGAATCTCCGGTATTTACTATACAAGGAGAAACAATATAGCGAGACGCGATAAATACTAGCGCTTGGAATTCAGTTTACTTTGAATGCATCTGGCTTTCGCTGGCGGTGAAGTAATCGCGCGTGGTTTCGCTTTCGCTGGCGAGCACCGTACTTTTTTCACTTGGTTCGTTTACGCCGAAGCGTCCTCGCCTGTGAACATGGGCTTGCCGGTCCAGCTGGATTCACGGATCGGTCGGATATCGTAGCGCTGCACAGTGCTTATTGTGCCAGATGGACACCAACACAGTACTGTACGGTTTGATTGATTTTACAGACGTTAAGCGAATTGAATTGCACAACTCGTTCAATAGCTCCTAGACAACGTGGATTTTGACCCGGCATAAATCTCTGCGATGCGCAGTACTCGCACAGTTGCTCTCGGTGTGTATGTCCGAGCGCGCAACATGCCGTCCAGCCCGCAAAAAGCGGGGAAGAAAAACCAAGCACCTCCCTCAAAAGGTTTTGTACACTGTTTCATTCCTTTTGCCAGACGGGATTGCTTATACACACACTCCTGGGTGAGTCGCGTCCTGCATGCGTTACCGGCTCGGCCTTTTCTATGGCCAGCAGCGCCAAAAGCAGCTGGGCAAACGGACCGCAACGGCCCCAATCTGAGATTTGTTGGAAGAGCTCCTCCTCGTCAACAGCCCCCGAGGTATCCATTCATACCAATTGCGTGCGTCACTTTCAGGCCACGCGGGACACGACGCGAGCAGGTGCGTCCTGCGTTCCATGCACGGCTCCTTTTGGCGTCTCTCTTTCACAGATTTTGGATACGCTCGCTCCTCGCGCAAGAATCGAATGACAGGGAATTGAAGTTTGCCGGAAAACCGCATCAGGTCGTGTGGCTGACATTGTATTGCACTTCGCATCATAGTAATTACCCGCGCGTAATACAAGCGTCAAGTTTCCACAATGTACCTCGTGACATGCACTCTATCAGTTCACCGCTTGCGCTGTGCAGGATGGCCCCGGCTGCGAGGAGATCTGAGATGCTAAAGCAGGCAGACGATCCATTTTTGGTGTTGTTGTGTAACAGTGTGGCCCCCTGATGATACGATCATGGGAGAGTTTGCGCGGTTGTCGGCGCTCTATGGCCACAACGAGCGCGAGGACCCGCCGCCAAAGCCAGTGACGAAGAAGGGCGGCGACACGAGCTCGTCGTCGTATCGAAGCCGCTCCGCGAGCACTTGGCACTGCTGCCGCGCCTCCGTCACGCTCGTGAGCGAGTCAAAGCACGCGTACAGTCGGTGTTCGTCCGTGCACATGCCGATAAACAAGCCGTGCTCGCTGCGCGCGAACGTCATGCGCGACGCGATCGCGCCCTGCTTTAAGTTACTGGACCGCCGTTTCCCGATCGCTTGGCTCTTGTGGGCCTTGACGAATGGATACATGACGTGATGCAGCTTCGCATACTGGTTGAGAAGCAGCGTGTTGGTTGCGACGTCTTCGTTGTCGAACGGGAACTCGAGCTCCGACGTCGCACACTCGCCGGTGAGTTCGTTCTTGTAGATAAAGTGCGACAGCAGCGGTAGATCGCCGTGCGGCTGCCAGCGCGCAGATCCGGGCTCAGATTGTGACTGCACCGCGTCGTGGATCGCGTCGATCGTGCCGGCCTGTGCCAGTTGGTCTGCGATAAACTCCTTCTTGGCGTGGAAGGAGTGGAATTGCTCGGGTGATTGCTGGCTGCTGAGCAGCAACAGGCAGATATCAGCCGTCAAAAACACCACGTAGGCGTACAGGAAGCCACTACACATGCACCAACAACGAATCACGTTAGGCGGAGCTGGGGGAAAACGATTCATAGAGAGCACGTATACAAGATGTACCTCGAATTGAAGCTTGGGAGGCAGATTGGCGTCCATGTCTCTGACTTTGCCAGCGAAGGCGTATGGTACACAAAGTTGAGCAGCAGCAGCAGATCTGCCTCAAGCGCAAACCAAATTGAAGTAATGAATCCTTACCAAAGTCTTCCATAAGTCAAACGTGCCGTGCATGTGCTTACCGTCCACGAGGATGTTGAACTGCTTCTTGTTTGGATGGGAGACAGCCACAATCTGCTTCTTCGCCAGCACAATCCCACAAATCATCGCCCCCGTCCCGCCGCCACCTCCACCAGCTGAAGCACTGGACGACGACGTTAGCGAGGCACCCGAAGGCTCGTACTCAAGCGCGCGCGTGACGACCATCCGGTGGCCTGGCGCCAATCTCACGAACGCGACGCCAAGATCGTGGAAGCGCAGCGTCGGGTCTGTCGCCCAGCGATCGCACAGGGCCGCCATCACACGCTCCGTTCCGCTCAGGAGCTCGCGCAGGTCGTATCCTGGCTGTCGTCGTAGAACATCGAGACCGCGCTCCGTGAGCACAAACAGGATCTGCGAGTGCAGCAGGTGAATGAGCCGCTGGAGGCTGTCGGTCGTGACGTCGGGCACAGCATCAGCACTATCGCTGCCAGTGCTCGGATGCGCGGACGGCGAGCGCAGGATGACGGCAAACGTGAGATTCTCGCGCGTTTGGAAGAAGCACCGGCAGCCGTCGGTCTCGAGCTCTTGGAGCTCTTCATGCTGCATGCACGACACGAACGACAGCAGCCCCTGCAGCGAGCTCACGAACGAGCTTTTCGCCGTGCTGACGCAGCTGCTGCTACTGGTGCAGGTGGTGCTGGTGCTGGCGTCGTGCGCACTGCCGCGTGACGGACGCTCGTAATGGAAGATCGGCTTGCCCGAGCTGCTGCACACGACCACTTCGACGTCCATTTCTTCCTTGCATGTGTGTTATAATTCTCAGAAGGTGGCCTTCATATCTTTTTGATTTTATATGATGCGCGCAAACCTCTTTTGAATGAGTACGAACTCTTTGAACTAGTGCAGCACTACAGTGCTCGCCACGGCTTATGAACATGGTCGTTTTTATGCGTATGGTGAGCAACTTTCATTTTAATTGGCTGAAACTTTACTGGATAATAGAGAATCACGAGAGCTCTCGATTGCACCTAGTTTTGTTAAAAACAAAGCAGTAGATTGGAAAATTGATGGGAATATTAGTTTTAGAGGTACAACACAATATATGGACATGAAGGAGGCGGCATGGGAAGAATTGTATTTGGCCATGTTAATGTGCTCCAACGGCGTTTCTAACACGAAATATATGCTCCGTACTTTGTTGCCACCTTGATACAGCGTTTTCTTATCGAAAGCGCAAGTTTTTCAAGCGTTTCAGTTGGTACAAGGTCCCATGTGTAATGGGCTAAGGCTGCCATTACATGCAAGGTGGCTCTTTGTGTGTGTCACACGCCACCTTGTGGGAGTGCATTGTGGGTGCGGAGATATTGGGTGAAACACATAAAAATGATCCCCACATGCACAGGTGACGCCATCGTCTGATGTCAGAGCAATCTGTGTCTGAGTTGAGTGTTGGTCACTCGTAATCATTGAGATTCGGCGTGATTACGCACGACAGTACTCTAGACATGTGAATGATGGTTCCTACTTGGGAAACTGTCTGGGCGACGAGACTGACGTGTCTCTATCCTCTGAAGTGAGTGGCTTCCGCCAATCACTTCGCAGGGAATCTCCGCGGTACTTCAAGTTCAAGTTTCCAGCAGATCCCCTGGGTTCAACCTCAGTGTACCCAAGGTTTTATATATCAGATTCATAGGTTTTATTTCTGCATGTGTAGGTTTTAGTTGTAAAACCTCTAGGAGCCCTAGTGGTGTTTCATATGTAGTGTCAGGAACCATAAGCTCATTTCAATTCAGTTGCATTTTTGCCAAGTTCCTCTCAAGTCTTCCTCTCAAGCGCAAGCGTGCGTGCTGTGTTTGAGGCTGTCTCGGATAGCCTCTTACACCTGGTAGCACTTTGTAGTTCTTCCAACGACCAAGTCAAGAGTCTGCATAGGCCGCTTGTGTAGCGTGCGCGGACATTCCAAGACCCCTGTCCGATTGTGAGAAACAATGGAAGGGATTGAGACGCCGATGGGCTCGATGCCTGGAGAAACCGTGGAGCTGACGAATGAGCATTTTCCTCATTTGTCGAGCCACGAGTGGGCAGCCCTCGAGCGTATGCGAGCGGTCATCGGTGAGGCGGCTGTGATCAGCTTGCTGAAATCAGCGTCACCGGATGAGCAGAGGAACGCGGCTACGAGCTTCATGCATCACGAGATCATGAACTCTCATCGACAGTCTGCAACTCCTGTCACGACAATGAGAGTAGCACCTCTGAAGCTCGATGTATCTTCGTACCGTGGCGGAGAGAACGAGCCTCTTTCGAGATGGTTCGTCGAGTTGGATGCAGCGATCACTGCAAGACAACTACGGGACCCAATACAGCAAGTGTTGTTTGCGATGTCAAAACTTGCGGGTCGAGCGAAAAGTTGGGCGTATGGGAAGCGATTGGCGGAGCCACATTGCTTCTACGACCTGGACGACTTCAAGCGAGAGCTGAAGAAGGCTTTTGAACCTTCACAGAGCGAATTTCGGGCTCGCGCAGAGTTCTTAAAGCTTCGTCAGGGTAAATACGACCTACACTCGTACGCTCAACGAGCACGATACCTTGTGTCAAGTATCGTGAATGAGCCGATTGATGCCTCAACACAAGTTGTGACATTCATGGCAGGGCTCAATGATGGTCCAATTCGGAACCAGTTGTTCCGCGAGTACCCCAAGACGCTGGATGAAGCTATCGAGCGAGCGATGCAAGAAGAGTTCAGCATTAAACAAGCCAAGTTCGGCGGTTTTGTCACTCGACCTCCAAGACAACAAGCGACAACATACAATGGCCCAGAGCCAATGGACATCTCGTATGCCGATGTGACTGCAAGTCGACAGCCACGCAATGACGGGAAGTGTTTCCGTTGCGGCAAGCCCGGCCACATCACGAGAAATTGCAAGGTGTCCTTGCCAAGCCAGCAAGCGACGCACGGTCCGCGATCGAATCGAGCAGGCAGAGGCCGACAATTTGAGCGTTCCCAACAGCCAAAAAACGAGAACGACCAGTAGGAGCGGGGCTCCCTACTGGGCGAACTAAGAGTTCTGTGAATGTCGTGGAAGCGCAGAACTCTTGCCCCGGTGTGTGTAACGCACATGAAGTTTCCGCGAACAGATGTGAGCGTGTCGAGCAAGAGCCAACCTTGATAGTCCACAAGGTTAAGGTAGATGGTTACTCAGAACCTCTACGGGCTCTTGTAGACACTGGTGCGTCGAACAATTTTGTCCGCACACAAGTGGTGAGAAGGCAAGGTTTGGACCTGCCTATCTCGAACAAGGAAATGATCGTTCGCTTGGCGAATGGGTCGAAAGTGACGATGCCTAAGCGCGTGTTGCGTATGGCAATCGAGTGTGATGATTTCCGAGGTGAAGACGAGTTTATAGCACTCGACCTCGATGACAAGTTTGATCTGATTCTGGGAATGCCCTGGTTGAGAAGGTACCAACCGAGCATTGACTGGAAGAAGAAGAAGATCAGCGTCGACAAGCAAGTCGACGAAGATCTCGGCTGCTTGACAGCAAGAGAGGTGATTTGGGCATATACATCTGTTGAAGATGTGTCTAATGAGAGTCAGGCGTGCGATGGCCCCTCACACTCAAATGACAAGCCCGTGAAGACCACTGGAGGTGGAGTAGTCAGGTGCCAGAAAAAGACTACTCCTGTGGCCAAGAGCGGTAAAGAGTTCTGCTCTGACAGGATTAAAGAAGATAAGAAGACCGATGAAGAAGAACGAAGATCTACAAGCGTCCCTGATCAAGACACAAGGAAGGCAGAAGATGAAGTGAAGAGGCAGGAACAAGCCACTTCAAGTGAATACGTGAACGTCGTAGTCTACAATGAAGAAGGCGACTGCCAGATAGCGCGTCATGCGCAAGTGGAAAATCCTCCAAGTCTGGCTCAAGAATTGATTTCCTTGCCGTTGATGAGCAAGAAGACGCTTAAGCGTAGCCTGGTGAAAGGCGAAATTTCGCAAATTTGTGTGATCGTCGATGAAGTTGCCGGCGATGCTATCAACACTGCGGAAGTGTTAGATGAAAGGACACGGAAGGAAAGGCTTGATGAGCAGTCGTGGGACGCTCTAAAGACAAACCCCGTGTATGGACTTGTCAAGGAATATGCTGACATATTTCCAGACAAAGTGCCGGACGAATTGCCGCAGGATAGAGGCATTCGTCACGAGATAGATGTACTTCCGGGAACAAAGTACTGTATCACAAGGCAATGGCCGCTACCGAAGGAACAAGTCGATGCGATCGATGAGTTCTTCGCGCAGCGACAGAAGGCTGGCCATGTGCGCGAGAGCAAGTCTCCGCACTGTAGTCCCACCTTTTGTGTTAAAAAGGCCACAGGCGGTTGGCGCATTGTTCATGCATTCAACAAATTGAATGATGCGACCATACCTGCTCAGACTCCAGTTCCACGAAAGGATATGATCCTTGATGTAATGGTTGGCAGCACTGTCTTTAGCGCGATCGATCTGAAAGATGGATTCTATCAGATTCGTATGCGTGAGAGTGATGTACCATTTACAGCAGTAAGCACCCCTAGTGGTATGCTGTGGGAGTGGATGGTGATGCCACAAGGTCTGAAGAACGCACCAGCAACTTTCAACAGAATGGTCGCGAATGTACTTCGTCCATTAAGAGAGTTTGCACCGAGCTACTTTGACGACATATTCGTTCACAGCAAGGCCTCGGAAGGGAAGAAAGATGTCGATGTTCATCTTGGACATCTTCGTCAAGTCTTTCAAGTTATGCGTGAGAACAAACTGTACGCTAACTTGAAGAAATACATCTTCTTCGCCCCCGAGATCCCTGTACTCGGTTGCTTTGTTGGCAAGAATGGCGTTCGGGTCGATCCTGAGAAGGTCAAGTCTATTGACGATTGGCCTATTCCTCAGAAGTCAAACAGCTACGTCAGTGGCTGGGTTTGGCCAACTATTTGCACAAATACACGCGCAACTACGCAGCGTTAGTGCAACCCCTCACGAGTCTTTTGAAGAAAGAAAATGAGTGGGAATGGTCAGAGGAACATCAGGCAGCGTTTGCCGAAGTAAAGAAGAGCTTAAGAGAAGCTCCTGTCCTAGCTCTCGCAGACCATGAGAAGCCGTTCCATGTAGTCTGCGATGCGAGCGATTATGCCATCGGGTGTGCACTGATGCAACACGATGATGAGGGCAAAGAAAGAGTTGTATCGTATCAGTCACGACAACTCAGGCCCGCCGAAAGGAACTATCCAGTCCACGACAAGGAACTATTGGCCATGAAATATGCATTGGCAAAGTTTCGAGTCTATTTGCTCGGTGAAAAGCAGTTCGCTATTTACACTGATCACGCATCACTGCGGACAGCTGTAAAGACGCCTCACCTATCGCAAAGAATGGCAAGATGGTTTTCCTTTTTCGCTGAGTACAACTTTGTTGTGCATTATAAGCCCGGCAAGTCAAACATTCTTGCCGATGCACTGTCAAGACGTCCGGATTATGATCCGAAGAGCAAGAGTGACGACACGAACGGAGCGTGTCGACTCTGTGAAGACGTCAACACGATTGCTACGGGAGTGACAAGCACAATCCAAGAAGAAATTACTGAGGGCTACAAGCAAGACGAAGCATGCCAAGAACTGATCAAGTATTTCAAGAATCCTTCAGACAAGGCACTCCAGAACCTCTCATCAAGAGCAAGATCGCGTGTTCACCGTTACAGCATGCACAATGAGCTGTTGTATTATGCGGTTGACGAAGGGGATCCAGCGAGGATCGTTGTCCCCAACGATGAAGGTCTGCGTCATCGACTCTTGTACGAGTATCATGACAGTCCTTCGAGTGGCCATCTCGGACGCGAGAAAACGTTTCTCAACTTGTCGCGAGATTACTACTGGCCTCACATGTACAAGTGGGTTCGCAAGTATGTGCGTACTTGCGAAGTGTGCCAAAGAGTTAAGCCATCTGGCTCAACTCAGGCCCCACTTCGTTCATTACCTTCCCTCAGGACAGCTGGAAGTCTGTGAGTATGGATTTCATATTCGGACTTCCAAGGGACAAACACGGCAGAATGGCATCCTGGTGTTTGTGGACCGATTTAGTAAGATGGTGCATCTTACTCCGGTGTCAGACAGATCTCGCAGA